>SZWC01000071.1:271618-287133 GCA_023375785.1 Penium margaritaceum
GTGTTATGATCAATAGAAGTAAAAGTCACTTGGATACATTTGTGGTCATGGTCAGTGGCACATGGCAACTTTGTCAAGGCATTGCGCAAAATAGCCACACCGAGCCATTAGTATTCTACCTTGTTTGTACCTTCAAAATCATGCCTAGTACATCTGCACTGTGATTGGACACTCTGACCGTGGCAGACTCGTGTCATGATCAATAGAAGTAAAAGTCACTTGAATAAATGTGTGGTCATGGCCAGTGGCACATGCCAATGTTGTCAGGGAATTGTGCACAATAGCCACATTGAGCCACCAGTATTCTACCTTGTTTTTACGTGCAAGGTCACGCCCAATATATCTGCACTATGATTGGACACTCTGACCGTGGTTGACTCATGTTATGATTCATAGCCATTTAATGTACTTGGTAAACTTTGTCGTCATGGTCAGTGGCACATGCCAACTTTGTCAAGGCATTTCGCACAATAGCCGTGCCAGGCCACCGGTTTTTTACCTTGTTTATACCTGCAATGTCATGCATATTAGAAGTACGCTTTGATTGGGCACTCTGACCGTGGCTGACTCTTGTTGTGATTCGTAGAAGTTAAAGTTACTTAGTAAACTTTGTGGTCATGATCAGTGGCACATGCCAACTTTATCAAGGCATTGCGCACAATAGCCACATGGAGCCACCAGTATTCTACCTCGTTTGCACCTGCAAGATCATGCCTAGTACATCTGCACTATGATTGGACACTCTGACCGTGGCTGACTCGTGTTATGATCAATAGAAGTAAAAGTCACTTGGATACATTTGTGGTCATGGTCAGTGGCACATGCCAACTTTCTCAAGGCATTGCCCAAAATAGCCAAACCGAGCCATTAGTATTTTACATTGTTTGTACATGCAAGATCCGGCCTAGTACATCTGCACTGTGATTGGACTCTCTGACCGTGGCTGACTCGTGTCATGATCAATAGAAGTAAACGTCACTTGGATAAATGGGTGGTCATGGTCAGTGGCACATGCCAACACTGTCACGGCATTGCGCACAATAGCCACACCGAGCCACCAGTATTCTACCTTGTTTATGCCTGCAAGGTCATGCGCAGTATTTCTGCACTGTGATTGGACACTCTGACCGTGCCTGACTCGTGCTATGATACATAGCCGTTTAATGTACTTGGTAAACTTTGTGGTCATGCATAGTAGATGTGCACTGTGATTGGGCACTCTGAATGTGGCTGACTCGTATTACGATTCGTATAAGTTAATGTCACTTGGTAAACTTTGTGGTCATGGTCAGCGGCACATGCCAACATTGTCAAGGCATTGCGCACAACAGCCACACCGAGCCACCAGTGTTCTATCATGTTTTTACTTGCAAGATCATGCATAGTACATCTGCACTGTGATTCGACACTCGGACCGTGGATGACTCGTGTTATGATCAATAGAAGTAAAAGTCACTTTGATACATTTGTGGTCATGGTCAGTGGCACATGCCCACTTTGTCAGGGCATTGCACTCAATAGCCACACCGAGCCACCAGTATTCTACCTTGTTTGCACCAGACAGATCATGCATAGTACATCTGCACTGTGATTCGACACTCTGACCGTGGCTGACTCGTGTTATGATTCGTAGAAGTTAAAGTTTCTTGGTAAACTTTGTGGTCATGGTCAGTGCAACATGCAAACTTTGTCAAGGCATTGCGCACAATAGCCGTGCCAAGCCGACGGTTTTTTACCTTGTTTATACCTGCAAGGTCATGCATATTAGGTGTGCACTGTGATTGGGCACTCTGACCGTGGCTGACCCGTGTTACGATTCATAGAAGTTAAAGTCACTTGTAAACTTTGTGGTCATGGTCAGTGGCACATGCCAACTTCGTAAAGGCATTACGCACAATAGCCACACCGAGCCACCAGTATTCTACCTTGTTTGTACCTGCAAGATCATGCCTATCACATGTGCACCGTGATTGGACACTCCGACCGTGGCTGACTCGTGTTATGATCAATAGAAGTAAAAGGCACTTGGATACATTTGTGGTCATGGTCAGTGGCACATGCCAACTTTGTCAAGGCATTGCGCACAATAGCCGTGCCAAGCCACCGGGTTTTTACCTTGTTTATAACTGCAAGGTCATGCATAGTACATCTGTACTGTGATTGGACACTCTGACCATGGCTGACTCGTGTTATGATCAATAGAAGTAAAAGGCACTTGGATACATTTGTGGTCATGGTCAGTGGTACATGCCAACTTTGTCAAGGCATTGTGCAAAATAGCCACACCAAACCACTCGTATTCTACCTTGTTTATACCTGTAAGGTCATGCACAGTATTTCTGTACTGTCATTGGACACTCTGACCGTGGCCGACTCGTGTTCTGATTAATAACCGTTTAATGTACTTGGTAAACTTTGTGGTCATGGTCAGTGGCATATGCCAACTTTGTCAAGGCATTGCGCACAATAGCCGTGCCAAGCCACCGGGTTTTTACCTTGTTTATAACTGCAAGGTCATGCATAGTACATCTGTACTGTGATTGGACACTCTGACCATGGCTGACTCGTGTTATGATCAATAGATGGAAAAGTCACTTGGATACATTTGTGGTCATGGTCAGTGGTACATGCCAACTTTGTCAAGGCATTGTGCAAAATAGCCACACCAAACCACTCGTATTCTACCTTGTTTATACCTGTAAGGTCATGCACAGTATTTCTGTACTGTCATTGGACACTCTGACCGTGGCCGACTCGTGTTCTGATTAATAACCGTTTAATGTACTTGGTAAACTTTGTGGTCATGGTCAGTGGCAAATGCAAACTTTGTCAAGGCATTGCGCACAATAGCCGTGCCAAGCCACCGGATTTTTACATTGTTTATTCCTGCAAGTTCATGCATATTAGATGTGCGATGTGATTGGGCACTCTGACCGTGGCTGACTCATGTTGCAATTCGTAGAAGTTAATGTCACTTGGTAAACTTTGTGGCCATGGTGAGTGGCACATGCCAACTTTATCAGAGCATTGCGCACAATAGCCACACCGAGCCACCAGTATTCTACCTTGTTTGCACTTGCAAGATCATGCCTATTACTTCTGCACTTTGATTGGACACTCTGACCGCGGCTGACTCGTGTTATCATCAATAGAAGTACAAGTCACTTGAATACATTTAAGGTCATGGTCAGTGGCACATGCCAACTTTGTCAAGGCATTGCGCACAATGGCCACACCGAGCCACCAGTATTCTACCTTGTTTGCACCGGCAAGATCATGCCTAGTACATATTCACTGTGACTGGACACTCTGACCGTGGCTGACTCGTGTTATGATCAATAGAAGTAAAAGTCACTCGGGTACATTTGTGGTCATGGTCAGTGGTACATGCCAACTTTGTCATGGTCATTGCACACAATAGCCACATCGAGGCACCAGTTTTCTAACTTTCTAATACCTATAAGGTCATGCCCAGTATATCTGCACTGTGATTGGACACTCTGACCGTGGTATACTCGTGTTATGATTCATAGCCCTTTAAGGTTCTAGGTAAACTTTGTGGTCATGGTCAGTGGCATATGCCAACTTTGTCAAGGCATTGCGCACAATAGCGGTGCCAAGCCACCGGGTTTTTACCTTGTTTATAACTGCAAGGTCATGCATAGTACATCTGTACTGTGATTGGACACTCTGACCATGGCTGACTCGTGTTATGATCAATAGAAGTGAAAGTCACTTGGATACATTTGTGGTCATGGTCAGTGCCACATGCCAACTTTGTCAGGGCATTACACACAATAGCCACACCGAGCCACCAGTTTTCTAACTTTTTTCTTCTGTAAGGTCATGCCGGGTATATATGCACTGTGATTGGACACTCTGACCCTGGCTGACTCGTGTTATGATTCATAGTCGTTTAAGGTTTTTGGTAAACTTTGTGGTCATGGTCAGTGGCACATGCCAACTTTGTCAAGGAATTGCACACAATAGCCGTGCCAAGCCACCGGTTTTCTACCTTGTTTATACCTGCAAGGTCATGCATATAAGATGTGTGCTTTGATTGGGCACTCTGACCGTGGCTGACTTGTGTCATGGTTCGTAGAAGTTAAAGTCACTTGGTACACTTTGTGGTCATGGTCAGTGGCACATGCCAACTTTGTCAAGGCATTGCGCACAGTAGCCACACCGAGCCACCAGTATTCTACCTTGTTTGCACCTGCAAGATCGAGCCTAGTACATCTGCACTGTGATTGGACACTCTGACTGTGGTTGACTCGTGTTATGATCAATATAAGTAAAAGTCACTTGGATACATTTGTGGTCATGGTCAGTGGCACATGCCAACTTTGTCAAGGCATTGCGCACAATAGCCACACCGAGCCACCAGTATTTTACCTTGTTTATACCTGTTATGTCATGCCCAGTATATCTGCACTGTGACTGGGCACTCTGGTTGTGGCTGACTCGTGTTATGGTTCATAGCCGTTGAACGTAATTGGTAAACTTTGTGGTCATGGTCAGTGGCACATGCCAACTTTGTCAAGGCATTGTGCACAATAGCCGTGCCAAGCCACCGGTTTTTGAACTTTTGTATGCCTGCAAGGTCATGCATGTTATATGTGCACTGTGATTGGGAACTCTGACCGTGGCTGAATCGTATTACGATTCGTAGAAGTTAAAGTCACTTGGTACACTTTGTGGTCATGGTCAGTGGCACATGCCAACATTGTCAAGGCATTGCGCACAATAGCCACACCGATTCACTAGTATTCTACATTATTTGCACCTGCAAGATCATGCCTAGTACATTTGCACTGTGATTGGACACTCTGACTGTGGCTGACTCGTGATATGATCAATAGAAGTAAAAGTCACTTGGATACATTTGTGGTCATGGTCATGGGCACATGCCAACTTTGTCAAGGAATTGCGCACAATAGCCACACCGAGCCACCAGTATTCTACCTTGTCTACACCTGCAAGGTCATGCCAAGTATATATGCACTGTGATTGGACACTCTGACCATGGCTGACTCGTGTTATGATTCATAGCCGTTTAATGTACTTGGCAAACTTTGTGGTCATTGTCAGTGTCACATGCCAACTTTGTCAATGCATTGCGCATCATAGCCGTGCCAAGCCACCCGTTTTTAACCTTGTTTATAATTGCAAGGTCATGCAGATTAGATGTGCACTTTGATTGGACACTCAGACCGTGGCTGACTCGTGTTACGATTCATAGAAGTTAAAGTCACTTGGTAAACTTTGTGGTCATGGTCAGTGGCACATGCCAACTTTGTCAAGGCATTGCGCACAATAGCCACACCGAGCCAGCAGTAACCTACCTTTCTTAACCTGCAAGATAATTGGACACTCTGACCGCGGCTGACTCGTGTTATGATCAGTAGAAGTAAAAGGCACTTGGATACATTTGTGGTCACGGTCAGTGGCACATGCCAACTTTTTCAAGGCATTGCACACAAGAGCCACACCAAGCCACTAGTATTCTACCCTGTTTGTACCTGCAAGATCATGCATAGTACATCTGCACAGTGATTGGATACTCTGACCGTGGCTGACTCGTGTCATGATCAATAGAACTAAAGGTCACTTGGATAAATTTGTGGTCATGGTTAGTGGCACATGCCAACGTTGTCAAGGAATTGCGCACAATAGCCACGCCGAGCCACGAGTATTCTACCTTGTTTATACCTGCAAGGTCATGCCCAGTACATCTGCACTGTGATTGGACACTCTGACCGTGGCTGACTCGTGTTATGATTCATAGCCGTTTAATGTACTTGGTAAACTTTGTGGTCATGGTCAGTGGCACATGCCAACTTTGTCAAGGCATTGTACACAATAGCCGTGCCAAGCCACCGGGTTATGACATTGTTTATACCTGCAAGGTCATGCATATTAGAAGTGCGCTTTGATTGGGCACTCTGACCGTAGCTGACTCTTGTTATGCTTCGTAGAAGTTGATGTCACTTGGTAAACGTGGTGGTCATGATCAGTAGCACATGCCAACTTTGTCAAGGCATTGCGCACAATAGCCACATGGAGCCACCAGTATTCTACCTAGCTCATGCCTAGTACATCTACGCTGTTATTGGGCACTCTGACCGTGGCTGACTCGTGTTACAACTCGTAGAAGTTAAAGTCTCTTGGTAAACTTTGTGGTCATGGTCAGTGGCACATGCCAACTTCTTCAAGGCATTGCGCACAATAGCCACGTCGAGCCACCAGTATTCTACCTTGTTTGCACCCGCAAGGTCATGCCTAGTACATCTGCACTGTGATTGGACACGCAGACCGTGGCTGACTTGTGTTATGATCAATAGAATTAAAGGTAACTTGGATACATTTGTGGTCATGGTCAGTGGCACGTGCCAACTTTTTCAAGGCATTGCGCACAATAGCCACACCGAGCCACCCGAATTCTACCTTGTTCATACCTGTAAGGTCATGTCCAGTATATCTGCACTGTGATTGGACACTCTGACCGTGGCTGACTTGTGTTATAATTAATAGCCGTTTAAGGTACTTGGTAAACTTTGTGGTCATGGTCAGTGGCATATGCCAACTTTGTCAAGGCATTGCGCACAATAGTTGTGCCAAGCCACGGGTTTTTTACCTTGTTTATACCTGCAAGGTCATGCCTAGTACATCTCAACTGTGATTGGGCACTCTGACTGACTGTGGATGACTCCTGTTACAATTCGTAGAAGTTAAAGTCACTTGGTAAACTTTGTCGTCATGGTCAGTGGCACATGCCAACCTTGTCAAGGTATTGCGCACAATAGCCGTGCCAAGACACCGGTTTTTTACCCTGTTTATACCTGCAAGGTCATGCATATTAGATATGCACTGTGATTGCGTACTCTGACCGTGGCTGACTCATATTACGATTCGTAGAAGTTAAAGTCATTTGGTAAACTTTGTCGTCATGGTCAGTGGCACATGCCAACGTTGTCAAGGCATTGCCCACAATAGCCGCGCCAAGCCACCAGTTTTTTACCTTGTTTATACCTGCAAGGTCATGCATATTAGATATGCACTGTGATTGCGTACTCTGACCGTGGCTGACTCATATTACGATTCGTAGAAGTTAAAGTCATTTGGTAAACTTTGTCGTCATGGTCAGTGGCACATGCCAACGTTGTCAAGGCATTGCCCACAATAGCCGCGCCAAGCCACCAGTTTTTTACCTTGTTTATACCTGCAAGGTCATGCATATTAGATATGCACTGTGATTGCGTACTCTGACCGTGGCTGACTCATATTACGATTCGTAGAAGTTAAAGTCATTTGGTAAACTTTGTCGTCATGGTCAGTGGCACATGCCAATTTTGTCAAGGCATTGCGCACAATAGCCACGCTGAGCCACCAGTATTCTACCTTTTTTGCACCTGCAATTTCATGCCCAGTACATCTGTACTGTGATTGGACACTCTGACCGAGGCTGACTCGTGTTATGATCAATAGAAGTAAAAGTCACTTGCATACATTTGTGGTCATGGTCAGTGGCACATGCCAACTTTGTCAAGGCATTGCGCACAATAGCCACACCGAGCTACCAGTAGTCTACCTTGTTCATACATGCAAGGGCATGCGCAGTATTTGTACTGTGATTGGACACTCTGACCGTGGCTGACTCGTGTTATGATCCATAGCCGTTTAAGGTACTTGGTAAACTTTGTGGTCATGGTCAGTGGCACATGCCAATTTTGTCAAGGCATTGCGCACAATAGCCGTGCCAATCCACCGGTTTTTTAACTTGTTTATACCACAATGTCATGCATATTACATGTGCACAATGACTGGTCACTCTCACCGTGGCTGACTCATGTTACAATTCGTAGAAGTTAGAGTCACTTGGTAAACTTTGTGGTCATGGTCAGTGGCACATGCCAACTTTGTCAAGGCATTGCGCACAATGGCCGTACCAAGACACTGGTTTTTTAACTTGTTTATACCTGCAAGGTCATGAATATTAGATGTGCACTGTGATTGGGCACTCTGACCGTGGCTGACTCATATTACGATTCGTAGAAGTTAAAGTCACCTGGTCAACTTTGTGGTCATGGTCAGTGGCACATGCCAATTTTGTCAAGGCACTGCGCACAATAGCCACACCGAGCCACAAGTATTCTACATTGTTTGTACCTACAAGGTCATGCCTAGTACATCTGCATGGTGATTGGACACTCTGACTGTGGCTGACTCGTGTTATGAGCAATATAAGTGAATGTCACTTGGATACATTTGTGGTCACGGTCAGTGGCATAGGCCAAATTTGTCAAGGCATTGCACACAAAAGTCACACCAAGCCACTAGAATTCTACCTTTTTCATACCTGTAAGGTCATGCCCAGTATATCTGCACTGTGATTAGACACCCTGACAGTGGCTGACTTTTGTTATGATTCATAGCCGTTTAAGGTACTTGGTAATGTTTGTGGTCATGGTCAGTGGCACATGCCAACGTTGTCAAGGCATTGCCCACAATAGCCGTGCCAAGCCACCAGTTTTTTAACTTGTTTATACCTGCAAGGTCATGCATATTAGATCGTGCACAATGATTGGGCACTCTGACCGTGGCTGACTCGTGTTACGGTTCGTAGAAGTTAAAGTCACTTGGTAAACTTTGTGGTCATGGTCAGTGGCACATGCTAACTTTGTCAAGTCATTGCGCACAATAGCCACGTTGAGCCACCAGTATTCTACCTCGTTTAGACCCGCAAGGTCATGCCTAGTGCATCTGCACTGTGATTGGACACACTGACAGTGGCTGACTGGTGTTATGATCAATAGAATTAAAAGTCACTTGGATACATTTGTGGTCATGGTCAGTGGCAGATGCCAACTTCGTGAAGGCATTGCACACAAAAGTCACACCAAGCCACTAGAATTCTACCTTTTTCATACCTGTAAGGTCATGCCCAGTATATCTGCACTGTGATTGGACCCTCTGACCGTGGCTGACCTGTGTTATAATCAATAGCCGTTTAAGGTACTTGGTAGACTTTGTGGCCATGGTCAGTGGCACATGCCAACTTTGTCAAGGCATTGCGCACAATAGCCGTGCCAAGCCACCAGTTTTTTACCTTGTTTATACCTGCAAGCTCATGCATAGTAAACCTGAACTGTGATTGGGCACTCTGACTGTGGCTGACTCGTGTTACGATTTGTACAAGTTAAAGTCACTTGGTAAACTTTGTTGTCATGGTCAGTGGCACATACCAACTTTGTCAAGGCAGTGCGCACAATAGCGACATTGAGCCACCAGTACTCTACCTTGTTCATACCAGTGAGGTCATGCGCAGTATATCTGCACTATGATTGGACACTCTGAATGTGGCTGACTCGTGTTATGATTCATAGCCGTTTAAGGTACTTGGTAAACTTTGTGGTCATGGTCAGTGGCACATGCCAACTTTGTCAAGGCATTGCGCACAATAGCCATGCCAAGCCACTGGTTTTTTAATTTGCTTATACCTGCAAGATCATGCAAATTAGATGTGCAATGTGATTGGGCACTCTGACCGTGGCTGACTCATGTTACGATTCGTAGAAGTTAAAGTCACTTGGTAATCTTTCTGGTCATGGTCAGTGGCACATGCCAACTTCATCAAGGCATTGCGCACAATAGCGACACCAAGCTACCAGTATTCTACTTTGTTTGCACCTGTAAGGTCATGCCTAGTACATCTGCACTGTGATTGGACACTCTGACCATGGCTGACTCGTGTTATGATCAATAGAAGTAAAAGTCACTTGTATACATTTGTGGTCATGGTCAGTGGCACATGCCAAATTTGTCAAGGCATTGCACTCAATAGCCACACCAAGCCACCAGAATTCTACCTTGTTCATACCTGTAAGGTCATGCCCAGTATATGTGCACTGTGATTGGACACTCTGACCGTAGCTGACTTGTGTTATAATTTATAGCCGTTTAAGGTACTTGGTAAACTTGTGGTCATGGTTAGTGGCACATGCCAGCTTTGTCAAGGTATTGCGCACAAAAGCTGTGCCAAGCCATGGGGTTTTTACCTTGTTTATACCTGCAAGGTCATGCCTGGTACATCTGAACTGTGATTAAGCACTCTGACTGTGGATGACTCCTGTTACGATTCATAGAAGTTAAAGTCACTTGGTAAACTTTGTCATCATGGTCAGTGGCACTTGCCAACCTTGTCAAGGCATTGCGCACAATAGCCGTGCCAAAACACCGGTTTTTTACCCTGTTTATACCTGCAGGGTCATGCATATTTGGTGTGCACAGTGATTGGATACTCAGACCGTGGCTGATTCGTGTTATGATTCGTAGAGGTTAAAGTCACTTGGTTAACTTTGTGGTCATGGTCAGTGGCACATGCCAGCTTTGTCAAGGCATTGCGCACAACAGCCGTGCCAAGCCACCGGTTTTTTGAACTTGTTTATACCTGCAAGGTCATGCGTACTAGATGTGCACAATGATTGGGCACTCTGACCGTGGCTGACTCGTGTTATGATTCGTAGAAGTTAAAGGCACTTGGGAAACTTTGTGGTCATGGTCAGTGGGACATGCCAACTTTGTCAAGGCATTGCGCACAATAGCCACACCGAGCCACCAGTATTATTCCTTGCTTATACCTGCAAGGTCATGCCCAGTATATCTGCACTGTGATTGGACACTCTGACCGTGGCTGACTCGTTTAATGATTCATAGCCGTTTAAGGTACTTGGTAAACTTTGTGGTCATGGTCAGTGGCACATGCCAACTTTGTCAAGGCATTGCGCACAATAGCCGTGCCACGCAACCGGGTTTTTACCTGGTTTATACCTGCAAGTTCATGCATATTAGATGTGCGCTGTGACTGAGCACTCTTACCGTGGCTGACTCGTGTTATGATTCGTAGAAGTTAAATTTACTTGGTAAACTTTGTGGTCATGGTCAGTGGCACATGCCAGCTTTGTCAATGTATTGCGCACAATAGCCACACCGAGCCACCAGTATTCTACCTTGTCTGTACCTGCTAAATCATGCCTAGTACATCTGCACTGTGATTGGACACTCTGACCGTGGGTGACTCGTGTTATGATCAATAGAAGTAAAAGTCACTAGGATATTTTTTTGGTCATGGTAAGTGGCACATGCCAACTTTGTCAAGGCATTGCGCACAATAGCCACACCGAGCCACCAGTATTCTACTTTGTTTATGCGTGTAAGGTCATTCCCAGTGTATCTGCATAGTGATTGGACATTCTGACCGTGGCTGACGCGTGTAACAATTCATAGCCGTTTAAGGTACTTGGTAAACTTTGTGGTCATGGTCAGTGCCACATGCCAACTTTGTCAAGGCATTGCACACAATAGCCGTGCCACGCCACCAGGGTTTTACCTTCTTTATACATGCAAGGTCATGCTTAGTACACCTAAACTGTGATTGTGCACTTTGACTGTAGCTGAATTGTGTTACGATTTGTAGAAGTTGAAGTCACTTGGTAAAACTTGTGGTCATGGTCAGTGGCACATGCCAACTTTGTCAAGGCATTGCGCACAATAGGCGTGCCAAGCCATAAGTTTTTTTCCTTGTTTATACCTGCAAGGTCATGCATATTAGATATGCACCGTGATTGGGCACTCTGACCGTGGTTGACTCATGTTACGATTTGTAGAAGTTAAAGTCACTTGGTAAACTTTGTGGTCATGGTCAGTGGCACATGCCAACTTTGTCAAGGCATTGCGCACAATAGCCACACCGAGCCTCCAGTATTCTACCTAGTTTATACCTACACGATCATACCTAGTACATCTGTACTGTGATTAGACACTCGGACCGTGGCTGACTCATGTTATGATCAATAGAAGTAAAAGTCATTCTGATACATTTGTGGTCATGGTCAGTGGCACATGCCCACTTTTTCAAGGCATTGCGCACAATAGCCACACCGAGCCACCAGTATTTTACCTTGTTTGCACCAGCAAGATCATGCATAGTACATGTGCAATGTGATTAGACACTCTGACCGTGGCTGACTCGTGTTATGATTCATATCCGTTAAAGGTACGTGGTAAACGTTGTGGTCATGGTCAGTGGCACAAGCCAACTTTGTCAAGGCATTGCACACAATAGCGGAGCCAAGAAACTGGTTTTTCATCCTGTTTATACCTAAAAGGTCATGCATGCTACATGTACACTGTGATTGGGCACTCGAACTGTGGCTGAGTCGTGTTACGACTGGTAGAAGTTAAAGTCACTTGGTAAACTTTGTGGTCATGGTCAGTGGCACATGCCAACTTTGTCAAGGCATTGCGCACAATAGCCGTGCCAAGCCACTGGTTTTTTACCTTGTTTATACCTGCAAGGTCATGCATATCATATGTGCACTGTGATTGGGCACTCTGACTGTGGCTGACTCGTGTAACGATTCATAGAAGTTAAAGTCACTTGGTACACTTTGTAATCATGGTCAGTGGCACATGCCAACTTTGTCAAGGCATTGTGCACAATAGCCACACCGAGCCACCAGTATTCTACCTTGTTTGTACCTGCAAGATCATGCCTTGTACATCTGCACTGTGATTGGACACTCCGACCATGGCTGACTGGTGTTATGATAAATAGAAGTAAACGTCACTTCAATACATTTGTAGTCATGGTCAGTGGCACATGCCAAATTTGTCAAGGCATTGCGTACAATAGCCACACACATCCACCAGTATTCTACCTTTTTTATACCTGCAAGGGCATGCCCAGTATATCTGCACTGTGGTTGGACACTCTGACTGTGGCTGGCTCGCGTTATGATTCATAGCCATTTAAGGTAGTTGGTAAACTTTGTGGTCATGATCATTGGCACATGACAACGTTTTCAAGGCATTGCGCACAAAAGCCACACCGAGCCACCAGTATTATACGTTGTTTGAACCTGCAAGATCTTGCCTAGTACATCTGCACTTTGATTGGACACTCTGACAGTGGCTGACTTGTGTTATGATGGATAGATGGAAAAGTCAATTGGATACATTTGTGGTCATGCTCAGTGGCACATGCCAACTTTGACACGGCATTGTGCAAAATAATCACACCGAGCCACCAGTATTCTACCTTGTTTATACATTTAAGGTCATGCCCAGTATATCTGCACTGTGATTGGACACTTTGACCGTGGTTGACTCGTGTTATGATTAATAGCCGTTTAATGTACTTGATAAACTTTGTGGTCATGGTCAGTGGCAAATGCCAACTTCGTCAAGGCATTGCGCACAATAGCCGTGCCAAGCCACCAACTTTTTACCTTGTTTTTTACTGCAAGGTCATGCATATTAGATGTGCGTTGTGATTGGGCACTCTGACCGTGGCTGACTCGTGTTACGATTCATAGAATTTAAAGTCACTTGGTAAACTTTGTGGCCATGGTGAGTGGCACATGCCAACTTTATCAAGGCATTGCGCACAATAGCCACACCGAGCCACCAGTATTCTACCTTGTTTGCACCTGCACGATCATGCCTAGTACATCTGTACTTTGATTGGACACTCTGACTGCGGCTGACTCGTGTTATGATCAATAGAAGTAAAAGTCACTTGAATACATTTATGATCATGGTCAGTGGCACATGCCAACTTTGTCAAGGCATTGCGCACAATAGCCGCACCAAGCCACCAGTACTCTACCTTGTTTGTACCTTCAAGGTCATGCCTAGTATATCTGCACTGTCATGGAGCTCTCTGACCGTGGCTGACTCGTGTTGTAATTCATAGCCGTTTAAGGTACTTGGTAAACTTTGTGGACATGGTCAGTGGCACATGCCAACTTTGTCAAGGCAATGCGCACAATAGCCTACGAAGCCACCGGTTTTTTACCTTGTTTATACCTACAAGCTCATGCCTAGTATATCTGAACTGTGATTGGACACTCTGATTGTGGCTGACTCGTGTTGCGATTCGTAGAAGGTAAAGTCACTTGGTAAACATTTTCGTCATGGTCAGTGGCACATGCCAACTTTGTCAAGGCATTGCGCACAATAGCCACACCGAGCCATCAGTATTCTACCTTGTTTGCACCTGAAAGATCAGGCCTAGTACATGTTCACTGTGATTGGACACTCTGACCGTGGCTGACTCGTGTTGTGATCAATAGAAGTTAAAGTCACTTGGGTACATAAGTGGTCATGGTCAGTGGCACATGTCAACTTTGTCAGGGCATGGCACGCAATAGCCACACCGAGCTACCCGTTTTCTACCTTTCTAATACCTATAAGGTCATGCCCAGTATATATGCACTGTGATTGGACACTCTGACCGTGGTAGACTTGTGTTATGATTCATAGCCATTTAAGGTTCTTGGTAAACTTTGTGGTCATGGTCAGTGGCACATGCCAACTTTGTCAAAGCATTGCGTACAATAGCCGTGCCAAGCCACCCATTTTTTACCTTGTTTATAACTGCAAGGTCATGCCTAGTACATCTGAACTGTGATTGGGCACTCTGACTGTGGCTGACTTGTGTTACGATTCGTACAAGTTAAAGTCACTTGGTAAACATTGTGGTCATGGTCAGTGGCACATGCCAACTTTGTCAAGGTATTGCACACAATAGCCGTGCCAAGACACCAGCTTTTAACCCTGTTCATACCTGCAAGGTCATGCATATTTTATGTGCACTGTGATTGGGTACTCTGACTGTGGCTGACTCGTGTTATGATCAATAGAAGTAAAAGTCACTTGGATACTTTTGTGGTCATGGTCAGTGGTACATGCCAACTTTGTCAAGGCAGTACGCACAATACCCACACAGAGCCACCAGTATTCTACCTTGTTCATGTTGGCCTGAGGGTGAGTGTTCACCCTGGAGGGTCCCTAGCAGTGGCTGGTTCACACCACCAACTGTTTTTGGAGAGACTAAAACTGTGGAGGCAACTGGTTCAAGGATGGCAAAATCTGGTCAGAGAGTGAGGCAATAGTTTTTGGCCTCAATTGGATGGGAATTAACACTTGATCAAGGCTCACAAGCAGTGGCATTTTATAGCCACTGATCTAAGCTTTCCAGAACACCAAAGCATGCCAGATTTGGAGCTTCCTAGCAGATTCTATGGCTTCTAGAGTGCTCCTTGGTAGGCTGTCCTTTTCCCACCTAGGAAGGCATCCCTTCCCTCCTCTAGAAGCTTCTGCCCCTTCCTAGATTCCTCAGCTTGCTTCTAGTAGGAGGGAAGGTGTCCAGAAGACCAAGACACCTCTAGATGCCTTGTAGGACAAGTCACCCCTTCTAGAAGGTGTGCCACCTTCCTGGACCCTCACCTGGCCTTCTAGAAACTTAAAGAGGAACTCTAGAGGTTGAGCTAGCTTCCTGGCATCTATTTTCCACCTCCCTTGAGGCAGGGCAGAATTTCATCTTATGGGACTTGAACCCGGGCCCCTGCCTCTAGAGGTGGACACCATTAACCACTAAGCCACTAAGGCTTGTCTTTTTGGTGTTCCTTTTTGGAGTCACTCCTGCCATGGTGAGGAGCATCATTCCAACA
>SZWC01000071.1:313742-325109 GCA_023375785.1 Penium margaritaceum
TTGTCAAGGCATTGCGCACAATAGCCGTGCCAAGACCCCGGTTTTTTACCCTGTTTATACGTGCAAGGTCATGCGTATTAGATGTGCACTATGATTGGGTACTCTGACTGTGGCTGACTCGTGTTATGATTCGTATAGATAAAATTCACTTGGTAAACTTTGTCGTCATGGTCAGTGGCACATGCAAACTTTGTCAAGGCATTGCGCACAGTAGCCACACCGAGCCACCAGTATTCAACCTTTTTTGCACCTGCAATTTCATGCCTAGTACATCTGCACTGTGATTGGACACTCTGACCGTGGCTGACTCGTGTTATGATTCATAGCCATTTAAGGTACTTGGTAAACTTTGTGGTCATGGTCAGTAGCACATGCCAACTTTGTCAAGGCATTGCGCACAATAGCCGTGCCAAGCCACCGGTTTTTTTAACTTGTTTATACATGCAATATGATGCATATTAGATGTGCACAATGATTGGTCACTCTGACCGTGGCTGACTCGTGTTACGATTCGTAGAAGTTAGAGTCACTTGGTAAACTTTGTGGTCATTGTCAGTAGCACATGCCAACTTCGTCAAGGCATTGCACACAATAGCCACACCGAGCCACCAGTATTCCACCTTGTTTGCACCTGCAAGGTCATGCCTAGTACATCTGCACTGTGATTGAACACTCTGACTGTAGCTGACTTGTGTTATGATCACTAGAATGAAACGTCACTTACTTGTATTTGTGGTCATGGTCAGTGGAACATGCCAACTTTGTCAAGGCATTGCGCACAATAGCCACACCGAGCCACCAGTATTCTACCTTGTTTATACCTGTAAGGTCATGCCTAGTACATCTGAACTGTGATTGGGTACTCGGACTGTGGCTGACTCGTGTTACGATTCATAGAAGTTAAAGTTACTTGGTAAACTTTGTGGTCATGGTCAGTGGCACATGCCAACTTGGTCCAGGCATTGCGCACAATAGCCACACCGCGCCACCAGTATTCTACGTTGTTTGCACCTGCAAGATCATGCCTAGTACATCTGCACTGTGATTGGACTTTCTGACCGTGGCTGACTCCTGTTATGATCAATAGAAGGAAAAGTCACTCGGATACATTTGTGGTCATGGTCAGTGGCACATTCCAGCTTTGACAAGGCATTGCACACAATAACCACACAGAGCCACCAGTATTGTACCTTGTTTATACCTGTAAGGTCATGCTCAGTATATCTGCACTGTGATTGGACACTCTGACTGTGGCTGACACGTGTTATCATTCATAGCCGTTCAAGGAACTTGGTAAACTTTGTGGTCATGGTCAGTGGCACATGCCAACTTTGTCAAGGCATTGCGCACAATAGCTGTGCCAAGCCACCGGTTTTTTTCCTTTTTTATGTCTGCAAGCTCATGCCTAGTAGATCTGAAAAGTGATTGGGCACTCTGTCTGTGGTTGACTCGTGTTACAATTCGTACAAGTTAAAGTCACTTGGTAAACTTTGTGGTCATGGTCAGTGGCATATGCCAACTTTGTCAAAGCATTGCGCACAATAGCCGTACCAAGACACCGGTTTTTTACCCTGTTTATGCCTGCAAGATCATGCATATTAGATGTGCACTGTGATTGGGTACTCTGACTGTGGCTGACTCGTGTTATGATTCGTAGAAGTTAAAGTCACTAGGTAGACGTTGTGGCCATTGTCAGTGGCACATGCCAACCTTGTCAAGGCATTGCGCACAATAGCCACACCAAGCCACCAGTATTCTACCTTGTTTGCATGTGCAAGATAATGCCTAGTACATCTGCACTGTGATTGGACACTCTGACTGTGGCTGACTCGTGTTATGATCAATAGAAGTAAAAGTCACTTGGATACATTTTTGGTCATGGTCAGTTACGCATGCCAGCTTTGTCAAGGCATTACGCACAATAGCCACACCGAGCCACCAGCATTCTACCTTGTTCATACTTGCGAGGTCATGCGCAGTATATCTGCACTATGATTGGACACTCTGACTGTGTCTGACTCGTGTTATGATTCATAGCCATTAAAGGTACTTGGTAAACTTTGTGGTCATGATCAGTGGCACATGCCAACTACGTAAAGGCATTGCGCACAATAGCCGTGCCAAGCCACCAGTTTTTTAACTTGTTTATTCCTGTAAGGTCATGCATATTAGATGTGCGCTGTGATTGGGCACTCTGACCGTGGCTGACTTGTGTTACGATTTGTACAAGTTAAAGTCACTTGGTAAACTTTGTGGTCATGGTCAGTGGCACATGACAACGTTGTCAAGGCATTGCGCACAATAGCCACACCGAGCCACCACTATTCTACCTTGTTTGCACCTGCAAGATCATGCCTAGTACATCGGCACTTTGATTGGACACTCTGATCGTGGCTGACTCGTGTTATGACCAATAGAAGTAAACGTCACTTGGATACATTTGTGGTCATGGTCTGTGGCACATGCCAACTTTGTCAAGGCATTGCACACAATAGCCACACCGAGCCACCAGTATTGTACCTTGTTTATACCTGTAAGGTCATGTCCTGTATATCAGCACTGTGATTGGACACTCTGACCGTGGCTGACTTGTGTTATGATTCATAGCCGTTTAAGGTACTTGGTAAACTTTGTGGTCGTGGTCAGTGGCACATGCCAACTCTGTCAAGGCATTGCGCACAATAGCCATGACAAGCCACCGGTTTTGTAACTTGTTTATAACTGCAAGGTCATGCATATTAGATGTGTACTGTAATTGGGCACTCTGATTGTGGCTGTCTCGTGTTTCGATTCGTAGAAGTTAAAGTCACTTGGTAAACTTTATGGTCATGGTCTATGGCACATGCCAACTTTGTCAAGGCATTGCGGACAATAGCCACACCAACCCACCAGTATTCTACCTCAGTGTTGACCCGGGGCTTCGAGGTGACCCTGTCACTGTGGCCGGTCTACATTGAGGGGGCCTTGATGTGGACCGCGTTCGCGTTCGCCAAAAAATGCGAGGTGGGGTCCTCAGACGCGTGAGCTGGCCCCAGCCCACCGACCAGCCCTGCCACGCGGAAGCCCACCGAGGTGCCCCCCCCCCCCCTTGCCCAGCCACCATCCCTCGCTCGCACGTCCTCATCCAGAAATTCCGTTTTCATTCAACTTTCAAACCCATGTCATATTAGGGTTTGATATTCTCTTTTATAATTGTTGAACCAGGGTTTGACGTTCCAATGATTTCTGAAGTTACCTTAATGGACATATATTTCTGAAATTCTCTTGAATTGAGGTGTCAAGTGAAAATGAAAATCATTCTGGGGTATGATAGGGATATCCGACAGGTGGCATATATTTGGTCCACCGGTCACTGGTTGTTTCACTGCCATATCAACGATTACTCCTGCTGCACAGTTTGAGTCCACGGACGTGGATGATTGTTGATTTCTTTCTCAATATTTTTACTTTCAGTTCTTTCCGCAAATCGTATTTCAGTCCATTTCTTGAACTATCATTTTGTGCGCTCCTGGTGGAGAAATGAGCGCAAACGCGAGGTTCACGATGAAACTCGCAGCTCGAAAGTTTTGCAATGCCCCTTTTTGTTTTTGACGCATTCGATTGCCGTCGATCAATCAGTTGATGCAATCAATCCCCGTCGGTTGCTCGGACGCCGTCTATCTCTCTACCGACGGCGAGCAAGAACCGACAATCGATTGATGTCGATCGATTGGCCGACGGCCGAGGAACGATCGACGAGGGCTAATTGTCGATGGGACCACTGTCAGTGGTGGCCGGAAGTGGATCCATCGACGGTGGCTCCTCGTCGGATCGATCCACTACCGGTGTTCGCTGGCAGTGGATCCATTGACGGTGGCTCCTCGTCGGATCGATCCACTGCCGGTGGTCGCCGGCCGTGGATCCATCGACGGTGGCTCCTCGTCGGATTGATCCACTGCCGGTGGTCGCTGGCCGTGGATCCACAGCCGGTGGTCGCCGGCTGAGGGCTGACCAGCCCGTCCACCATTGATGCGCTTTGATTGATGGTGAACGGAGCATGGATCCAAAGGCCGACGAGGCCTGGCGGGGAGCAGGAGGCAGGGGCAGGGCCTCGCAACCACCCACCGGTCGGGTCCTATGCCTCGAGCGAGGCCGATGAGGCCTGGCAGGAGGCAGGGGCAGGGGCAGGGGCCCTTGCAACCACCCACTGCTCGGGTGGTTGACGCTGGATCCGCGTCTTAACAACGCTATGAAGTACTACTAGTCGTTCCGCGTCACTCATATGCAAATAGAGCATTGCGATTGTAGGAACAAGGTGCATCCATGGCACCTCGGTGCCAGACTGCACCATCTGTGATGGAATCGTCATCCCTTCCATCTTCAACCTCTGTTGCCTCTGCGTACCGTCTGAACCATGCGGACTTCAACCCCCCTCCTGCCGGGCGTCTCCATGGAGATCATCTAACGCTGGCCCTCTTGCGTCACTGTCGGCCAGTGCCTACGGCCTCAAGGAAACCTGGGTTCCTTTGTGGCTCATGCGGCGTTACGTCAAGCAACACTTGCGACCGCATCCGCGGGCATTTCGGTATCCCAAACGGCAACATGGCCACGTGCCCGTTCCCACAGCCTCACGCCAAAGACGTTCTTGGCCTTGAGAGGGCCCCTCGTCCAGCAGCCGACTGGAAATCTGCTTGCCCCCATCTGTACAACGACCTCGGGGATTCATGGGGTACAAGCAGCAAGCCTGTGAAATGGGTTAATTTGGCGGAGAGCTTGCAGCGACAGGAGACTCAGCGCCGAGCTGGCCTACCAAGTGGAGATGATGAGGGTGATGCAACCGGTGCCGGTCCTGGCATGGAGTCAGCTGGCATGAGCTCCATTGACCAACAGATAAGGCGGCAGCAAGACGTAGCACTCCTCAGAGCAGCAGACCTTCGAGGACAGCTGCAGCAGCAGCAGCAGCTGCTGCACCAGCAGCAGCAGGTGTACCAGCAGCAGCCACAGGTGTACCTGTTACAGCCGCCGGCGTACTAGCAGCAGCTGCAGTTGTACCAGCAGCAGCCGCAGACAGTTCGGCTGGTGGATGTTAACCGGATGGCTGGTATGGTTCAAACGTCCGTGAGGCCTCATTCTGAGGCAGTCGAGAACAAGAGCTGCCAGATGGCAGTAGTCAAGCTCATGGCCCGTGCTGCATACCCAATCAGCTTCTCACGTGAGCCGCTGCTTAACGACGTGGTGCGCACAGGCCGAAGCACCAACAGCTCGTTTAGCCTTCCAAGCCAAGGCACTCTCGTGAGTGACATACTGCCAGCATTGGACAAGAAATTAGAGGTCGAGGATACGTCGCTGAAGCAAGCATGGCCCATTTGTGGCGTCACAGTTGCCGTGGACGAGTGGGTGGATCAGCAGCAGCGTCCAATTTACAATGCGATGGCTGTAAATGCTAAGGGTGCCTGTCGCGTGTTTTCATGTGATGCCAATGGGAAGACCCGCAATACATCCCACATGGGGGCCATGATTGAGGAGGCGGTCGAGTCCGTCGGTGTCAAGCACATGGTGTCTGTTGTTTCGACAACACAGCAGTCAACAAACGCGCATTCCAAGACCTGGCAGAGAAGTATCCAAAAGTCCTGTGGCAAGGTTGCTGTGCACACAACTGTGACCTTGTCATGAAGGACATTGGCAAGACAGAGTAGGGGTCGGCAATCTTGTCCAAGGCTGAGAGGGTTGTCGAATTGTTTCGCAACAACGACATGCCACCAACCTGGTTGAAGCAACAGTCGAGTGGGCGGGTCTTGCACGCCAAATGTGACACGCATTTTGCATCTGCGCACTCCATGTTGCAGCGCCTGCTAGACATGCGTCCAATTCTGCTGAAGCTGGTCAACCATGAGTCCTGGACGGCCATGGGCAATCAGCGGGATGGGATGTTCAAGGCATGCAAGAAGGCTGTGAGATGTCTTGTGCACCGCCGCGTGTTTTGGCTACAGGTTCGCCAGCCGAGAGATTTTTTTACGCCGTTGGTAACCGTGTTACGCATTGCTGACACGTCGGGAGGGACAGCGGGTGAGATATATGAAAGATTGCTTGATTGCATGAGTTATCTTGTTGCACTGTCGCACCCCCGCGGGCGCAAGCCAGCAAAGGTTTCTGCTGCGCCTGTGAAGCATGCTATGCAGTGCCTGCAAGCCCGCTGGACTGCTGACATGAGCTGCTCGCTGTATGCTACTGCGTGCCGTGTGCACCTGCGCCACTTTGGCAATGACCTTGGGGGTGAGGTTGACATGGTTACGGCTTGGTCCACAGTGGTGGATGCGCTTGCGCCGCCTTAGCGTCAGCACGCTGGAGATGCTGGTGCGCTGCAACGTGTGGCTGCGCGGTCAGTACAAGACAAGTGGGAGGCGGTGCTAGCCCACCAACTTCACGGTGCCCGACGACTTGGAGAGTGAGCAGGACGGTGAGCCACGCCGGTCGCCCGGCGCCTGGCGTGACTCTGGGCGCCACGCCGGGTGCAGCTGTCATAGAAGGCAGTACCTCCTATCCCTGCTACTTTGCTGTTGCTGTTGGTGGTACTGGCCCTCCGGGTGCCGCACCGGGTACAGCTGCTGTAGAAGGCAGCGCCTCCTGCTCCCGCTGCTCTGCTGCCGATGATGCTAACGCTCCGGGCACCGCGCCAGGTGCAGCTGCCACAGAAGGCAGCACCTCCTGTCCCCGCTGCTCTGCTACTGCTACTTGTGGTGCTTGCGCCCTGGGCACCGTGCCGGGTGCAGCTGCCGTAGAAGGCAATACCTCCTGCTCCCGCTGCTCTGCTGCTGCTGCCGATGGTGCTGGCGCTCCAGGCGCCTCGCAAGATGCAGGTGCCGTAGAAGGCAGTACATCTTGTCCCCACTGCTCTGCTGCAGCTGCTGGTGGCGCTGGCACTCCGGATGCCGTGCCGGGTGTAGTTGCCGCAAAAGGCAGGACCTCCCGCTCGCGCTACTCTGCTGTTCCTTCCGATGGTGCTGGCGCTCCGGGCGCCGCGTTGAGTGCAGCTGTCGTAGAAGGAAGCGCCTCTTGTCTCTGCTGCTGGGGTCTCCCGAGACGCACTCTTGATGTTGTCGCGGTCGATAGCAATAGGCCCAGGCTATGTCCAGCATCTGCCACCGTCGATGCGGGTTGATCATCTGTCATATGTGGTATTGTCGCAACGTGTGGCCGCTGCGCTCGCCTTTGAGGCGTGGCTGTCGTTACTACACCAGGTGCCGCTCCGAGACTCTGGTGTACCTGCTTTGCTTTCGACACTGGTTGCCCCGGAGGCTCAGGCACCACATTTACCGCGGCCTCGCAGGGAGGCAGCTGTTGCTAGACTTCTGGTACAGTCCCCGACGGTGCCTCCTCAGTGGTCCTGGGCCGCTGGGTAGCGAGCTTATCTTTCCCGGCCTGACGTCGCTTCTTGGTGATGCCTTCCATCTCTGCCAGAGCATGTACTGCCCCTTCCTACACTGCCCTTTCTTGCTGCTCATGTTGTTGTGGTGTTGCGCTTGCCCCAGCTTCCTGCTTGTGTGCTTCCTTGTCTTGATGTACCAGGGAATGCATCCCAACACCCGACGAAACAAGCCGGGTCCCCCCGGCCAAAGGCTCAGGTCTGTCGGCCGCAGGAACTGCAATTGTGGTGATTGGTGGAGGAGGGCGGTGTGGGCGATAGGGAGACTGAGGCATCCCTGCAAACTTAGCTGCCACTTCCTCCACGTCGTAATCGATATTGATGCGGGGCGGGTGTCGCCCGGCCGCGAGGGCCTGCCAGCGGACCGGGAGCTTTTCAAGTCGCTCACTTCGCACCATGATGTTTGAAGTGTGGTGGCCCTCGAGCCACACATAGACTCCATGTACGGCCCAAACCTGGTAACACTGGTCCAGGAGTATCGCTTCATTTTGTCGCGCCCTGCCCACCTCCTACCGCTTCGGCCGCACACCGTCACCAACCTGGAAGTCGTCGATCATGAGGCCGGCGTTAGTACGGTCCACCCCGCGCTGTGCTGCGACATACCCCCGAGTTCGAGCCTCTTGGAGGCACCTTTGAAGCCTGGCACCTCGTTGTTTCATGAATTCCACCCCTTTGGCCACGGTCGCACCCTCTTCCCGTGGCAGCATCGACGCGTCAGGCATGAGCGGCATGGTAGCCATGGTCCAATGTTGCTGGCCGTGACGCAGCATGTAGGGTGAGAAGGTGGTAGACGAATGAGGTGTGAGGTTGTATTCATAGACGATGTCTTATATCTGCTCGTCCCAGGGTGCATTGTCATCCAACAAATTCCGGATGGTCTGCGTGATTGCCCCGTCCATACGCTCGACCTGGCCTTGCGCCTGCAGCCGGTATGGTGCCCTATTTTCAATCTTGATGTTGAAGTACGCCGCCACTTCTGCGAATGTCCCTGCGAAGTGCGAGCCATTGTCACATTGGATGATCTTGCATGCACCTCCCCAGTATATGACTTCTTCCTTGAGGAACGCTGTGGCGTGTGCAGTGTCGGCCTTGGGGACCGCCCGAGCCATGACCCACTTGGTCATGTGGTCGATGCCGAGAATCCAGTACACGCTCTTGGGTTGGGTGGTACGGAGGGGGCCATGAAAGTCAATTACAACCCTCTCCATTGGTGCGCAGAGGCGGGCGCACACGACGCGGGGCTGGTGGATCCGTTGGGGAGGGTGATGGCAGATGCAAGTCCCACATGTGGCAACAGCCTCCCCAATCTGCTTCTTCAATCACACCAAGTAGACCTGTGGGACGAGAGTCTCATATATGGTGGCGGAGCGTGCGTGCATTCGGTATTGTCCTTGCATGATGAGTTTGTCGCGCAGCATCACCGGGGTGTACCAGTGCACTAAGTACGCGTCATCCTCACGCCTCTAGAGCCGCCCCTGCAGCCACACATACTTGTCGAGCGTGGCTTGGGCATCGGAGCAAACATGGATGTCCAGGTAAATTTCCACCATGGTGCGGCCACCAGATAGGACTTGGGCTCGTGCCCAATCTGACCACTCGTATGTTTTGACTGGTGACTCCTGCTGCCAGTGCTCCAGGTCGCCCCCAGGCGCCAGGGCCAGGAGGCGACGTCGCATTTCCTCAAAGGTCTCCGGTGGTGGGGCGCTCTTCCATCCGCAGACTCGGCCTGGTGCTGCTCGTCACCCTCCACTGGTGGGAGGGCATCAGTCCGTGTGCGCCTGGAGGAGCTGCGTGTGATGGTTGGGTCTGCCGTGCCTGTGGAGGTCGTGGTGATCGGACGCCGGGTACGGGAGGAAGCGTGCCGCACGGTGTTGGAGGCATGACAGGTGCCGTATCAACCAATGGCCCGCGGGCCCCAGTAGGGAGGACTCTTGCATGTGTAGACTCAGGGATGGCAGGTGGATTATCCACCGGAGCTGGTGTCGCCCCCGACGCGGCAGGCAAATCCGGGAGAGGAGGGGAGGCCGGTGCAACACTCAGTCCACCTCGGGACGGTTGATGATCCACCGGTAGCGCTGCCGCCGGGGATGCCGATGGCACTGGAGCTGTAGGGGAGGAGGGAGGTGTCAGTATTTTGAGGAGGGAAGAGTGCGACACAGGAAGGCTCGTGGCACTGATTGGCACAAGTTATGCGTTGAGCAGGCTGGCAGTAACAAGTTTTGGAAGTGAGTGTTGCGAGACAGGCAGCCGGCCGAGGATGGAAGCGATGACGGTTGCGAGAGTGATGAAGAGAAATGATTGATTGATGGAATAGTGGAAGCAAGAGTACATTGATCTAAGCTACCTTAAAGTAGTGTTTCTTGGGCTTCGCTAGGACCCTTGCGAGGTGGAAGCGCTAGTTCGTGTTCTTCGAGAGACGTGTTGCGATGGTTTTACCAGAGCGCCGCTTGTCGGATTTCTCTGAGACTTTGGGACATGATAGTGTCGGTGCACGGATCTCGATTGTGCGTGTCCGTTGAGATTTGTGTGGTTCTTTTATTGTGGGTGCTCGGATGTGCTCCAGTCTTCACGCTGATTTCTCTTCTTCATTTCCGACACCCCTCGTGAAGGGGAACCAGCGTGGAAGCTTCAGGTGTCTCTGGTCCTGAGACCTAGAAGATGTACCATTGTTGCATGTTGGGCCTGTTCTAGGGTTTTCGTGAAGATGTCAGTCCTGTTGGCCTTTGAGGCTACATACTGAACCAAGAGTTCCTCTGCCTGCACCTTCTCCCTGATGAAGAAGTAGTGAAATTCAATGTGCTTGGTTTGTCCATGGTAGACTGGATTCTCTGTGAGAGCGATGGTGCTTCGATTGTCACACCATAGGAC
Source organism: Penium margaritaceum (assembly GCA_023375785.1). Classification (NCBI taxonomy): domain Eukaryota; kingdom Viridiplantae; phylum Streptophyta; class Zygnematophyceae; order Desmidiales; family Peniaceae; genus Penium; species Penium margaritaceum. Next base: position 324,013 of record SZWC01000071.1, read on the forward strand.
TGGGAAGGGTTGCGGATATAAAAGGTCTTGCAGTAGGTAGTTTAGCCAGATGGCTTCTTGGGCAGCCATGGTTCCTGCGTACAGTTCTGCTTCATAGGATGAAAGTGAAACAGAAGAGGACCTGGTTGATCGCCAGCTGATCAGTCCACAGCCAAGGTGAAAGCCGTAGCCTTGTGGTGATTTTTGGTTGGCGTGATCATCTGCCCAGGAGGAGTCGCTGTATCCTTCTAATGTTATCGGCTGAGTTCTCCCTACCTCAATATAGAAGGAGGCATTCTCTCCTAGATACCTTAAAACTCACTTTGCTTCCTTCGAGTGTTGGTCACTGTGGTTTCATTCTCCAACGTATGGTGACATAACACTGAGGGGGAAAGCAAGGTCGGGGCGAGTGCATACCATAGTATACATCAGTGATCCCACAAGTTCAGGATAGGATTCAGGGGAAGGTGATGAGACTGTGTATGCTGGTGAGGTAAGTTTGTGATCCACCGTCATGGGGGTTGGAGCTCCGTTGCTGTTCTCAAGTTTGAAGTGCTTCAGGAGTGAGGCAATGTAAGGTTCTTGGGACAGAGTGATGAGTCACTTCTCCCGGTCCCTCTTGATGTCAATTCCCATGTAATGGGTCAGTTCCCCAATGTTTTTCGTGGTGAAACGTCCCAGGAGTGCTTGCTTCAGATCCTCGAGAGCACAAGGATTGTTGGAGGTGAGAGCAAGATCGTCCTCATAGACCATAATATAGGTCTGCTCATCTGGTCGAGAACGGAGGAACAGACTGGGATCGGCAATGGAAACCGTGAATCCCAGGTAAATGAGAGTTGCTCGGAGTTTGGCATGCCATTCTCGAGGGGATTGTTTGAGCCCATAGACTGGGCGATGTAGCTTCCAGAGAGTGTTGGGCTGGTCTGGTGTGTAGCCTTCAGATACGCCAGGTAGAAAGTTTCGTTCAGATCTCATTGGAGAAAGTCCGTGGACACGTCCATGGCATGTAGTTCCATGTCTTTAGTTGCCGTAATGTGTAGTAGGACTCGTAGGGTGGTCAGCTTGGCAGTGGGTGAGAAGGTGTCAAAGACGTCCACGCCATATCGCTGTGAGAACCC
>SZWC01000071.1:326189-359188 GCA_023375785.1 Penium margaritaceum
TCCGGCGCTCCGGCATGCACAAGTAGAGTACGCGTGAGAGCGGCCAGGACACCATTCTGTCTTTCTACCACTCCGTTCTGCTTGGGTACTTCTGGGACACTCATCTCATGCCCAATGCCGCGTTCTGCCAGGAATGCACGGAGCTCATGAGATAGGAATTCACTACCTCTGTCTGTCCGGATTTTACCAATGGACCGGTTGAGGCGACTCATCTGCACTGTGATTGGACACTCTGACTTTGGCTGACTCGTGTTATGATCAATAGAAGTAAAAGTCACTTGGATACATTTTTGGTCATGGTCAATTACGCATGCCAGCTTTGTCAAGGCATTACGCACAATAGCCACACCGAGCCACCAGTATTCTACCTTGTTCATACTTGCGAGGTCATGCGCAGTGTATCTGCACTATGATTGGACACTCTGACTGTGGCTGACTCGTGTTATGATTCATAGCCGTTAAAGGTACTTGGTAAACTTTGTGGTCATGATCAGTGGCACATGCCAACTACGTAAAGGCATTGCGCACAATAGCTGTGCCAAGCCACCAGTTTTTTAACTTGTTTCTACCTATAAGGTCATGCATATTAGATGTGCACTGTGATTGGGCACTCTGACCGTGGCTGACTCGTGTTACGATTCGTATAAGTTAAAGTCACTTGGTAAACTTTGTGGTCATGGTCAGTGGCACATGACAACTGTGTCAAGGCATTGCGCACAATAGCCACACCGAGCCACCAGTATTCTACATTGTTTGCACCTGCAAGATCATGCCTAGTACATCGGCACTTTGATTGGACACTCTGACCGTGGCTGACTCGTGTTATGATCAATAGAAGTAAAAGTCACTTGGATACATTTGTGGGCATGGTCTGTGGCACATGCCAGGTTTGTCAAGGCATTGCACACAATAGCCACACCGAGCCACCATTATTGTACCTTGTTTATACCTGTAAGGTCATGTCCTGTATATCAGCACTGTGATTGGACACTCTGACCATGGCTGACTCGTGTTATGATTCATAGCCGTTTAAGGTACTTGGTAAACTTTGTGGTCGTGGTCAGTGGCACATGCCAACTTTGTCAAGGCATTGCGCACAATAGCCATGACAAGCCACCGGTTTTGTAACTTGTTTATACCTGCAAGGTCATGCATATTAGATGTGTACTGTGATTGGGCACTCTGATCGTGGCTGACTCGTGTTTCGATTCGTTGCTGTTCTCAAGTCCGAAGTGCTTCAGGAGTGAGGCAATGTAGGGTTCTTGGGACAGAGTGATGAGTCACTTCTCCCGGTCCCTCTTGATGTCAATTCCCATGTAATGGGTCAGTTCCCCAATGTCTTTTGTGGTAAAACGTCCCAGGAGTGCTTGCTTCAGATCCTCGAGAGCACAAGGATTGTTGGAAGTGAGAGTAAAATCGTCCTCATAGACCATAATATAGGTCTGCTCATCTGGTCAAGAACGGAGGAACAGACTGGGATCGGCAGTGGAAACCGTGAATCCCAGGTAAATGAGAGTTGCTCGGAGTTTGGCATGCCATTCTCGAGGGGATTGTTTGAGCCCATAGACTGGGCGATGTAGCTTCCAGAGAGTGTTGGGCTGGTCTGGTGTGTAGCCTTAGGATACGCCAGGTAGAAAGTTTCGTTCAGATCTCCTTGGAGAAAGTCCGTGGACACGTCCATGGCATGTAGTTCCATTTCTTTAGTGGCCGTAATGTGTAGTAGGACTCGTAGGGTGGTCAGTTTGGCAGTGGGTGAGAAGGTGTCAAAGACGTCCATGCCATATCGCTGTGAGAACCCCTTTGCCACATAACGAGCTTTGAATTCTGGTGGCTTCCCTAGATGAGTCTTAACACGGAAGACCCATTTCCCTGTGACCACATTGGTGTGAGCTGGTCGAGGTACGTCAGTGTAGGTGGAGGTAGCCTTAAAGGAGGCCAGTTCGTTGGCAATGGCGGCTCGCCATTGGTCTGCTTGGGGCCCATTTACAGCCTCCGCATATTTTATGGGGGTGGCAATGGGAGCTGTGGTAATGGTGGTGCTGAGTAGAAGAAGGCGAGGATAGCGTCGTCGTCGAGGATTCATGGGAGGAGTTGGTCGTCGAAGAGAGATGGGACCGTCTCCAGCTGCAATCCAGGAGGGCAGGAAGGAGGTTCGAAGAAGCTCCACCTGGCGATCCTCCTGGATGTCAAGGTCTCCGTCTGTGTCAGTTATGGTGATAAACGAGGCTGCTGCTCTATTTCTGGTAGGCTATGGGAGCACCAGTTCTGCTACTGGTGTCATTCTCGGGACTGGTACCCCAGATGCTGTAGTTGTTGTAGGTTCTTCTGTGTCAGCTACTGTTGTTGTTGGTGCTGGTGCTACTGCGGCTGGAGGAGGGACTAGTGTTGCAAAGGGAAGCGTTCTTCCGAGTGTTGGCAGATGTTCTGAGATGGATTGAAAATCAGCGTTAAGAGTGAGAGGAGTGAGTGGTGGTAGTGCCATTGGTCGTGGTTGTGTGGGAGTGTGTGTAGGAGAGAAGATTGGTGGAGTGGATACTGTTGGAGGAGTTGCTGGTGTGGCAGGAGCGACTGCAAGAGGTAAGGTGGCCGGAGTTGTAGGCATTATAGCTTGTTCAGGAAAGAGTGTCCAGGTAAGAGGAGTAGTGGAGATTGGCGCGGATGGCCGGAACAAAGGAGTAATTTCATCAAAATGGACATCTATGCTACAGGTTTCCTGTTTGAGGTCCGGCTTGTAAAATAAGTAGCCAGGGGAGTTGAGGGCGAATCCAACGAACATGCAGCGCGAGGCTCGTGGCCCAAATTTGGAGAGACGCGCGTGAGCTTGGTCAAATTGAAAGAGTAGGACGTAGGCTGTGGAACCCCAGGCTCGAAGCTTGGAGACATCTGGCGTATATCCCAGCCAGAGTTCTGCTGGGGTGATGTCGGGAAGATGCTTGGCTGGATAAAAGTTGTGTACCCTGGTGGCATAGCGGAATGCATAGGTCCTGAAGGTTTCCGGTGCTCCGGCATGCACAAGTAGAGTACGCGTGAGAGCGGCCAGGACACCATTCTGTCTTTCTACCACTCCGTTCTGCTTGGGTACTTCTGGGACATTCATCTCATGCCCAATGCCGCGTTCTGCCAGGAATGCACGGAGCTCATAAGATAGGAATTCACTACCTCTGTCTGTCCGGATTTTACCAATGGACCGGTTGAGGCGACTCATCTGCACTGTGATTGGACACTCTGACTCTGGCTGACTCGTGTGATGATCAATAGAAGTAAAAGTCACTTGGATACATTTTTGGTCATGGTCAGTTACGCATGCCAGCTTTGTCAAGGCCTTACGCACAATAGCCACACCGAGCCACCAGTATTCTACCTTGTTCATTCTTGCGAGGTCATGCGCAGTGTATCTGCAGTATGATTGGACACTCTGACTGTGGCTGACTCGTGTTATGATTCATAGCCGTTAAAGGTACTTGGTAAACTTTGTGGTCATGATCAGTGGCACATGCCAACTACGTAAAGGCATTGCGCACAATAGCTGTACCAAGCCACCAGTTTTTTAACTTGTTTCTACCTGTAAGGTCATGCATATTACATGTGCACTGTGATTGGGCACTCTGACCGTGGCTGACTCGTGTTACGATTCGTAGAAGTTAAAGTCACTTGGTAAACTTTGTGGTCATGGTCAGTGGCACATGACAATTGTGTCAAGGCATTGCGCACAATAGCCACACCGAGCCACCAGTATTCTACATTGTTTGCACCTGCAAGATCATGCCTAGTACATTGGCACTTTGATTGGACACTCTGACCGTGGCTGACACGTGTTATGATCAATAGAAGTAAAAGTCACTTGGATACATTTGTGGTCATGGTCTGTGGCACATGCCAAGTTTGTCAAGGCATTGCACACAATAGCCACACCGAGCCACCATTATTGTACCTTGTTTATACCTGTAAGGTCATGTCCTGTATATCAGCACTGTGATTGGACACTCTGACCGTGGCTGACTCGTGTTATGATTCATAGCCGTTTAAGGTACTTGGTAAACTTTGTGGTCATGGTCAGTGGCACATGCCAACTTTGTCAAGGCATTGCGCACAATAGCCANCCCTCGCTCGCACGTCCTCCTCCACAAATTCCGTTTTCATTCAACTTTCAAACCCATGTCATATTAGGGTTTGATATTCTCTTTTAAAATTGTTGAACCAGGGTTTGACATTCCAATGATTTCTGAAATTATCTTAATGGACATATATTTCTGAAATTCTCTTGAATTGAGGTGTCAAGTGAAAATGAAAATTATTGTGGGGTATGATAGGGATATCCGACAGGTGGCAGATATTTGGTCCACCGGTCACTGGTTGTTTCACTGCCATATCAACGATTACTCCTGCTGCACAGTTTGAGTCCACGTACGTGGATGATTGTTGATTTCTTTCTCAATATTTTTACTTTCAGTTCTGTCCGCAAATCGTACTTCAGTCCATTTTTTGAACTATCATTTTGTGCGCTCCTGGTGGCGAAATCAGCGCAAACGCGAGGTTCACGATGAAACTCGCAGCTCAAAAGTTTTGCAATGCCCCTTTTTGTTTTTGACGCATTCGATTGCCGTCGATCAATCAGTTGATGCAATCAATCCCCGGCGGTTGTTCGGACGCCGTCTATCTCTCTACCGACGGCGAGCAAGAACCGACGATCGATTGATGTCGATCAATTGGCCGACGGCCGAGGAACGATCGACGAGGGCTAATTGTCGATGGGACCACTGCCGGTGGTCGCCGGAAGTGGATCCATCGACGGTGGCTCCTCGTCGGATCGATCCACTGCCGGTGTTCGCTGGCCGTGGATCCATCGACGGTGGCTCCTCGTCGGATCGATCCACTGCCGGTGGTCGCCGGCCGTGGATCCATCGACGGTGGCTCCTCGTCGGATCGATCCACTGCCGGTGGTCGCCGGCCATGGATCCACAGCCGGTGGTCGCCGGCTGAGGGCTGACCAGCCTGTCCACCATTGATCCGCTTGGATCGATGGTGAACAAAGCATGGATCCAAAGGCAAACGAGGCCTGGCGGGGAGCAGGAGGCAGGGGCAGGGCCTCGCAACCACCCACCGGTCGGGTCCTATGCCTCGAGCGAGGCCGATGAGGCTTGGGAGGAGGCAGGGGCAGGGGCAGGGGCCCTTGCAACCACCCACCGCTCGGGTGGTTGACGCTGGATCCGCGTCGTAACAACGCTATGAAGTACTACTAGTTGTTCCGCGTCACTCATACGCGAATAGAGCATTGCGATTGTAGGAACGAGGTGCATCCATGGCAGCTCGGCGCCAGACTGCACCATCTGTGATGGAATCATCATCCCTTCCATCTTCAACCTGTGTTGCCTCTGCGTACCGTCTGAACCATGCGGACTTCAACCCCCCTCCTGCCGGGTGTCTCCATGGAGATCATCTAACGCTGGCCCTCTCGCGTCACTGTCGGCCAGTGCCTACGGCCTCAAGGAAACATGGGTTCTTTTGTGGCTCATGCGGCGTTATGTCAAGCGACACTTGCGACCGCATCCGCGGGCATTTTGGCATCCCAAACGGCAACATGGCCACGTGCCCGTTCCCACCGCCTCACGCCAAAGACGTTCTTGGCCTTGAGAGGGCCCCTCGTCCAGCAGCCGACTGGAAACCTGCTTGCCCCCATCTGTACAACGGCCTCGGGGATTCATGGGGTACAAGCAGCAAGCCTGCAGACCATAGCATACATTAGTGACCCCACCAGTTCAGGATAGGATTCTGGGGAAGGTGATGAGACTGTGTATGCTGGTGAGGTAAGTTTGTGATCCACCGTCATGGGGGTTGGAGCTCCGTTGCTGTTCTCAAGTCCGAAGTGCTTCAAGAGTGAGGCAATGTAGGGTTCTTGGGACAGAGTGATGAGTCACTTCTCCCGGTCCGTCTTGATGTCAATTCCCAGGTAATGGGCCAGTTCCCCAAGGTCTTTCATGGTGAAACGTCCCAGGAGTGCTTGCTTCACATCCTCGAGAGCACAAGGATTGTTGGAGGTGAGAGCAAGATCGTCCTCATAGACCATGATATAGGTCTGCTCATCTGGTCAAGAACGGAGGAACAGACTGGGATCGGCAGTGGAAACCGTGAATCCCAGGTAAATGAGAGTTCCTCGGAGTTTGGCATGCCATTCTCAAGGGGATTGTTTGAGCCCATAGACTGAGCGATGTAGCTTCCACAGAGTGTTGGGCTGGTCTGGTGTGTAGCCTTCGGATACGCCAGGTAGAAAGCTTCGTTCAGATCTCCTTGGAGAAAGTCCATGGACACGTCCATGCCATGTAGTTCCATGTCTTTAGAGGCCGTAATATGTAGTAGGACTCGTAGGGTGGTCAGCTTGGCAGTGGGTGAGAAGGTGTCAAAGACGTCCACGCAATATTGCTGTGAGAACCCCTTTGCCACATAACGAGCTTTGAATTCTGGTGGTTTCCCTAGATGAGTCTTAACACGGAAGACCCATTTCCATGTGACCACATTGGTGTGAGCTGGTCGAGGTACGTCAGTGTAGGTGGAGGTAGCCTTAAAGGAGGCCAGTTCGTTGGCAATGGTGGCTCGCCATTGGTCTGCTTGAGGCCCATTTACAGCCTCCGCATATTTTCTGGGGGTGGCAATGGGAGCTGTGGTAATGGTGGTGCTGAGTAGAGGAAGGCGAGGATAGCGTCGTCGTTGAGGATTCATGGGAGGAGTTGGTCATCGAAGAGAGACGAGACCGTCTCCAGCTGCAATCCAGGAGGGCAGGAAGGAGGTTCGAAGAAGCTCCACCTGGCGATCCTCCTGGATGTCAAGGTCTCCGTCTGTGTCAGTAAGGGTGATAAGCGAGGCTGCTGCTCTGTTTCTGGTAGACTATGGGAGCACCAGTTCTGCTACTAGTGTCATTCTTGGGACTGGTACCCCAGATGCTGTAGTTGTTGTAGGTTCTTCTGTGTCTGCTACTGTTATTGTTGGTGCTGGTGCTGCTGCGGCTGGAGGAGGGACTAGTGTTGCTGAGGGAAGCGTTCTTCCGAGTGTTGGCAGATGTTCTGAGATGGATTGAAAATCAGCGTTAAGAGTGAGAGGAATGAGTGGTGGTAGTGCCATTGGTCGTGGTTGTGTGGGAGTGTGTGTAGGAGAGAAGATTGGTGGAGTGGATACTGTTGGAGGAGTTGCTGGTGTGCCAGAAGCGACTGCAAGAGGTAAGGTGGCCGGAGTTGTAGGCATTATAGCTTGTTCAGGAAAGAGTGTCCAGGTAAGAGGAGTAGTGGAGATTGGCGCGGATTGCCGGAACAAAGGAGTAACTTCATGGACATCTATGCTACATGTTTCCTGTTTGAGGTCCGGCTCGTAAAATAAGTAGCTAGGGGAGTTGAGGGCGAATCCAACGAACATGCAGCGCGAGGCTCGTGGCCCAAATTTGGAGAGACGCGCGTGAGCTCGGTCAAAGTGAAAGAGTAGGACGTAGGCTGTGGAACCCCAGACTCGAAGCTTGGAGACATCTGGCGTATATCCCAGCCAGAGTTCTGCTGGGGTGATGTCGGGAAGATGCTTGGCTGGATAAACGTTGTGTACCCTGGTGGCATAGCGGAATGCACAGGTCCTGAAGGTTTCCGGCGCTCCGGCATGCACAAGTAGAGTGCGCGTGAGAGCGGCCAGGACACCATTCTGTCTTTCTACCACTCCGTTTTGCTTGGGTGCTTCTGGGACACTCATCTCATGCCCAATGCCGCGTTCTGCCAGGAATACACGGAGCTCATGAGATAGGAATTCACTACCTCTGTCTGTCCGGACTTTACCAATGGACCGGTTGAGGCGGCTCATCTAATACGTTGACCACTTGACGAAGGCAGGCTTGGCATCGGCTTTAGACTTGAGAGGGATTGTGGCGCCGAAGCGAGAATGGTCGTCCACAATGGTGAGGAAGTACTCATAGCCTTGAAGGGAGGTGGGACAAATTGGTCCCACAAGATCCATGTGGAGGATGTCAAGAGGTCTTGCTGTTCGAGCGGCTCGAGGAGGGTGAGGGGATGCTTTTAATTTCCCAAGGCTGCAAGCAGTGCAGGATGGTCAGGCAAGGCGAGTTAGTGGGGAGAGCAATGGCAGGCCTTTTACCATATTTTTGGCCTGTACACGGAGAAGCGAATTGAAATTTTGATGACCAAGGCGATGATGATGCAGGAGTAGAGGATGTGAGAGGCTGCGGCAGTCACAGGTGGAGGGTTGAGTGTCGGCTTCAACAGCAAAGATTGCTGTTGTGCGAGGAATCTGCAGGCGATAGAGGTTGTTGCAAACTGTGAAGGTTGCATGCGGTTTGTTATCAGCTATCGTCAGTTGGGCTTCCGAACCATAGGCGGTGAAGAAGATGTTTACACCTTCCTTTTGGAGTTGATGAACAGAAAGGAGATTGTGTCATAGGTCAGGGGTATGGTAATCCCGGATTTGTCCACTTGGTGCTGCCGGAGACGTGAGAGTAGCGGAGTAGCGGCACAGATATGTCATTCCTTTGGTGGTACCGGTGATGGTTACTGGTGTTGCCAATGGTGTGGTGACGTCAGCATCTTTGAGAGCATGAATAACACACCCTGAGTCGAGAACTTGTTCAATGTAGAGGGAGGCAGATGTTGTAAGAAGAGTCAGCGGAGGAGGTTCTCCATCTTGAACGGAAACTTGTGCGATGTCGAGAATGGAGGGCTCAGGTGCGGTGTCACCGTCCGTATTGTCATCGGCTGGCGCGGCGCGAGGTGGAAGGAGGCGAACAAGCACAGTTACGACTGTGAAGAAGATCACTGGAATCATGGTGGCCTGTCAACCAGGGCTGGAAACTGTCAGAATAATGTAGTCACGAGAGTGACAGTAGCAGAAGCAAGCTGAAGCAATAGACAGGCATGCGGGCGTCAGCAGAGTGACGTAGGCGAGAGCGATGCGAGCAGTTAGTCGTGAGAGCAGGTGGAGACTGAGAAGCAAGGTAGCCGAGGTAGACAAGTTGATTTGAGAGAGGGTGCTTGCTAGGCAAGTGATGATGGGCGGAGTGTGAGGGCTGAGCGAAGGAGCGAGAGTGACTGAGCGAAGCGTTGAGAGGTGGTGAAGACAAGAAGCGTGAGAGATGAGGAGAGCAAGGACACGGCGGCGAAGCCGTGGAACCAAAGGAGAACAGGATGGGCAGAACTATTCTGTATAAGTTTTGGAGGGAATGAACATCCTCCATATATACAGGCAAACAGGACATACAAGCAACGGCTTCTTTGCTAGCCGGACGCGAGCGACTCATTGTCACGTTGGTCGGTCACGGTTCGCATGGGACCGTTGGACCTTTTATTTATTCTCTCTTGCGAGAGGTGACCTGGACTTCTGCTTGTGTTATCCGAAGCCTCTTTTTGCAACAAGAATTGGAGTCAGAGAACATTCATTTCTGACACCCTCCCTGAATCTGACTCGATTCTTGTAAGGTTGGCTTCCTCCTCGGGTCCATCAAAGTACTTGATGAATGTGGTTCCTGGGAGGTTTCCTTGTAGCAGTCACGGACCAGTGGAATTCGAGCAGATTCTACTACTCAGCAGTGTTGTAGTCTTGGTGGTTCGTGGGCTGGCGGAGGCATGGGGCAACAGCATGCATGAAGTAGGTCTCTCCACATTTTTCTGAGGGTGCATTTGCATTTGCGAATGAGGGGATGGAAGATGGGAGTAGTGATGCCGAGCAGGGCTCCTCGAATTTCTTCTACCACAAAGGGTACCAGAGTGTGGCGGAAATTTGCAGGGAAGCGTCCGCCTCCTTTGTAGAGAAGGTAGTGTTGGAGGGTGTAGGAGATTGGGACGCCTTTGATGTAGCAGAGGTGGAAGAGGTTGCAGAAGTCTTGCGACCACTAGAGAATGTTTGTCGCTCCACTTGCACTGAGTACCAGATCCTCACATTGTGTGAGGAAGTACCATGGGAAAGAGGAGAAGTTGACTGGTCCATAAATACTGGTGGTAGTGTTGACAAGTGGTCGGTCTGCTGGAAGAGGAGGTCTCTTGGCGATGAAGGTCATTTCGAAATGACAAGAAGCCAAGAGGTGGTGAGATGAGAGCAGTTGTTGATGGAACTGAAGAGGCAGGTGAAGAGCGTTTAGATGAAGGCAGAGAGGACTTGAGAGGTTGGAGCGAAGAGACTGAGAAGGGCTGAGTGTGATGAAGGAGGATGTGAATGAGTTACTGGGCAGGGCGGATAAAGATGGGCAGATGATCTGATGAGGACTTGATGGGTGCAGGGATGGAACCTCGTGCACTGTGGAAAATTTCGGTGTAGACGCAGGTCATTGCAGGGGAGGTGATACGACCGGGCAGATCCTTGTGCCAAGCGGAGCGGAAAGTGATGATGAAGGAGGAATGCTCGATGATGGAATGGGCGCAGGGGCGAATCGTGTGCGTAGAAGTAAGTTACGGCGTGGGCGCAGGTCGTCGCAGAGAAGGCAATGCGACCGGGCGGATCCTTGTGCCGAGCTGAAGTGGAAGCTGAAGCGGAGGAAATGATTGATGGATGAGTGGGCGCAGGGGCGAAACATCGTGCGCTGAGGAAGTTTCAGCGTGGGCGCAGGTCGTCACGAAAAAGGCGAAGCGACCGGGCGGATCCTTGTGCCAAGCTGGAAGCAATGCAAAGCGGAGAAGCAGTTGATTGATGAGTCGGCGCAAGGCCAGAACCACGTGCGCTAAAGGAAGTTTTCGGCGGGGGCGCAGGTCGTCGCGGAAAAGGCGATACGACCGGGCGGATCCTTGTGCCGAGCGGAGCTGAAGCGGATGATGGCGAAAAACGATTGATGATGGAGTGGGCACAGGGGCGAAACCACGTGCGTGAGGAGATGATGCTAATGCGGATGATGAACGGAAGGCGGTGCGGAGAATGCTGATGATGGAGGGGGAGGCGATGCGGAGGCGGTCCGGATGATGCTGATGACAAAGGGATGAAGATTAGGCAGAGGCGAGCGGCCTATGAAGCTGAGGAACCTCGAATGAGGATGAAGGGGAATGAACGAGGCAGATGAAAACGGCAAGAGACGGAGAGCGACGTGGGCGGAGAGGGAGAGGATGAAACGCGGTGCGGCAGATGGAGGTGAAACAACCTCTTCCTCTTGCGTTCAGGATAATGACGGCTTGTTCCCCAGCTGGCTCGGAATGGGAGCAGGAAGACTGGTGGTGTCCGATATCCTGTTGGCTGGAGGAAGTTGGCTGTGGCAGAGGAAGTTAGGCAGCGGGCAGGGACTTAGACTGCTAATGCCAGGAGAGTGATGGCTTGTTCCCCAGTTGGCTCGGAAATGGGAGCAGAAAGACTGGTGGTGTCCGATATCCTGGCAGCAACAGCTTTGACTGCAGCTGCTGAAGAGGCGAGGAGGTGATGCGAGAAGGTGGCTCGAGATGATGGATGCTGGCAAGATGGGGATGACAGCGAGGAAGGGGCAGATGAGGCTGATGAGGCGAGGAGAAAGCAAGGAAGATGCTGGCGGAGGCAGATGTGATGAGGAGCAGCGGACGACAGAGAGTAGGAAGCTTCTCGGTAGTTCACAGCAGGTGGCGGCTCGGGAGTCACTTGCAACTGATATAGGCGACACGTCACCGGTTGTTGGCCACGGGCGCGGAAATGGGCGCAGGGCCTTCTTAGGACGACGAGGCGTTTCTTCAGCATAGAGAACTCATCGGACTACTGGTGTCAGCTGCGGATGAAGCGAGGAGGCGCGAGACGGTGGTAGCGGTGGCAGGAGAATGTGAGCAGAAGCGATGGAGCGAGGACGGCGGCAGGGCGATGACACGGTCACGGATCTCCAGGTGATGTTGCCTGAAGCTTTGATACCATGTCAGAAGAATGTACTCATGAGAGTGACGCCGGCAGAAGTAAGCAGAAGCAACAGACAGGCATTCGGGCGTTAGCAGAGTGACGTAGGTGAGAGCGATGCGAGCAGTTAGTCGTGAGAGCAGGTGGAGATTGAGAAGCGAGGTAGCCGAGGTAGACAAGTTGATGTGAGAGAGGGTGCTTGCCATGCGAGTGATGATTGGCGGAGTGTGAGGGCTAAGTGAAGGAGCGAGAGTGACTGAGTGAAGTGTTAAGAGGTGGAGAAGACAGGAAGTGTGAGAAATGAGCGGAGTAAGGACACGGCGGCGAAGCCACGGAACCAAAGGGGAACAGGATGGGCAGAACTGTTCTGGTTAAGTTTTGGATGGAATGAACATCCTCCATATATACAGGCGAACAGGACATACGAGCAACGGCTTCTTCGCTAGCCAGACGCGAGCAACTTATTGTCACTTTGGTCGGTAACGGTTTGCATGGGACCGCTGGACCGTTTATTCATTCTCTCTTGCGAGAGGTGAACTGGACTTCTGCTTGTATGATCCGGAGCCTCTTTTCGCAACAAGAATCGGAGTGAGAGAACATACATTTCTGACAGAAACCTAGTGCTCTGATACCATGTCAGAATTTTGAGGAGGGAAGAGTGCGAGACGGGATGGCTCGTGGCGCTTATTGGCAAAAGTTATGAGTTGAGCAAGTTGGCACTAACAAGTTCTGGAGGTGAGCAATGCGAGACAGGCAGCCGGCTGAGGATGGAAGCGATGACAGTTGCGAGAGTGATGAAGAGAAATGATTGATTGATGGAATAGTGGAAGCAAGAGTACATTGATCTAAGATACCTTAAAGTAGTGTTGCTTGGACTTCGCTAGGACCCCTGCGGGGTGGAAGCGCTACTTCGTGTTCTTTGAGAGACGTGTTGCGATGGTTTTCCGAGAGCGTAGCTTGTCGGATTTCTCCAGGACTTTGGGACATGATAGTGTCGGTGCACGGATCTCAGTTGTTCGTGTCTGTTGAGATTCGTGCGGTTCATTTATTGTTGGTGCTTGGATGTGCTCCTGTCTTCACGCTGGTTTCTCTTCTTTATTTCCGCCACGAGGAGAGAGCGGGTGGGGGAGAGGACTGAAGACTGGAAAAACGTTTTAAGTCCCGCTCCAGAGAGGAGGAGAGGAGGGTGGAGGGGAAGCAAGAGAAGTCGACAGCTGATCCAGCGGAGGCGACGCAGTCGTTGGAGATGTGGTCGCTGCAGCCACAGGCCGCGCGGGTCGAGGGTGCGGCGGACCTGCGATGATCCCCACTTGAGTAGATGTCAAGGGAGGAAGGACGAACACCGAGGGTGGGACGGCAGTCAATGGTGGACGGTCAGCTGAGGAATGCTCCTCACGGTTGCAGGGCAATTCTTCACCATTGGTGCTTGAATTAGATGCCGAGGACGAAGGGCTGAGCCGCTGACGGTGAAGCCAGCGCATGAGCACCCTCAGTGCCATCGCGTTAGGAGGGTCGACAGTTTGTACCGGGAAGAGAACTGTGAGGCTTGCATTATCCTGGCGATCTCCCTCCACATGGTGGTATGAAGTCCGCAGCATGATCCCACGGTGAGGAAAAGGATGCAGGTTTGCAGGAAGAGGACCTTGTTGGCGATACTGCACCACCCAGTCAAGAAAGCAGCATAAAGCTCGCGCTCTGCGCTGAAGAGAGAGGTCAAGGAGGTAAAGAAAGCGGAGGAAGTCGTGATGGTGCAGATGAAAACTCCATGCCAGGAATGGAAGGAGGTTGGGCTGGATTCGTTATGGGTGGGTGGGGATCATGGTCCAGTGTAGGAAGCAGCAGAAGGCTGCCGGTCCGGTAGCAGTGCAAAACGTCCAGCGGATAGAGGTGCCGCAATTCTTCGAGGTACTCATCCCACTCGTCCTCCAGCCTGTGCACGGCACTGGTGATGAACACGCGGGCCATATCACGGATCAATTGCTGTTGTAGGTACTGCACGCGCTCATTGATGAGTTGTTTGGCCTGATCAACCAGCGTGTAGATGGTACGGTATTGCTAGAATACATCCTCACGGAGGACCAGGGCCCTCGCCCTTTGGTGCGACATATCCTGCAGTCTTGCATGATCGGCTGCCCACTCCTCCTCGCACTCAGTTCGTAGCTGCTGCAGATCTGGTAACTCCGCCTCGAGCTGCTGCAGCCCTACAGTCAAACGAGCCATCTCTGCACGTGTTGCCCGGAGGGTTCGGCCCAACTCTGCTCTTTGGTTAATAAGACACTGCCCTTCCGCTGCGGGTGGCTCGTCACCTCTGTCCGCAACCTCGTTCCAATCATCTTGCAGGCGCCGCACCTCTTGGAGTCTCGCTTGGATTGCCGCTGCTCGAGTTTCTTGGACCTGAATGCGCTACTGTCTGTCAGCGCGGGCGGACTTGCACGCAGCGAGGCCGTTCCTCACTTGAGCCAGGTTGGCGGCAGAGCTGCGTACATGATCCGCGTACGTCCTCACCCACGTCCCGTGCTGCTCCCAGAGTCTCTCCACTCTGACTACCCATGCTCAATTCTGGGTGATGTGAAGCGCGAATGCTTGCCACCGTGCCTCGTTGCTATGAGGGTCAGGTACTTCCGGTGANGGAGGAAGTCGTGATGGTGCAGATGAAAACTCCATGCCAGGAATGGAAGGAGGTTGGGCTGGATTCGTTCTGGGTGGGTGGGGATCATGGTCCAGTGTAGGAAGCAGCAGAAGGCTGCCGGTCCGGTAGCAGTGCAAAACGTCCAGCGGATAGAGGTGCCGCAATTCTTCGAGGTACTCATCCCACTCGTCCTCCAGCCTGTGCACGGCACTGGTGATGAACACGCGGGCCATATCACGGATCAATTGCTGTTGTAGGTACTGCACGCGCTCATTGATGAGTTGTTTGGCCTGATCAACCAGCGTGTAGATGGTACGGTATTGCTAGAAGACATCCTCACGGAGGGCCAGGGCCCTCGCCCTTTGGTGCGACATATCCTGCAGTCTCGCATGATCGGCTGCCCACTCCTCCTCGCACTCAGTTCGTAGCTGCTGCAGATCTGGTAACTCCGCCTCGAGCTGCTGCAGCCCTACAGTCAAACGAGCCATCTCTGCACGTGTTGCCCGGAGGGTTCGGCCCAACTCTGCTCTTTGGTTAATAAGACACTGCCCTTCCGCTGCGAGTGGCTCGTCACCTCTGTCCGCACCCTCGTTCCAATCATCTTGCAGGCGCCGCACCTCTTGGAGTCTCGCTTGGATTGCCGCTGCTCGAGTTTCTTGGACCTGAATGTGCTACTGTCTGTCAGCGCGGGCGGACTTGCACGCAGCGAAGCCGTTCCTCACTTGAGCCAGGTTGGCGGCAGAGTTGCCTACATGATCCGCGTACGTCCTCACCCACGTCCTGTGCTGCTCCCAGAGTCTCTCCACTCTGACTACCCATGCTCAATTCTGGGTGATGTGAAGCGCGAATGCTTGCCACCGTGCCTCGTTGCTATGAGGGTCAGGTACTTCTGGTGAGGGTGGGGGTGCCGAGGAGGGGTCATCCATACGCAAGGTGTGGAGAAGGTCTTCTGCTTCCGCCATAGTGAGAAACGCTGCGAGCGTGCGGGCCTCGAACTCAGAAGCAGCAGCCGCGTTTGCCGTGCGTTCAGCGAGTTCGTACTTGTACCGGGCCTAGTCGGTGTGGGCCATCTCTGGCGTGTGGCTGGTGGTGTCGGACTGTCGTTGTTCTCCAATAGTGGTTGCGCGATAAGTGTGTTCCAGAGTATCCAGAACTGTGGTTGTCTCTGTCGTTGACTGGCGGCTGCGTAAACAGTGTGAACTTTGTGAACGAGAATTTGAGGACCGCCGTCCCGATCCGTGAGAGGGCGCCCGAGCGATCCGGGACGGCCGGGCGGGATGGGCATGTCGCCGTGGTTGTCGAGGGGCGAGGGGCATGTCAGGTTCCAGGTCACGTTGATGTGTTGGACGCTCACCTTGAATCACCCGTGATCGCGTGGAGACGCGTTCTCCTAAGAAGACGATGTCTTCCGAAGCTCTTGTCATCGTTTTCCTGCGTCGTGTGATGTGGGCATGCACCTCCGTCGGATACGGTGCATGATCCTCCGGAGAGTCGCTACTGTCCGTGGACGATGCCGGTGCATTAGCAACGATTCTCATAAAGTGTGCTCCGGTGGATCGATCGCCCGCATGCGCTGAGCGGCTGGTGGGAGAGACCTACCCCGTAAGCAATCAAGCGTCTCGCTGATGTGGCATTTCCGTTGCTTAAAATTGAAGCGGGACGTATGATGGCGCCCCGTCATTGTCGTGCAACGTCATGCATTTTCCCTCGAGCAAAACTATCAAGTCGCATGCTGTCAACCAGTCGTTCGCGAGGAGGACATCGTATGTGGACGTTTCACACACTTGGACCGGCAAGCTTCGGTGAATATTTCCGACCTAAAGGGGAAGTAAATCAATATGGTCATCGGATTGGGTGATATCCCCTCCCGCGGTGCCGAAACAGATGTCGACGGCTTGGATGAGGTTTGACCAATTAAGCCACCGAATGACGCGCATGGCGACTGTGGTATGCGTCGCCCCCGTATCCACAATAGCGACAAATTTCACCCCGGCGATCCAGACAGTGCATGAGATCACTGTACACATGTACTCCAGCAATGGTTGGCAGCACAGGGCCATGGGTCGCCATGTTAGGACCCCCGTATGAAGAATGTCGTGAATGGCCCGCCGAGTTTCATCGACATGATCCCTCATCCTACGGTGACCCGGCAATCTGAGCCTATAGTTCACTCTCCACCCGGATGGTGCCAACGCGGCGTTAATCTCCACAAAGAAAGTCTCAAGTTTTATAATTTACCCCAGCAGATGAGTAAGGAGTTCCATCCAAGGCAGCACGAGGTGGGTTCGGTCGAAAAATTACCAGATGGCGTCCGCAACTGATGAACGGACCGCACTTGGTGGCGTCGGCGTCACAACTGGCAGAGTGTGCGCCGTGGGTGCTGGGGAAGGGTCATGTTGCATACGGTGAAGCCAATCCCCGTATTCTTTCTGCGTCCATCCTGGCACATTCTTGAAGAGGTCGATTCTTCATCGCACATTGATGTGGCCTACGTTCACGTCGTATTGAGGGAAGCCCTCAAGCGGGTATGCCCAGCGGTACTCCTCAGCGGTGAGGTCGCACGCCTGGCCTTGAATCAGAACAGTTCCACCAGGAGGGGGCTCGTGCGGAGGTGGTCCACCTCCATATGATGGTAATTCGTGGGAGCTGCGGTCCTTCCACCCTTCACGTGGTAATTGGCTAAGAGCATCTGTATTGCGGTTCGTAAATTCTGATTCATATTTGATCGTGAGGTTGTGTCCTTGTAGAAGTATGGCCCATTTGCCAAGAATTCGCTCGTGGCTTTGCGTCGTAAGCAGCCATTGGAGGGCCTGATGATCTATGAGGATGGTGAAGGGTTTCCCATTCTTGACGTAACATCTGTATAACTGGATAGCCCATAAGACCGCCAGAAATTCTCCTTTCACAGGAGGATACTTAGCTTTCGCTTCGTTGAGCGCGCACCTGTCATAGCAGACCACCCTCGTCATGCCGTCGTCTCCGCGTTGAGATAGGATAGCCCCAATACCTTCCTGTGAGAAGTCTGTTGTGATGACGAACAGCATATTGAAATTCGAGAATTCCAGCATCGGCGCCGTGATAAGGCGATGCTTAATCTCGACCCATGCGAGCTGGCAGGCCTCCGTCCACTCAAAGGGTTCATCTTGGTGAGTGAGATGCTGCAAAGGACAAACAATCGTGGCATGATCACGGACAAACTTGCGGTAGAAGCTGACGAGCCCCTGGAAGATCTTGACCTCGGATGATGTAATGGGGCGCTTCCACTCACGGACGGCTGCAATCTTAGCTGGGTCTGTAGATATTCCTTGTGCACTGATGAGAAATCCCAGGAACTCCATGCTAACCGCCTCAATGATACACTTGGCGGCTTTCAAATGAAGGTTTGCGGAGTGTAGGACCAAAAACACGGCATCAAGCAAAGCCATCAGCTCTTGGAAGCTAAACGCAGCGACCATGAAGTCATCCACGTAACAACATGCGTTGGGAACATTACGTAGTACTTGGTCCATTATGCGTTCAAACGTAGCACTGGCATTGCGCAATCTGAAGGGCATACGGGTGAAGGCATATAGCCCGTCCGGGGTGATGAATGCTATCTTTAGCATAGAGTTTTGATCCATATGAATAGTGTGAAAGGCAGATTTGACGTCAAGCTTGGCAAACTAACTCTTTCTGCACTGTCGTTCTTGGATGTCGACGATGAGCATGGGGTAAGCATCTTGAATGGTGACCTTGTTAAGGTCACGGAAGTCAACAGAGAACCGTTTTGTGCCGTCCGATTTCCCCATAATCACTAGAATGGAGTGCCATGGGCTTTTCACTTCGACAATCACGCCCTATTCCTTGAGCTCACGCACGACCTCATTGATGATGTCCTTCTGGTCCTAGAGCAGGCGTCGAGCCTTCTGCTTATGTGCAGTTGCGTCTCCTGTGTTAATGACATGGACTGTGTCGACTGCTCCGATCTACTTTGACTTGTTTTCACATATTTCTTCATGATAGATGAGAAGCTCCTTGACTTCCTACCTCTGCTCCTCTGTTAGGTGCTCATGGGGCATGTGGTCCCATCGTTGGGAATGTAGGACTGTGGGTGGTGGCAGTTCTTCATCCCCCACCAGACCGGCTCTGAGATCAGGGTCTGGATCCCAATAATCATATACCTGCAAGTTCAAATTGCGGGAGCCACATGGGGAGGTAGTGAGGGCCTTTGGTTGACGTGGAGATGGCTCATCACTCAGGCGCAGCGAGCCTACGTCACTCATGGGTTCTTCATCTGAGTCTTCTGAACTGACATCTTCACAGATGGTAGTGTCGTTGTCACACACCAGCATTTTCCCTTTGCGCTTCACCTCCTTGACAAGATCGTTTGGGATTGTTGGCTGTGCGGTCACCGGTACGAGTGGGCGGCTCGACACCTGAAGAGGCCCTGGATGAGGTGAGGTGATCGAGGCCCGGCTGAGGTCAGCACGGTGGTGTTCTGTCGTGGGAAGGAACAGCCATGTGGGGGATTCTGCTGACGGTTTGGGTATCGGTCCCATGGGGAGCTTCGGTCGATCATCCGTCGGAGTAGCTTGTGCTCGTTCATGGCATGGCTGCTGGGCTGTGGGTGTGCAATCCATCATCTCTTCTTCCTCGGCTTGTGGCTCAATCACAGGAGGGGCATCATGCTTGGGGAATGCCATGATAGAATTCCTGGCTGCGTGGTCTTCAGCACGGGCTTCTTCCAAGGAGAAGGGGTGACCGAACTTCGTAGGCATTGACGTCCTTGGGCCCACAATCAGAGCTGTATAGGTGGTATATCCTAATGACATCAACTTCATGACTCCGTCCGCATAGAACAGGCCTGCTTGTCGGGAGATGAGATAGTCTGTTCCTAGCAGGATATCGTAGATGCGGGCCACCATGACCTGCACCCGCACAACGTCGTGGATGAGGCCCACCTGCAGGGGAAGGTTATCTACGTACGACACTGTGTCCTGCGTCCATGTCGCCGGATGCATTGGTGAACACCTTAGTTTTTGGTTGAATCTTGTGCTGCCAGCCGATTGCTTGCAGGACTTGAAGTGTCACCGTGGTATGGGTGGCGCCAAGGGCGATGATTGCTAGGAACGTCTTGCCACATATCCACACATAACAGCTAGCCACTTCATGGTGGGGAGCCTGCATTCGTGGTGGTGCAAGGGGCATGGGCCGCCACCTCCATGTGTCGGGTTCAGCTTATTTGGCTACCCGGCTGAGTCAGTCATGTGGGGCCCGAGTGCAGCTAAGGTGAATACCGGCTGGTCGAAGCTTTTCGGCGTATTCCTGCAGAACCGGTACAAGGTGGGATTTTGCTGTAGATACTCTCCAAAGGATATCTCCTAGAAGGGACGGTGGAAGGAGGTCAGGGCACTTGCCGTGGGCTCGTTGCATGCTGAAGGCGCAAAGGTCACCCTCCGACGACGTGGAGGCGTGGGACCCCTTGGAGGGCGCGTGCGCGGTTAAGGTGGGGGCTTCGGGGGCTTCGCCGAAATCCGACTTGGTAACCGTGTCGAGCGCGCTTCAACACGTGTTTGCAGGTCAGCTTCAGCCCGTTCCTGTTGCTCTTTATATTGGCGCATGCACTCATACATCTCCGCAATTGACCATCCTTCCACACCTTGTACGTGAGCCACCGTGACCAGTTCCTGTTTTGCAGCCGTTGGGGGAGTCTCCGAGGTCTGTTCTTCGGAGCGGGGAAGATCGAGCTTCACATTCCGTATAGGAGTATCTGAGGTAGATGGCTGAGTAGCAGCTGGTGTCTCTCCCGTCTCCCTCTGCTGCGCATATGCCTTCCATTGCGCCGGCCCATTGCCCACCGGACCAGAGGGACGTGCGGTGATGTTGGGACCAACAGCTTGCCGTGTAGCGGCAGGTCCTGGTCCAACCGGTCCGCGTCCTTGGTATTGTCCTCCTCTGGGTGACACGCCTGGCATTGGGGCGGGATTGGGACATTCTCGGTGCCGATGGGTGAATTATACGCATCCATAGCAACTCACGGGTGGGTAGTTATGGGGGTTCCTCAGGTTGGGTGTCCAAGCTCCTGTTGGCATGCAAATAGTGGGCGCCACATGTTGCTTTAGAGCAAACTGTTCTTGAGCCGCTTGTCGTTTGATTTCCCTTTTTTTATGTTCTACTTCCTCCTTCAGTGCGTCTAATGTGCTGAAATGTCGTGAATCCAAATGTGTTAGCGATCCACGGGACAAGAGAATCCCGGTAATACTCCTTAATCATGCGCAAGGGTATGTCGACACATCGCACCGAGATCTTGGTTAACTTGTCATTGTGTAACTTGATGTTTTGTCCAGCCTTCATGCGGATGGTACGAATGTGGAGCTCTCCTTCTTCGAGGCTCATGAGGTCGAAACGCTCGGTCATCCTATTCGCCAAATCATCAAAGTCAGCAAAAGGACGTTCCGTATGCTATGCATTGAACTACTCCAAAGCTTTCCCTTGTAGCGCTAGGTGCACTGCTGGGACAATGTAGTCAGGAAATAACAACCCATAATCGAGACAAGTGCCCAACTTGAACAGCCACATGGCCGGGTCCTCCTCTGGTTCACCCTTGAAGACGTCGAGCTTTGGGAGAGTGTAAGAAGCCTTCGTCGCTCGGTTAAATGTCAGTTCCTGTGGAGGCACCATTAGCACCTATGCCCGTGGCGGGGCCCCCAGGTGGGATCGATGTGCTTGCACCAGGCCAACTGCCCTAGCACCAGCCGATGAAGCGACTACTGCTCCCCTTGGTCGAGCACGTCCTGCATCAGTTCCTCCCAGCCCAGAACTTCCCATGTGCTGTCTTACTGAACTCGCTCGTACTCGCAAAGTATACTGCTTGCCTCCATGAGCCAATGATCCTTGCCCAGGTCCAGTTGAACCACCCGTCATTCAGGGTCTTTACTGGAGTCTTCCTGCCACAGGTATGGTTAACGTCTTGCTTGTTTGATGATGAGATGACTGCATCTTTGACTGGACAGGTGGTACGGTATATTTGGTTGACGGAGCCCCTGTTAGGATGTGCGTGTCCCCCAAGGCTCGTACTTGTCTGGTGGGTCCGACCGTGGATGAAGCATTGATTCCTCCTTGAGCTGGGACTTCTCGGCGGCGCGACGCTCCCAAAATGGAGGATGCCTTGCTCGTTTGCTGTTGGTGTTGGGGTTGTTGCTCAGCATCAGTACGACGTGAAGTCACGATCGATGGGCCTTCCCGTCGGGTTTCCCTTTGCCGTTTTCCCACCGCCTCCAAGTTCCTCTCTGTTTGTGATGGAGACACACCGCTGTCCAAGGCCGGTCGACGAGGGTGAATGGTTGGGCGAGAGGGGAATGCCGGAGGACAGAAGGTGACGAGTTGATGCAGGGCGTGTAAAGCCTGCACCGAAGGGTGATCCAGCGATACTTCTTCTTCCTCTGCTTGGTCCTCCTGGGCATCGTCCAAGTCTGCACAATTCCCGCCATGGGTGACAGAAGGTGCAGGTGAGGACACCCTTGGGATAGAGAACTCGAGGCGCCGCGGTGCGTCCTGCGTTGGCGTCATGTCCACTGCCTTGTAAACGGTCCTTCCATATGGCGTCATGATTTTATGGAGCAAGACGGGCCCTTCATCCGCCTCAAGCTCTCGCTCTTCGTCTGATACATAGTCTTCAACCTGCATGGATTCGCGCTGCTCGTCCGGGTGGCGCGTGTCGTCTTCCTTTGGGTCCTCCTGGGAGGAATTGGCCAACCGTGCCTGTCAGATAGCCTTCCATTCACGGAGTTCCTCAAGCCGTCACAGGTGAAATTCTTCTTCTTCGTCGGGGTCCGTCTCATCTCCTTTGTTGTACAACTGCAGGGACTGATCATCCACCGGATCCCACTCAAGTGTAGGGTCTAGCCCTGGAGGATCTTCTGGGCTTCTCTCGTAATGACGCGCGGTGGCGGTCCGCCTCATCCTTTTTTTCGGAGACGTAGAGTGCGTTGGGGCTCATCATTGCGTCGCCAATGGTACAGCCAAATGATTCACCAGCACGGTCGCTCTATCCTCACGCCTCGTAGGTTGGCAGGGGGACACCACCGTGATCAGGGGAATTGTTGGGGTTGCAGTGACGGATGGCCTACGGTGTCTTCCGTCGGGTGGAAGATTCGACAGCTCCCTCCTTAGAGAACCGCGTTTTGGATTATAGACTGATCTGCAGGTACATTTCACACTCGTCACAGAAAATAAGTGAGTCCACACTCACCGCACCATTAACACTGTTATACCCTTTTTCGCCTTCGGCCGGAATCGGGTCTGACAGCATGCAAGGTTCAGCTCCTTATGTGTTTGTTTGTTCCGCGCTATCCCCGCAGCTGCGCTTACTTTCCTTTTCCAACTCTGTCCTGTCCTGTATCACTCTTTTTGCTCCAGTTTGATCAAAGCACGTTTCATCAACCGGGTAACTTTTCTTAATCACTCGACGAATCATCCACCGAATTAGTGCCGGGAATATGTCACACACACACACTCCTTCTCCAAATGACCCATACTTCTTTGGCCGGGACTTCGACTTATCTCAGGACAATCACTATGGTTATTCTGACTGTTAGATTCGCTCACTCAATTTTATCACCAACGGTCAATCATTCATCGGACAACATGACACTCGCTGAAAGAAATCCTCCTAACGACCCAAACGAGATGACTTTCACCAATCAAAGTAATTGCCTTCAAACAAAAGAGGGAGTATAATCAATCAGCATTTCCCTCCTAACCACACAATCAGTACCCTAGGCGTCACCAAGCAGAACACGCAAACCGTAAGCTTTCTGAGTCACCGGATCATCAACCAGTGCATGTCCTCACACAAGCACCGTGCGGTGCACGCCGCCTTCATTGTTCGCCAGTGGAATGGCCCGACGTAACTCCCGTGGTCCGTTAGTACGTCGACCTGCACGAGAACGGGCACGTGTCGAGTCCTCCTCTCGCAGGCGGGCGAGCTCATGCTGGTAGCGCTGGTAAGCTCGGTAGGCCTCGGCCCGCTCTTCAGCCGCATCTACAGCACGCCGCCCGATGTCACGCGCGACCTCTTGCCTGCTCTCCACATGGTGGGGCTCGTCGTCGCGGGGAAGTCTCTGCAGCCACGGTTGCCAGAACTGCTCCACGGCTCCACCCGCAGGATGATGCAACCATTGCATCACTCCCAAAACCGTGCGTGCGCCAAGCCGACAGGGCACATTGCAGCAGCTGCAGATGGCGTAGAAGGACATTGGAGAGTCTCGAGGACCGCACCTGGAGCTGGTTGGCTGGTGCTCCCGTGGAAACTCACGACCAGGCCATGATGGCTCTGTGATGTGCTCCTCGCGAAGCGGCCTTTCACACACTCTCATACACACACTTCTCCTACACTCCTGATCCGGTCTAGCTTCCCTACTCTAACCTTTCGCAAGACGGGACGCGGGTCCCGCTTGACGGTCTGATTTTGACTGAGGGGCAGCAATCTCTCAGTCCGGCCAACGGCTGCAGGGCCAGCCTCCCACACCCGGGTCAGGCGAGAGGTCAGCAACGTCGCTCGCCAATGGTGAACGCCATCTCGCAAGTCGGGAGCAGAAGCGTCCAATGTCAGGGTTCCACCGTCAGATTCAGCGTCTTTGCAGCTCAGGAACAACGGTATTGCATTAGCAGTCGGTTCCCGTCAGCAGTCGGTCCTCTTCTTGTCCTTCTCTTCTTATCTTCTCCTCGCACCCCTCCCCAAGACCCCATCCCGCTGGCTAGCCCCTTTCGCGGCTCGCACATCAAAACGCCTTTGGATAAGGTGCCTTGAGTACCGCTCCTCCTTTTGAGGTTCGGACGCAGTTCCGCTACCATCAAGCCAGCCTTGGGCCGCCTTCCCTTCCTCTCAACAGGTCTGGTTGGGTCACGGCGTCCGCCGCAATATCTTCCTTCGTGCCCCGTCGCTCCCCGGAATTGAACTGCCCTTCTCGCAATTTCTTTCCTCGATCGAGGGGTTGTCGGATGATTCGTCAACCTCCCCCTCCTCCTCTTGAACCCGGGCCCAGCTCCTCCCCCCCCCCCCCCCCCCCCCCATACTCCGGTGGATGAACGAAACATCATTAACAGTCAGCCACAGTCAGAGTGCCCAATCACATTTCAGATGTACTAGACACGACCTTGCTGCTATAAACACGAGAGAGTACTGGTGGCTCATTGTGGCTATTGTGTGCAATGCGTGGACAAAGTTGGCATGTGCCACTGACCATGACCACAAATGTATCCAAGTGACTTTTACTTCTATTGATCGTAACACCAGTCAGCCACTGTCAGAGTGTCCAAACACAGTGCAGATATACTGGGCATGACCTTGCAGGTACAAACAAGGTAGAATACTGCTGGCTCGGTGTGGCTATAGTGTGCAATGCCATGACAAAGTTGGCATGTGCCACTGACCATGACCACAAAGTTCACCAAGTACCTTAACGGCTATGAATCATAACACGAGTCAGCCACGGTCAGAGTGCCCAATCACAGTTCAGATGTACTATGCATGACCTTGCATGTATAAACAAGGTAAAACACCGGTGGCTTCGCACGGCTATTGTGCGCAATGCCTTCACAAAGTTGGCATGTGCCACTGACCATGACCACAAAGTTTACCAAGTGCCTCAAACGGCTGTGAATCACAACACGAGTCAGCCACAGCCAGAGTGTCCAATCACAGTGCACATCTAGTATGCATGACCTTGCAGGTATAACAAAAGGTAAGAAACCGGTGGCTTGGCACGACTATTGTGCGCAGTGCCTTGACAAAGTTGGCATGTGCCACTGACCATGACCACAAGTGTATCCAAGTGACTTTTACTTCTATTGATCATAACACGAGTCAGCCACAGTCAGAGTGTCCACTCATAGTGCACATCTCATATGCATGACCTTGCAGGTATAAACAAGATAAAAAACCGGTGGCTTGGCACAGCTATTGTGCACAATGCCTTGACAAAGGTGGCATGTGCCACTGACCATGACCACAAAGTTTACCAAATACCTTAAACGGCTATGAATCATAACACAAGTCAGCAACGGTCAGAGTTTCCAATCACAGTGCAGACATACTGGATATGACCTTGCAGGTATAAACAAGGTAGATAACTGGTGGCTCGGTGTGGCTATTGTGCGCAATGCCTTGACAAAGTTGGCATGTGGCACTGACCATGACCACAAATGTATCCAAGTGACTTTTATTTCTTTCGATCATAACATGAGTCAGCTACCATCAGAGTGTCCTAATAGAGTGCACATCTAAATTGCATAACTAGCAGGTATAAACAAAGTTAAAATCCGGTGGCTTGGCACGGCTTTTGTGCGCAATGCCTTGACCAAGTTTGCATGTGCCACTGACCATGACCACAAAGGTTACCAAGTACCTTAAACGGCTATGAATCATAACACGAGTCAGCCACGGTCAGAGTATCCAATTACAGTTCAGATAAACTGGGCATGACCTTGCAGGTACAAACAAGGTAGACTACTGGTGGCTCGGTGTGGCTATTGTGTGCAATGCCTTGACAAAGTTGCCACGTGCAACTGACCATGACCACAACGTTTACCAAGTACCTTAGACGGATATGAATCATAACACGAGTCAGCCACGGTCAGACTGTCCAGTCACACTGTAAATATACTGGGAATGACCTTGCAGGTGTAATCAAGGTAGAGTACTGGTGGCTATGTGTGGCTATTGTGCGCAATGCCTTGACAAAGTTGGCATGTGCCACTGACCATGACCACAAATGTATCCAAGTGACTTTAACGTCTATTGATCATAACACAAGTCAGCCACGGTCAGAGTGTCCAATCACTCTACAGATGTACTAATCATGATATTGCAGGTATAAACAAGGTAGAATACTGGTGGCTCGGTTTGGCTATTGTGCCCAATACCTTGACAAAGTTGGCATGTGCCACTGACCATAACCACAAAGCTTACCAAGTGACTTTAACTTCTACGAATCATAACACGAGGCAGCCACGGTCAGAGTAACCAATCACAGTGCACATATAATATGCCTGACCTTACAGGTATAAACAAGGTAGAATACTGGTGGATCGGTATGGCTATTGTGCGCAATGCCTTGACAAATTTGGCATGTGCCACTGACCATGACCACAAATGTATCCAAGTGACTTTTACTTCTATTGATCATAACACGAGTTAGCCACGGTCAGAGTGTCCAATGACAGTGCAGATGTACTAGGCATGATCTTACAGGTGCAAACAAGGTATAATAGTAGTGGCTTGGGTTGGCTATTGTGCACAATGCCTTGACAAAGTTGGCATGTGCCACTGACCATGACCACACATGTATCCAAGTGACTTTTACTTCTATTGATCATTATACGAGTCAGCCACGGTCAAAGTGTCCAATCACAGTGTAGATATAGTGGACATGACCTTGCATGTACAAACAAGGTAGAATACTGGTGGCTCGGTGTGGTCATTGTGCGCAATGCCTTGACAAAGTTGGCATGTGCCACTGACCATGACCACAAATATATCAAAGTGACTTTTAATTCATTTGATCATAAAACGAGTCAGCCACGGTCAGAGTGTCCATTCACAGTGCAAATGTACTAGGCATGATCTTGCTGGTGCAAACAAGGTAGTTTACGGGTGGCGCTGTGAGGCTATTGTGCGCAATGCCTTGTCAAAGCTGGCATGTGCCACTGACCATGACCACAACGTTTACCAAGTGACTTTAACTTCTACGAATCATAACACGAGTCAGCCATGGTCAGAGTGTCCAATCACAGTGCAGATGTACTAGGCATGATCCTGCAGGTGTAAACAAGGTACAATACTGGTGGCTCGGTGTGGCTATTGTGCGCAATGCCTTGATAAAGTTGGCACGTGCAACTGACCATGACCACAAAGTTTACCCAGTACCTTAAACGTCTCCAAATCCAAACGCGAGTAAGCCACGGTCAGAGTGCCCAATCACAGCGCACATCTAATATGCATGACCTTGCAGGTATAAACAAGGTAAAAAACCGGTGGCTTGGCACATTTATTGTGCGCAATGTATTGACAAAGTTGGCATGTGCCACTGACCATGACTACAAAGTTTACCTCGTACCTTGAACGGCTATGAATCATAACACGAGTCATCCACGGTCAGAATGTCCAATCAATATGCAGATATACTGGGCATGACCTTGCAGGTATAAACAAGGTAGAATACGGGTGGCTTGGTGTGGCTATTGTGCGCAATGCCTTTACAAAGTTGGCATGTGCCACTGACCATGACCACAAATGTATCCGAGTGACTTTTGCTTCTATTGATCATAACACGAGTCAGCCACGGACGGACTGTCCAATCGGAGTGCAGATAGACTAGGCATGATATTGCATGTACAAACAATGTAGAATACTGGTGGCTTGATGTGGCTATTATGCGCAATGCCCTGACTAAGTTGGCATGTGCCACTAAACATGACCACAAATGTATTTAAGTGACATTTACTTCTATTTAACTAAATGAGTCAGCCATGGTCAGAGTGTCCAATCACAGTGTATATATACTAGACATGGCCTTACAGGTATAGAAAAGGTAGAATACTGGTGGTTCGGTGTGCCTATTGTGCGCAATGCCTAGACGAAGTTAGCATTTGCCACTGTCCATGACCACAAAGTTCACCAAGTACCTTAAACGGATATGAATCATAACACGAGTCAGCCACAGTCAGAGTGTCCAATCACAGTGCAGATATACTGGGCATTACCTTGCAGGTACAGACAGGATAGAATACTGTTGGCTCGGTGTGGCTATTGTACGCAATGCCTTGACAAAGTTGGCATGTGCCACTGACCATGACCACATAGTTTACGAAGTGACTTCAACTTCTACGAATCGTAACACGCGTCAGGTGCCACTGACCATGACCACAAATGTATCCAAGTGACTTTTACTTCTATTGATCATAACACGAGTCAGCCACGGTCAGAGTGTCCAATCACATTGCAGATGTACAAGGCATGATCTTGCAGGTACAAACAAGGTAGAATACTGGTGGCTTGGTGTGGGTATTGTGCGCAATGCCTTGACAAAGTTGGCATGTGCCACTGACCATGACCACAAATGTATCCAAGTGACTTTGACTTCTATTGATCATAACACAAGTCAGCCACGGTCAGAGTGTCCAATCACAGTGCAGATGTACTAGGAGGGATCTTGCAGGTGCAAACAAGGCAGAATAATGGTGGCTCGGTGTGGCTATTGTGCGCAATGCCTTGACAAAGTTGGCATGTGCCACTGACCATGACCACATAGTTTACGAAGTGACTTCAACTTCTACGAATCGTGACACGCGTCAGCCTCGGTCAGAGTGCCCAATCACAGTGCACATCTATTATGCATGACCTTGCAGGTATAAACAAGGTAAACGAGTGGCTTGGCACGGCTATTGTGCGCAATGCCTTGACAATGTTGGCATGTGCCACTGACCATGACCACAAAGCTTACCAAGTACCTTAAACAGCTATGAGTCATAACACGAGCCAGCCACGGTCAGAGTGTCCAAAAACAGGGCATATATACTAGGCATGACCTTGCAAGTATAAAGAAGGTAGAATACTGGTGGCTCTGAGGGCTATTGTGCGCAATGCCTTGACAAAGTTGGCATGTTCCACTGACCATGACCACAAATGTATCCAAGTGACTTTTACTTCTATTGATCATAACACGAGTCAGCCATGGTCAGAGTGTCCAATCACAATGCAGATGTACTAGGAATGGTCTTGCAGGTGCAAACAAGGCAGAATACTGGTGGCTCGGTGTGGCTATTGTGCGCAATGCCTTGACAAAGTTGGCATGTGCCTCTGACCATGAGCACAAAGTTTACCAAGTGACTTTAACTTCTACAAATCATAACACGAGTCAGCCATGGTCAGAGTACCCAATCACAGTGCACATCTAATATGCATGACCTTGCAGGTATAGACAGGGTAAAAATCGGTGGTTTTGCACGGCTATTGTGCGCAATGCCTTGACAAAGTTGGCATGTGTCACTGACCATGACCGAAACGTTTACCAAGTACCTGAAACAGCTATGAATCATAACACGAGTCAGCCACGGTCAGAGTTTCCAGTCACAGTGAAGATATAATGGGCATGACCTTGCAGGTATAAACAAGGTAGAATACTTGTGACTTGGTGTGCCAATTGTGCACGATGCCTTGACAACATTGGCATGTGCCACTGACCATGACCACAAATGTATCCAAGTGACTTTTACTTCTAGTGATCATAACATGAGTCAGCCACGGTCAGAGTTTCCAATCACATTGCAGATGTACTAGGCATGATCTTGCAGGTACAAACAAGGTAGAATACTGGTGTCTCGTTGTGACTTTTGTGCGCAATGCCTTGGCAATGTTGGCACGTGCCGCTGACCATGACCACAAATGTATCCAAGTGACTTTAACTTCTATTGATCATAACACAAGTCAGCCATGGTCAGAGTGTCCAATCACAGTGTAGATATACTAGGCACGATCTTGCAGGTCCAAAAATGGTACATTGGTGTCTCTGTGTGGCTATTGTAAGTAATGCCTTGACAAAGTTGACATGTGCCAGTGACCATGACCAGAACGTTCAACAAGTGACATTAACTTCTACAAATCATAACTTGAGTCAGCCACGATCAGAGTGTCCAATCACAGTGCAGATATACTGGGCATGACCTTGCAGGTACGAAAAATGTAGAATACTGGTGGCTCATTGTGGCTATTGTGCGCAATACCCTGACAAAGTTGGCATGTGCCACTGACCATGACCACAAATGTATCCAAGTGACTTTTGCTTCTATTGAGCATAACACGAGTAAGCCATGGTCAGAGTGTCCAATCACAGTGCAAATGTACTAGAAATGATCTTGCAGGTGCAAACAAGGTAGAATACTGGTGGCTTGGGGTGGCTATTGTACGCAATGCCTTGACAAAGTTGGCATGTGCCACATGCCAACTTTGTCAAGGCATTGCGCACTATAGCCATACCGAGCCACCAGTATTCTACCTTGTTTGTACCTGTAAGGTCGTGCCCAGCATATCTGCACTGTGATTGGACACTCTGACTGTGGCTGACTCGTGTTATGATTCATAGCCGTTTTAAGTCACTTGGTAAACTTTGTGGTCATGGTCAGTGGCACATGCAAACTTTGTCAAGGCATTGCGCACAATAGTCACACCGATCTACAAGTATTCTACCTTGTTTGTACCTGCAAGATCATGCCTACTACTTCTGCACTATGATTGGACACTCTCACCATGGCCAACTGATGTTTTGATTCATATCCGTTTAAGGTACTTGGCAGACGTTGTGGTCATGGTCAGTGGCACATGCCAACTTTGTCAAGGCATTGCGCACAATAGCTGTGCCAAGCCACAGGGTTTTTACCTTGATTATACCTATAAGATCATGCATATTAGATGTGCGCTGTGATCGGACACTCTGACAGTGGCTGACTCGTGTTATGATTCATAGCCGTTTAAGGTACTTGGTAAACTTTGTGGTCATTGTCAGTGGCACATGCCAACTTTGTCAAGGCATTGCGCACAATAGCCGTGCCAAGCCACCAGTATTCTACCTTGTTCATACCTGCAAGGTCATGCCTAGTACATCTGAACTGTGATTGAACACTCAGGCCATGGCTGACTCGTGTTATGGTTCATGGAAGTAAAAGTCACTTGGATACATTTGTGGTCATTGTCAGTGGCACATGCCAACTTTGTCAAGGTATTGTGCACAATAGCCACAACGAGCCACCAGTATTCTACCTTATTCATACCTGTAAGGTCATGTCCATTACATCTGCACTGTGATTGGACACTCTGACCGTGGCTGACTCGTGTTATGATTAATAGCCGTTTAAGGTACTTGGTAAACTTTGTGGTCATGGTCAGTGGCACATGCCAACTTTGTTAAGATATTGCGCACAATAGCCGTGCCAAGCCACCGGTTTTTTACCTTGTTCATACTTGCAAGGTCATGCATATTAGATGTATGCTGTGATTGAGCACTCGGACCGTGGCTGACTCGTGTTACGATTCGTAGAAGTTAAAGTCACTTGGTTAACTTTGTGGTCATGGTCAGTGGCACATGCAAACTCCGTCAACGCATTGCGCACAATAGCCACACCGAGCCACCAGTATTCTACCTTGTTTATACCTGCAAGGTCATGCCTAGTACATCTGCACTGTGATTGGACACTCTGACCGTGGCTGACTCGTGTTATGATCAATAGAAGTAAAAGTCACTTGAATACATTTGTGGTCATGGTCAGTGGCACATGCCAACTTTGTCAAAGCATTGTGCAGAGTAGCCACACCGAGCTACCAGTATTCTACCTTGTTTATACCTGTAAGGTCATGTCCAGTTCATCTGCACTGTGGTTGAACACTCTGACCGTGGCTAACTTGTGTTATGATTCATAGCCGTTTAAGGTACTTGGTAAACTTTGTGGTCATGGTCTGTGGCACATGCCAACTTTGTCGGGACATTGCGCACAGCAGCCGTGCCAGGCCACCGGTGTTTACATCGTGTCTACCTGCAAGGTCATGCCAAGTACATCTGAACTGTGATTGGGCACTCTGACCGTGGCTGACTCGTGTTACGATTCGTAGTAGTTAAAGTCACTTGGTAAATTTTGTGGTCATGGTGAATGGCACATGCCAACTTTGTCAAGGCATCACGCACAACATCCACACTGATCTACCGGTATTCTACCTTGTTTGTACCTGCAAGGTCATGCACAGTATATCTGTACTGTGATTGGACACTCTGACCATGGCTGACTCGTGTTATGATTCATAGCCGTTTAAGGTACTTGGTAAACTTTGTGGTCATGGTCAGTGGCACATGCCAACTTTGTCGAGGCATAGCACACAATAGCCACACCGAGCCACCAGTATTCTACCTTTTTTCTACCTGCTAGATCATGATTAGTACATCTGCACTGTGATTGGACACTCTGACCGAATGACTCGTGTTAGTATCAATAGAAGTAAAAGTCACTTGGGTACATTTGTGGTCATGGTCAGTGGCACATTCCAACTGTGTCAAGGATTTGCGCACAATAGCCACACCGAGCCACCGGTATTCCACCTTGTTTGCACCTGCAACATCATGCCTAGTACATCTGCACTGTGATTGGACATTCTGACCGTGGCTGACTCGTGTTATGATTCGTAGAAGTTAAGGTCAATTGGTAAACTTTGTGGTCATGGTCAGTGGCACATGCCAACTTTGTCAAGGCATTGCGCACAATATCCACACCGATCTACCAGTATTCTACCTTGTTTGTACCTGCAAGGTCATGCTCAGTATATCTACAGTATGATTGGACACTCTGACCATGGCTGACTCGTGTTATGATTCATAGCCGTTAAAGGTACTTGGTAAACTTTGTAGTCATGGTCAGTGGCACATGCCAACTTTGTCAAGGCATTGCACACAATAGCCACACGGAGCCACCAGTATTCTACCTTGTTTCTACCTGCTAGATCATCACTAGTACATCTGCACTGTGATTGGACACTCTGACC
>SZWC01000071.1:375583-396649 GCA_023375785.1 Penium margaritaceum
GGCTATTGTGCGCAATGCCTTGACAAAGTTGGCATGTGCCACTGACCATGACCACAAATGTATCCAAGTGACTTTTATTTCTATTGATCATAACATGAGTCAGCCACCGTCAGAGTGTCCAATCAGAGTGCACATCTCATGTGCATGAACTAGCAGGTATAAACAAAGTTCAAAACCGGTGGCTTTGCACGGCTATTGTGGGCAATGCCTTGACAAAGTTTGCATGTGCCACTGACCATGACCACAAAGGTTACCAAGTACCTTAAACGGATATGAATCATAACACGAGTCAGCCACGGTCAGAGTGTCCAATCACAGTTCAGATATACTCGGCATGACCTTGCAGGTACAAACAAAGTAGAATACTGGTGGCTCGATGTGGCTATTGTGCGCAATGCCTTGACAAAGTTGGCATGTGCCACTGACCATGACCACAACGTTTACCAAGTACCTTAGAAGGATTTGAATCATAACACAAGTCAACCCGGTCAGACTGTCCAATCACACTGTAGATATACTGGGCATGACCTTGCAGGTATACTCAAGGTAGAGTACTGGTGGATAAGTGTGGCTATTGTGCGCAATGCCTTGACAAAGTTGGCATGTGCCACTGACCATGACCACAAATGTATCCAAGTGACTTTATACTCTATTGATCATAACTCGAGTCAGCCACGGTCAGAGTGTCCAATCACACTGCTGATGTACTAATCATGATATTGCAGGTGTAAACAAGGTAGAATACTGGTGGCTTGGTTTGGCGATTGTGCGCAATGCCTTGACAAAGTTCGCATGTGCCACTGACCATGCCCACAAAGCTTACCAAGTGACTTTAACTTCTACGAATCATAGCACGAGGCAGCCACGGTCAGAGTAACCAATCACAGTGCACATCTAATATGCCTGACCTTACAGGTATAAACAGGATAAAACCGGTGGCTTGGCACGGCTATTGTGCGCAATTCCTTGACAAAGTTGGCATGTGCCACTGACCATGACCACAAAATTTACCACGTACCTTAAACGGCTATGAATCATAACACGAGTCAGCCACGGTCAGAGTGTCCAATTATAGTGCATATGTACTGGGCATGATCTTCCAGGTACAAACAAGGTAGAGTACTTGTGGATCGGTGTGGCTATTGTGCGCAATGCCTTGACAAATTTGGCATGTGCCACTGACCATGACCACAAATGTATCCAAGTGATTTTTACTTCTATTGATCATAACACGAGTCATCCACGGTCAGAGTGTCCAATCACAGTGCAGATGTACTAGGCATGATCTTGCAGGTGCAAACAAGGTAGAATACTGGTGGCTCGGTGTGACTATTGTGCACAATGCCTTGACAAGGTTGGCATGTGCCACCGATCATGACCACAAATGTATCCAAGTGACTTTTCCTTCTATTGATCATAACACGAATCAGCCACGGTCAGGGTGTCTAATCGCAGTGCAGATATACTAGGCATGACCTTGCAGGTACAAACAAGGTAAAAAACAGGTGGCTTGGCATGGCTATTGTGCGCAATGCCTTGACAAAGTTGGCATGTGCCACTGATCATGACCACTAAGTTTACCAAGTACCTTAAACGGCTATGAATCATAACGCGAGCCAGCCACGGTCAGAGTGTCCAATCACAGTGCAGATATACAGGGCATGACCTTGCAGGTATAAACAAGGTAGAATACTGGTGGCTCGGTGTGGCTATTGTGCGCAATGCCTTGACAAAGTTGGCATGTGCCACTGGCCATGAACACAAATGTATCCAAGTGACTTTTACTTCTATTGAACATAACATGAGTTAGCCACGGTCAGAGTGCCCAATCACAGTGCAGATTTAATATGCATGACCTTGCAGGTATAAACCATCAGAAGAATAAAAGAAACAATGGCACAAGACTTGGGGTACAACAGGAAAAGATCACAGATATACCCATCGAGCCGGTGACACAAGAATAAAAGAAAATAAGTGATCAGGCTCAACCCCGAGGATCTGGTCGATGCTCATACCGACACCGAAGACCCACGTTCCCCATTCTTGCTCGCCCAAAACCCGCCGTGCAGCCCGCTCCACACGTCGCGACAAAGTCGCGGACCACGTCCGCCTCCTCTTACCTCCAGGACCAAGATGGGTGTGCACCCGAACATCAAGTACGTGGACCGGCACCGGTAGCACTCCTCCACCCCGCGGCTCCACTCTCCACTAGGAGAACTCCCCTGCCTAGTCCCAAGCGGCTCCGCT
Organism: Penium margaritaceum; assembly: GCA_023375785.1. Taxonomy (NCBI): domain Eukaryota; kingdom Viridiplantae; phylum Streptophyta; class Zygnematophyceae; order Desmidiales; family Peniaceae; genus Penium; species Penium margaritaceum. The sequence goes on from SZWC01000071.1 coordinate 377,831, forward strand.
AGGAGCACTCTAGTAACCCAGACTACCAAAGTATATACGTAGCACTATCATCCTTGTATTTCTTGCATCCTTTCAATCTAAGTCATTTTCCCTTCCGTCGCCCGCCTCCGTGCTGTGGCACTCTGTCTTCTTTCCGCTGCCCGCCTTCGTGCTGTGGCACTACGCCTTCTTTCATTGCCTGCCTCTGTGCCGTGGCACTTCCGTTGCCTTCCGTCGCCTCCAAGCTGTGGCACTTCCGCTACTTCCCATTGCCTGCCTCGACGCCGTGGCACTTCGCTGCTTTCCGCTGCCCGTCCCCAAGCTGTGGCACATCTTCGTTAATTGCCTCCATCCGTCCATCAACGTTCTTCTCGTTGGGTTACAGCTGCATTTGCTTACCCTTCATCTCGACGTTGTTCATTCCTTTTTCCATGTGCACTTCGTACCGTCATGACCTAGGCGCTGAGGCCTTCGGCCCACGCCTCGGTCACTTACTCGCTACACTGGCCATGCTTCTACCTCGACTCACCAAACTGTGCAGTGTCCTGCAGTCTTCCTGCCTACGTCCTTAGCCGCAGTATCATTCCCAGCATCCTCATCACTCATCTCCGAGTTATCTCTCCACTCTCCTCCTTGCCCGCGCCTCGGACCGCGACTCGGTTCCATCCCGCACTCCAGATCACTCTCCACACTCTCTGCAGCACCTCCAAAATCCTGACATGGTATCAGAGCCCAGCAAAGGAGTCTGAGCAAACAATCCTCCTCCAGCCCGCTGCCTACATCTCCTGACGCCTGAAGCACTTCACTGAAGCGCTCCGTGACCAGTCCGCCAGCAGTCCTTTCCCAAGCAGCAGCAGCATCGCATTCCACCGAAGCAACAGCAATTCCTCATAAACAAACAGCCTCCTCCTGCAAAGTGTGACCCCTTTACTGATCCGTGTATGTGCGCGGCCCGGTGACGGTGTAAAACTCCAACAAAAGCAACAGCACTCTCTGCAGCACCTCGAAAATCTTGACATAAACAAGGTAAAAAACCGGTGGCTTTTCACGGCTATTGTGCGCAATACCCTGACAAAGTTGGCATGTGCCACTCACCATGACCGCAAATTTTACCAAGTACCTTTAACGGCTATGATTCATAACACGAGTCAGCCACGGTCAGAGTGTCCAATCATAGTGCACATACACTGGGCATGCCCTTGCAGGTATAAACAATGTAGAATACTGGTGGCGCGGTGTGGCTATTGTGCGCAATGCCTTGACAAAGTTGGCATATGCCACTGACCATGACCACAAATGTATCCAAGTGACTTTTACTTCTATTGATCATAACACGAGTGAGCCATGGTCAGAGTGTCCAATCACAGTGCAGATGTACTAGGCATGATCTTGCAGGTGTAAACAAGATAGAATACTGGTGGCTCGGTATGACTATTGTGCGCAATGCCTTGACAAAGTTGGCATGTGCCACTGACCATGACCACAGAGTTTACCAAGTACCTTAAACGGCTATGTATCATAAGACGCGTCAGCCACGGTCAGAGTGTCCAAGCACAGTGCATATATACTGCGCATGGTCTTTCAGGTACAAACAAGGAATAATATTGGTGGCTCAATGTGGCTATTATGCGCAATGCCTTCACAAAGTTGGCAGGTGCCACTGACCACGAACACAAACGTATCCAAGTGCCTCTTACTTCTATTAATCATAACACGTGTTAGCCACGGTCAAAGTGTCCAATCACAGTGCACATCAAATATGCATGACCTTGCAGGTATAAACAAGGTAAAAATCCGGTGGCTTGGCATGACTATTGTGCGCAATGCCTTGACAAAGTTGGCATGTGCCACTGACCATGACCACAAACTTTACCAAGTACATTAAACGGATATTAATCATAACACGAGTCAGCCAAGGTCAGAGTGTCAAATCACAGTGCAGATGTACTAAACATGATCTTACAGGTATAAACAAGGTAGAATACTGGTGCCTCGGTGTGGCTATTGTGCGCAATGCCTTGACAAAGTTGGCATGTGCCACTTACCACGACGACAAATGTATCCAAGTGACTTTTACTTCTATTGATCATAACACAAGTCATCCATGATCAGAGTGTCCACAAACAGTGCAGATTTACAAGGCATGATCTTGCAGGTATAAACAAGGTAGAATACTGATGGCTCGGTGTGGCTATTGTGCGCAATACCTTGACAAAGTTGGCATGTGCCACTGACAATGACCACAAAGTTTACGAGGTGACTTTAAACGGCTATGAATCATAACACGAGTCAGCCACGGTCAGAGTCTCCAATCACAGTGCAGATATACTAGGCATGATCTTGCAGGTATAAACAAGGTAACAAACCGGTGGCTTGGCACGGCTATTGTGCGCAATGCCCTGATGAAGTTGGCATGTGCCACTGACCATGACCACAAAGTTTACCAAGTGACTTTAACTTTTATGAATCGTAACACGAGTCAGCTACGGTAAGAGTACCGAATCACAGTGCCCATGTTCTCGGCATGATCTTGCACTTTCAAACAAGGTAGAATACTGGTGGCTCAGTGTGGCTATTGTGTGCAATGCCTTTACAAAGTTGGCATGTGCCGCTGACCATGACCAGAAAGTTTACCAAGTTTCTTAAACAGCTATGAATCATGACACGAGTCAGCCACGATCAGAGTGTCCAATCACAGTGCAGATGTACTAGGCATGATCTTGCTGGTGCAAATAATGTAGAATACTGGTGGCTTGGTGTGGCTATTGTGCGCAATGCCTTGACAAAGTTGGCATGTTCCACTGACCATGACCATAAATGTATCCATTTGACTTTTATTTCTATTGATCATAACACAAGTAAGTCACGGTCAGAGTGTCCAATAACAGTGTATATTTACTAGGCATTATCTTGCAGGTACAAACAAGGTACACTACCGGTGGCTCGGTGTGGCTATTGCGTGCAATGCCTTTATAAAGTTGGCTTGTGCCACTGACCATGACCACAAAGTTTATCAAGTACCATAAATGGCTATGAATCATAACACGAGTCAGCCACGGTCAGAGTGTCCAATCACATTGTAGATGTACTAGGCATGATCTTGCAGGTGCAAACAAGGCAGAATACTGGTGGCTCGGTGTAGCTATTGTGCACAATGCTTTCACAAATTTGGCATGTGCCACTGACCATGACCACAAATGTATCCAAGTGACTTATACTTCCATTGATCACAATACGAGTCAGCTACGGTCAGAGTGTCCAATCACAGTGCAGATGTACTAGGCATGATCTTGAAGGTGTAAACAAGGTACAATACTGGTGGCCGGTGTGGCTATTGTGCACAATGCCTTGACAAAGTTGGCATGTGCCACTGACCATGACCACAAATACATCCAAGTGACTTTTACTTCTATTGATCATACCACGAGTCAGCCACGGTCACAGTGTCCAATCACAGTGCAGATGTACTAGGCATGATCTTGCAGGTTCAAACAAGGTAGAATACTGGTGGCTAGGTGTGGCTATTGTGCGCAATGCCTTGACAAAGTTGGCATGTGCCACTGACCATGACCACAAAGTTTACCAAGTGACTTTAACAAATACGAATCACAACACAAGTCAGCCACGGTCAGAGTACCCGATCACAGTGCAAATCTAATATTAATGACCTTTCAGGTATAAACAAGGTAAACAACCGGTGGCTTGGCATGGCTATTGTACGCAATGCCTTGACAAAGTTGGCATGTGCCACTGACCATGACCACAAAGTTTACCAAGTACCATAAACGTCTATGAATCATAACAGGAGTCAGCCACGGTCAGAGTGTCCAATCATAGTGCAGATATACTAGGCATGATGTTGCAGGTGCAAACAAGGTAGAATAGTGGTGGCTTGGTGTGGCTCTTGTGCACAATGCCTTGAAAAAGATGGCATGTGCCACTGACCATGACCACAAATGTATCCAACTGAGTTTTACTTCTATTGATCATTATACGAGTCAGCAACAGTCAGAGTGTCCAATCACAGTGCAGATGTACTAGGCATGATCTTGCAGGTACAAACAAGGTAGAATACTGGTGGCTCGGTGTGGCTATTGTGCGCAATGCCTTGGCAAAGTTGGCATGTGCCACTGACCATGACCACAAATGTATCCATTTGACTCTTACTTCTATTGATCATAACACAAGTCAGCCACAGTCAGAGTGTCCAATAATAGTGCAGATTTACTAGGCATGATCTTCAAGGTGCAAAGAAGGTACAATACTAATGGCTCGGTGTGGCTATTGCGTGCAATGCCTTGACAAATTTGGCATGTCCCACTGACCATGACCACAAATGTATCCAAGTGACTTTAACTTCTATTGATCATGATACGGGTCAGCCACGGTCAGAGTGTCTAATCACAGTGCAGATGAACTAGACATGATCTTTCAGTACAAACAAGGTACAATACTGGTGACCCGGTGTGGTTATTGTGTGCAATGCCTTGACAAAGTTGGCATGTGCCACTGACCATGACCAGAAAGTTTACCAAGTTTATTAAACAGCTATGAATCATGACACAAGTCAGCCACGATCAGAGTGTCCAATCACAGTGCAGATGTACTAGGCATGATCTTGCAGGTGCAAACAATGTAGACTACTGGTGGCTTGGTGTGGCTATTGTGCGCAATGCCTTGACAAAGTTGGCATGTTCCACTGACCATGACCATAAATGTATCCATTTGACTTTTATTTCTATTGATCATAACACAAGTCAGTCACGGTCAGAGTGTCCAATAACAGTGTATATTTACTAGGCGTCATCTTGTGGGTGCAAACAAGGTACGATACTGGTGGCTCGGTGTGGCTATTGCGTGCAATGCCTTTATAAAGTTGGCTTGTGCCACTGACCATGACCACAAAGTTTATCAAGTACCTTAAATGGCTATGAATCATAACACGAGTCAGCCACGGTCAGAGTGTCCAATCACATTGTAGATGTACTAGGCATGATCTTGCAGGTGCAAACAAGGTAGAATAATGGTGGCTCGGTGTAGCTATTGTGCACAATGCCTTCACAAACTTTGCATGTGCCACTGACCATGACCACAAATGTATCCAAGTGACTTATACTTCCATTGATCATAATACGGGTCAGCCACGGTCAGAGTGTCAAATCACAGTGCAGATGTACTAGGCATGTTCTTGAAGGTGTAAACAATGTACAATACTGGTGGCCGGTGTGGCTATTGTGCACAATGCCTTGACAAAGTTGGCATGTGCCACTGACCATGACCACAAAGTTTACCGAGTACCTTAAACGGCTACGAATCATAACACAAGACAGCCACGGTTAGAGTGTCCAGTCATAGTTCAGATATATTGGGCATGACCTTGCAGGTATAAACAAGGTAGAATACTGACGACTTACTGTGGCTATTGTGCACAATGCCTTGACAAAGTTGGCATGTGCCACTGACCATGACCACAAATACATCCAAGTGACTTTTACTTCTTTTGATCATACCACGAGTCAGCCACGGTCACATTGTCCAATCACAGTGCAGATGTACTAGGCATGATCTTTCAGGTTCAAACAAGGTAGAATACTGGTGGCTAGGTGTGGCTATTGTGCGCAATGCCTTGACAGAGTTGGCATGTGCCACTGACCATGACCACAAAGTTTACCAAGTGACTTTAACAACTACGAATCATAACACAAGTCAGCCACGGTCAGAGTACCCAATCACAGTGCAAACCTAATATTAATGACCTTTCAGGTATAAACAAGGTAAACAACCGGTGGCTTGGCATGGCTATTGTACGCAATGCCTTGACAAAGTTGGCATGTGCTACTGACCATGACCACAAAGTTTACCAAGTACCTTAAACTTCTATGAATCATAACAGGAGTCAGCCACGGTCAGAGTGTCCAATCATAGTGCAGATATACTAGGCATGATCTTGCAGGTGCAAACAAGGTAGAATACTGGTGGCTTGGTGTGGCTCTTGTGCACAATGCCTTGAAAAAGTTGGCATGTGCCACTGACCATGACCACAAATGTATCCAACTGAGTTTTACTTCTATTGATCATTATACAAGTCAGCAACAGTCAGAGTGTCCAATCACAGTGCTGATGTACTAGGCATGATCTTGCAGGTACAAAAAAGGTAGAATACTGGTGGCTCGGTGTTGCTATTGTGCGCAATGCCTTGACAAAGTTGGCATGTGCCACTGACCATGACCACAAATGTATCCATTTGACTTCTACTTCTATTGATCATAACACAAGTCAGCCACAGTCAGAGTGTCCAATAATAGTGCAGATTTACTAGCATGATCTTGCAAGTGCAAAGATGGTACAATACTGGTGGCTCGGTGTGGCTATTGCGTGCAATGCCCTGACAAATTTGGCATGTCCCACTGACCATGACCACAAATGTATCCAAGTGACTTTAACTTCTATTGATCATAATGCGGGTCAGCCACGGTCAGAGTGTCTAATCACAGTGCAGATGTACTAGACATGATCTTACAGTACAAACAAGGTACAAGACTGGTGACCCGGTGTGGCTATTGTTCGCAATGCCTTGACAAAGTTGGCATGTGCCACTGACCATGACCACAAATGTATCCAAGTGACTTTTACATCTATTGATCATAATACGACTCAGCCACGGTCAAAGTGTCCAATCACAGTGCAGATGTACTAGGCATGATCCTGCAGGTACAAACAAGGTAGAATACTTGTGTCTCGGTGTTGCTATTGTGCGCAATGCCTTGACAATGTTGGCACGTGCCACTGACCATGACCACAAATGTATCCAAGTGACTTTTACTTCTATTGATCATAACACGAGTCAGCCACGGTCAGAGTGTCCAATCACAGTGCAGATATACAAGGCATGATCTTACAGGTCCAAACAAGGTATTATACTGGTGTCTCGGTGTGGCTATTGTGCGCAATGCCTTGACAAACTTGGCATGTGCCACCGACCATGACCACAAACGTATCCAAGTGACTTTTACTTCCACTGATCATAACATGAGTCAGCCACTGTCAGAGTGTCCAATCACAGTGCAGATGCACTAGGCATGATCTTACAGGTGCAAACAAGGTAGAATACTGGTGGCTCGGTGTGGTGGCTATTGTGCACAATGCTTTGACAAAGTTGGCATGTGCCACTGACCATGACCACAAATGCATCCAAGTGACTTTTACTTATATTGATCATAATATTTTTCAGCCACTGTCAGAGTGTCCAATCATAGTGTAGATGTACTAGGCATGATCTTGCAGGTACAAACAAGGTAAAATACTGGTGTCTCTCGGTGTGGCTATTGTGCGCAGTGCCTTCACAATGTTGGCACGTGCCACTGACCATGACCACAAATGTATCCAAGTGACTTTTACTTCTATTGATCAGAAGACAAGTCAGCAATGGTCAGAGTGTCCAATTACAGTGCAGATGTACTAGGCAATATCTTGAAGGTGCAAACAAGGTAGAATACTGGTGGCTTGGGGTGGCTATTGTACGCAATGCCTTGACAAAGTTGGCATGTGCCACTGACCATGACCAAAACGTTTACCAAGTGACTTTAACTTCTAAAAATCAGTACACGAGTCAGCCACCGTCACAGTGTCCAATGACTCTGACCGTGGCTGACTCGTGTTATGAACAACAGAAGTAAAAGTCACTTGGATACATTTGTGGTCATGGTCAGTGGCACATGCCAACTTTGTCAATGCATTGCGCACAATAGTCACACCGAGCCACCAGTATTCTACCTTGTTCGCACCTACAAGATCATGCCCATTACATGTGCACTGTGATTGGACACTCTGACCATGGCTGACTCGTGTTATGATCAATAGAAGTAAAGTTCACTCGGACACATTTGTGGTCATGGTCAGTGGCACATGCCACCTTTGTCAAGGCATTGCGCACTAGAGCCATACCGAGCCACCAGTATTCTACCTTGTTTATACCTGTAAGGTGGTGCCCAGTATATCTGCACTGTGATTGGACACTCTGACTGTGGCTGACTCGTGTTAGGATTCATAGCCATTTTAAGTCACTTGGTAAACTTTGTGGTCATGGTCAGTGGCACATGCCAAGTTTGTCAAGGCATTGCGCACAATAGCCACACCGATGTACGAGCATTCTACCTTGTTTGTACCTGCAAGATCATTCCTAGTACAACTGCACTATGATTGGACACTCTCACCAGGGCCGACTCGTGTTTTGATTCATAGCCGTTTCAGGTACTTGGCAAACGTTGTGGTCATGGTCAGTGGCACATGCCAACTTTGTCAAGGCATTGCGCACAATAGCTGTGCCAAGCCACAGGGTTTTAACCTTGATTATACCTGCAAGATCATGCATATTAGATGTACGCTGTGATTGGACACCTAGACCGTGGCTGACTCGTGTTATGATTCATAGCTGTTTAAGGTACTTGGTAAACTTTGTGGTCATGGTCAGTGGCACATGCCAAATTTGTCAAGGCATTGCGCACAATAGCTGTGCCAAGCCACCAGTATTCTACCTTGCTTATACCTGCAAGGTCATGCCTAGTACATCTGAACTGTGATTAGACACTCTTGCCGTGGCTGACTCGTGTTATGATTCATGGAAGTAAAAGTCACTTGGATACATTTGTGGTCATGGTCAGTGGCACATGCCAACTTTGTCAAGGTATTGTGCACAATAGCCACAGCGAGCCACCAGTATTCTACCTTACTCATACGTGTAAGGTCATGTCCATTACATCTGCACTGTGATTGGACACTCAGACCGTGGCTGACTCGTGTTATGATACATAGCTGTTTAAGGTACTTGGTAAACTTTGTGGTCATGGTCAGTGGCACATGCCAACTTTGTTAAGGTATTGCGCACAATAGCCGTGCCAAGCCACCAGTTTTCTACCTTGTTTATACTTGCAAGGTCATGCATATTAGATGTGGGCTGTGATTGGGCACTCTAACCGTGGCTGACTCGTTTTACGATTCGTAGAAGTTAAAGTCACATGGTAAACTTTGTGGTCATGGTCAGTTGCACATGCCAACTGAGTCAAGGCATTGCGCAAAATATCCACACCGAGCCACCAGTATTCTACCTTGTTGGTACAAACAAGGTAAAAAAACGGGTGGCTTGGTGTGGCTACTGTGTGTAATGCATTGACAAAGTTGGCATGTGCATCTGACCACGACCACAAAGTAAACCAAGTGATTATAACTTCTACGAATTGTAACACGATTCAGCCGCGGTTAGAGTGCCCAATCACAATGCAAATGTACTATGCATGACATTGCAGGTATGCATAACAAGGTAGAATATTGATGGCTCGGTGTGGCTATTGTGCACAATGCCTTGACAAAGTTGGCATGTGCCACTGACCATGACCACAAAGTTTACCAAGTGACTTTAACCTCTTCGAATTGTAACATGAGTCAGCCACAGTCAGAGTGCCCAATTACAGTGCACATGTACTATGAATGACCTTGCATGTATAAACAAGGTAAAAACCCGGTGACTCGCTGTGGCTATTGTGCGCAATGTCTTAACAAAGGTGGCATGTGCCATGGACCATGACCACAAAGTGTACCAAGTGACTTTAACTTATATGAATCATCACATGAGTCAGCCACAGTCAGAGTGTCCAATCACAGTGCACGTATACTATGCATGACCTTGCAGGTATAAACAGGGTAAAAAATTGGTGGCTTTGTGTGGCTATTGTGCGCAATGCCTCGACAAAGTTGGCATGTGCCACTGACCATGACCACGAAGTGTACCAAGTGACTTTTGTCAGTATTTTGCAGGGGGCCACGTGTTGACATATGAGTTAAAGGATGAAATTTTGGTATGTACTGAGGCGCAGGCGAGCTGTAGGAGCGAGCCGCAGCGCCGAAGCGCGGGCTATGCCCTAGACTGTGCCACAGCAGCACTCAGGTTAGCACGGTGGAGTTAACGTAACAGATGGAGTTCAGGAAGCATGGCTGATAGGTAATACTTGGCGTGGGTGCAGCACCGAAGGTGCGGGCACGATGAGGGAGGTAAGGGCCGCAGCGCAGTGAAGGCGGGCCGTAGATGATTGAGCAGAAGACCACAGCACTATGATGCGGGCAAGCCAGCGAGGCAAGCCACAGCAACCAAGTGTGGGCCGCGAGTGAGTGGAGACGAACGAGCGGAGTGCATCGGGAGCAAGTGTGAGGCCACAGAGTTGTGGGACTCAGGCTCACCACACAGGCAGACGGATTGAGGTTGCCGCAGCCAGGAGGCGGGTAGATGAGAAGATGGACGAAGATGACGCCGCAGTCACAAGGGCGGGTATGGACGGAGGCAATGAACGATAGAGGCATGAAAGGCACGGAGAACTGATTGAACCACAAAGGATTAAGTTAATGCATGCAAGTACAGGAAGGTTTATAGTAGTCCTAGTGCTAGTCCTAGTTAGGAGTCCTTGGCTACGGTGGGCGGTGCGAGAGCAACAGCCGCAGCCGTGTTTCTGCTCTGGCGGCTGCTCATGCCTTCGGTGTTCCTGGAGCTCGTGGAGTCACTCCGAGAGGGACCTGCCAGTGTCGCCAGTGCCGTTGTGTCGGTATGCGGGGACCGGGCCGCGGTTGTTTCGTTGTGTTGGCGGGAGCGGCGGAACTCACCGTTGGTCTCCAGTTATATTGGACGGTTCGGATGACTCGTCCGGTAGGGGTGCAATCGCCAGTGGCGGGGACAGCGAAGCTCATCTGGCCGTTACCGAACCAGGCCGTTGAGCCTCCTGCGGTTGCTGGGATGCACCGAGTGGACTTGAACCAGGCTCCCTGGAATTCTTCGGAAGGGGGGGACAATTGAGTATTTTGGCCGTGTGGGACATTGAACAACAACGACCATGGGGATGCCCAGTGACATTGAGAATTATTTCCAACAGCCCCCCGCAATGTCACAATGTCATCAACATAAGGAGGTGTGAAGTAGTGTGACCAAAATGGAAGTCCAAGGAGTGGTGGAGAGTATGACTGTGTGATGGGTAGAGATTTGACAGTGCCGTGGACTGAAGGTGTTGGTGTGAAGATGTGACGATGCTGGAGTGCACGGAACAGAGGACAGGAGGCAGAAGATAATGGCAGGACTTGTGAAAGTGGAAGACTGTGAAATGGGAGTAAACATGAATCACGAGGTGAATCATCTCGCAGGCGTTGAGGCAGTAAGAAACAGTCCATTGGAGGCTGATAGGGAAGGTGAGCAAGGAAAGATGCTGCCCAGACAAACGGAAAAGACAAAAGATTTTGAGATCTGGAATGAAGATGCATGACAATAAGTGCTTTGAACAAGGTGTGGCTGTGATGGGAATCCTCGGAGGGAGAGGAAGTGTGCAGGACATGTAAGAGAAGAGAAGGATGCCAAGGCAATTGCAGGGATGGAGACAGGGATGGAGTGGCAACACAATTGTATGTGGTGGTGTGCATGCGGTGTTGAGGCAAAATGCAGGTTGCAGGCGGAGATGGGAGGTTGGTGCAAGAACTGGGCACGGAGGAGCATGTGATGATGTGTGGTGACAGTTGGGTGTAACTAAGATGCTCAGAACTGGAAGGCAACTCATGGTCGTAAGAGGTGACTGTCATGTGTGAGAGGGTTGATGGGATGATGAAAGGCAGGTGATTTCTTGACAGATCAGAGAAGTTGACAAAGGTGGGAACACATGAGATCCACTGGGAGACAGTAGTGAGTGCGAGGCGAGATGGAAGTGTGCTGAGGCAGTGCCCAGTCATGGTTTGCATTGTGTTTGTGATGACATGGGAGACACCAGGTAGGAGAGAAGCAAGATGCAGTGCATGAAGAAGGAAAGTGGAGAGGAACAGGCTCAAGGCTTGGGAAACCCAAAGACGGAGGATGATGAGGTCTTGCAGAAGAGTAGCAATGCTTCCAAAGAACGGGAGGTTGACGAGGAAAGTGGTCAGGCCATGACAAATGATGGTAGTTGAGGTCATTTGAGATTTCTCGTGCCATGTGGAGAGGGTGGAGCATCGCGCACACGAGCAGAGAGGAGTGGGACTACTGGCCTGTCCAGAGAGGGGTACAAAGTGAAGGCTGGTGAAACTGGCGGTGATGCCTTGATCGACGAAGTGGAGAAACTGCTGCTGCGATGTGGTGAATGAGGTGGTCTGGGATGAGGGATGAGGCAGGCGCAGTGGCTCGGTAGGAAGCCTGCAGATGAGAGTGACCAGTGTAGTAGCCCAGGAGACAATGTGCCGGAGTCCTTGTAGCACAATCTTGTTGACTTGAGAAAGACAGTCTGGCGGACGCCATCCATATGGTAGGCGGAAAGGTGTGGTCATACTAGCTTTGGAGACAGAGGTACAATCGTTGGGGCTTTTGGTGGGACGCGGAGTTTGTCAGAACGGTCACCAAGACAAAGACAAGGCGGAGTTTGGAGGTGATTGTAGGTGATGAAGTTCTGCTGCTGTTGTGCTGACCGAAGCTGCCGGTTTGGAAGATGTGCGCCTCGGTAGAACGTTTTTTTTGGCGATAAGAGGAGTCCGGGTCACATTGAGGACAGATGTAGTTGCTGTTGGTCTTTTGCTGAAGGCGGAATTCTGTGACGACACAACTGGTTGCAGCTGCAATGTCTGTGGCGAGCGAGAGAAGGAGGATGGATGGTTTCTGCTGCTGCTGCTGCTGCTGCTGATGTCGGAGTATTACACTGTCACTAGGCCGCGCCCATACACGGATCAGTGAAGGTGCTCACACTATGCAGGAGAAGGCTGCTTGTTTACGAGAAAGTGCTGTTGCTTCAGCGTAGGGCGATGTTGCTGCTGCAGGAAAGAGGACTGCTGGCAGATTGGTCACGGCGCGCTTCGGCGAGGAGCTTCAGGCGTCAAGAGATGGAGGCAACTGATGGAGGAGGATTGTTTGCTCAGAATCCTTAGATGCGCTCTGATACCATGTCAGTATTTTGCAGGGGGCCACATGTTGACATCTGAGTTAAAGGATGGAATTTTGGTATAGACCGAGGCGCAGGCGAGCTGTAGGAGCGAGCCGCAGCGCCAAAGCGCGGGCTATGCCCTAGACTGTGCCACAGCAGCACTCAGGTTAGCACGGTGGAGTTAACGTAACAGATGGAGTTCAAGAAGCATGGCTGATAGGTAATACCTGGCGTGGGTGCAGCACCGAAGGTGCGGGCACGACGAGGGAGGCAAGGGCCGCAGCGCAGTGAAGGCGGGCCGTAGATGATTGAGCACAAGACCACAGTACTATGATGCGGGCAAGCAAGCGGGGCAAGCCACAGCAACCAAGTGTGGGCCGCAAGTGAGTGGAGACGAAAGAGCGGAGTGCAACGGGAGCAAGTGTGAGGCCACAGAGTTGTGGGACTCGGGCTCACCACACAGGCAGACGGATTGAGGTTGCCGCAGCCAGGAGGCGGGCAGATGAGAAGATGGACAAAGATGACGCTGCAGCCACAAGGGCGGGCATGGACGGAGGCAATGAACGATAGAGGCATGAAAGGCACGGAGAACTGATTGAACCACAAAGGATTAAGTTAATGCATGCAAGTACAAGAAGGTTTATAGTAGTCCTAGTGCTAGTCCTAGTTAGGAGTCCTTGGCTACGGTGGGCGGTGCGAGAGCAACAGCCGCAGCCGTGTTTCTGCTCTGGCGGCTGCTCATGCCTTCGGTGTTCCTGGAGCTCGTGGAGCCACTCCGAGAGGGACCCGCCAGTGTCGCCAGTGCCGTTGTGTTGGTATGCGGGGTCCGGGCTGGGGTTGTTTTGTTGTGTTGGCGGGAGCGGCGGAACTCACCGTTGGTCTCCAGTTATATTGGACGGTTCGGATGACTCGTCCGGTAGGGGTGCGATCGCCAGTGGCGGAGACAGCGAAGCTCATCTGGCCGTTACCAAACCAGGCCGTTGAGCCTCCCGCGGTTGCTGGGATGCACCGAGTGGACTTGAACCAGGCTCCCTTTAATTCTTCGGAAGGGGGGGGACAATTGAGTATTTTGGCCGTGTGGGACATTGAACAACAATAACCATGAGGATGCCCAGTGACATTGAGAATTATTTCCAACAGCCCCCCGCAATGTCACAATGTCATCAACATGAGGAGGTGTGAAGCAGTGTGACCAAAATGGAAGTCCAAGGAGTGGTGGAGAGTATGACTGTGTGATGGGTAGAGATTTGACAGTGCCGTGGACTGAAGGTGTTGGAGTGAAGATATGACGATGCTGGAGTGCACGGAATAGAGGAGATGAGGCAGAAGAGAATGGCAGGACTTCTGAAAGTGGAAGACTGTGAAATGGGAGTAAGCATGAATCATGAGGTGAATCATCTCGCAGGCGTTGAGGCAGTAAGAAACAGTCTATTGGAGGCTGATAGGGAAGGTGAGCAAGGAAAGATGCTGCCCAGACAAACGGAAAAGACAAAAGATTTGGAGATCTGGAATGAAGATGCATGACTATAAGTGCTTTGAACAAGGTGTGGCTGTGATGGGAATCCTCGGAGGGAGAGGAAGTGTGCAGGACAGGTAAGAGAAGAGAAGGATGCCAAGGCAATTGTAGGGATGGAGTCAGGGATGGAGTGGCAACACAATTGTATGTGGTGGTGTGCATGCGGTGTTGAGGCAAAATGCAGGTTGTAGGCGGAGATGGGAGGTTGGTGCAAGAACTGGGCACGGAGGAGCATGTGATGATATGTGGTGACAGTTGGGTGTAACTGAGATGCTCAAAACTGGAAGGCAACTCATGGTCGTGAGAGGTGACTGTCATGTGTGGGAGAGTCGATGGGATGGTGAAAGGCAGGTGATTTCTTGACAGATCAGAGAAGTTGACAAAGGTGGGAACACATGAGATCCACTGGGAGACAGTAGTGAGTGCGAGGCGAGATGGGAGTGTGCTGAGGCAGTGCCCAGTGATGGTTTGCATTGTGTTTGTGATGACATGGGAGACACCAGGTAGGAGAGAAGCAAGATGCAGTGCATGAAGAAGGAAAGTGGATAGGAACAGGCTCAAGGCTTGGGAAACCCAAAGACGGAGGATGATGAGGTCTTGCAGAAGAGTAGCAATGCTTCCAAAGAACGGGAGGTTGACGAGGAAAGTGGTCAGGCCATGACGAATGATGGTAGTTGAGGTCATTTGAGATTTCTCGTGCCATGTGGAGAGGGTGGAGCATCGTGCACACGAGCACAGAGGAGTGGGACTACTGGCCTGTCCAGAGAGGGGTACAAAGTGAAGGCTGGTGAAACTGGCGGTGATGCCTTGATCGACGAAGTGGAGAAACTGCTGCTGCGATGCGGTGAATGAGGTGGTTTGGGATGAGGGATGAGGTAGGCGCAGTGGCTCGGTAGGAAGCCCGCAGATGAGAGTGACCAGTGTAGTAGCCCAGGAGACAATGTGCCGGAGTCCTTGTAGCACAATCTTGTTGACTTGAGAAAGACAGTCTGGCGGACGCCATCCATATGGTAGGCGGAAAGGTGTGGTCATAATGGCTTTGGAGACAGAGGTGCAATCGTTGGGGCTTTTGGTGGGGCGCGGAGTTTGTCAGAAAGGTCACCAAGACAAAGACAAGGTGGAGTTTGGAGGTGATTGCAGGTGATGAAGTTCTGCTGCTATTGTGCTGACCAAAGCTGCCGGTTTGGAAGATGTGCGCCTCGGTAGAACGTTTTTTTTGGGTGATAGGAGGAGTCCGGGTCAGATTGAGGACAGATGTAGTAGCTGTTGGTCTTTTGCTGAAGGCGGAATTTTGTGACGACACAACTGGTTGCAGCTGCAATGTCTGTGGCGAGCGAGAGAAGGAGGATGGATGGTTTCTGCTGCTGCTGCTGCTGTTGCTGCTGATGTCGGAGTATTACACTGTCACTGGGCCGCGCCCATACACGGATGAGTGAAGGTGCTCACACTATGCAGGAGAAGGCTGCTTGTTTACGAGGAAGTGCTGTTGCTTTGGCGTAGGGCGATGTTGCTGCTGGAGGAAAGAGGACTGCTGGCAGAGTGGTCACGGCGCACTTTGGCGAGGAGCTTCAGGCGTCAGGAGATCGAGGCAGCGGATGAAGGAGGATTGTTTGCTCAGAATCCTTTGCTGCGCTCTGATACCATGTCAGTATTTTGCAGGGGGCCACATGTTGACATCTGAGTTAAAGGATGGAGTTTTGGTATGTACCGAGGCGCGGGCGAGTTGTAGGAGCGAGCCGCAGCGCCGAAGCGCGGGCTATGCCCTAGACTGTGCCACAGCAGCACTCAGGTTAGCACGGTGGAGTTAACGTAACAGACGGAGTTCAGGAAGCATGGCTGATAGGTAATACCTGGCGTGGGTGCAGCACCGAAGGTGCGGGCACGATGAGGGAGGCAAGGGCCGCAGCGCAGTGAAGGCGGGCCGTAGATGATTGAGCAGAAGACCAGAGTACTATGATGCGGGCAAGCCAGCGGGGCAAGCCACAGCAACCAAGTGTGGGCCGCGAGTGAGTGGAGACAAACGAGCGGAGTGCAACGGGAGCAAGTGGGAGGCCACAGAGTTGTGGGACTCGGGCTCACCACACACGCAGACGGATTGAGGTTGCCGCAGCCAGGAGGCGGGCAGATGAGAAGATGGACGAAGATGACGCCGCAGCCACAAGGGCAGGCATGGACGGAGGCAATGAACGATAGAGGCATGAAAGGCACGGAGAACTGATTGAACCACAAAGGGTTAACTTAATGCATGCATGTATAGGAAGGTTTATAGTAGTCCTAGTGCTAGTCCTAGTTAGGAGTCCTTGGCTACGGTGGGCGGTGCGAGAGCAACAGCCGCAGCCGTGTTTGTGCTGTGGCGGCTGCTGATGCCTTCGGTGTTCCTGGAGCTTGTGGAGCCACTCCAAGAGGGACCCGCCAGTGTCGCCGGTGCCGTTGTGTCGGTATGCGGGGACCGGGCCGCGGTTGTTTCGTTGTGTTGGCGGGAGCGGCGGAATTCACCGTTGGTCTCCAGTTATATTGGACGGCTCGGATGACTCGTCCGGTAGGGGTGCGATCGCCAGTGGCGGGGACAGCGAAGCTCATCTGGCCATTACTGAACCAGGCCGTTGAGCCTCCCGCGGTTGCTGGGATGCACCGAGTGGACTTGAACCAGGTTCCCTGGAATTCTTCGGAAGGGGGGGACAATTGAGTATTTTGGCCGTGTGGGACATTGAGCAACAACGATCATGAGGATGCCCAGTGACATTGAGAATTATTTCCAACAACTTTAACTTCTACGCATCGTAACACGAGTCAGCCACGGTCAGAGTGCCCAATCACAGNCCTGGAATTCTTTGGAAGGGGGGGATAATTGAGTATGTTGGCCGTGTGGGACATTGAGCAACAACGATCATGAGGATGCCCAGTGACATTGAGAATTATTTCCAACAACTTTAACTTCTACGCATCGTAACACGAGTCAGCCACGGTCAGAGTGCCCAATCACAGTGCACATGTTCTATGCATGACCTTGCAGGTATAAAAAAGGTGAAAAAACCGGTGTCTTGGTGTGGCTATTGTGCTCAATGCCTTGACAAAGTTGGCATGTGCAACTGACCATGACCACAAATTTATCCAAGTATGATGAACTTCTACGAATTGTAACACAAGTCAGCCACTGTCAGAGTGCCCAATCACAGTGCACATGTACTATGCATGACCTTGCAGGTATAAAAAAGGTAGAATATTGGTGGCTCGGTGTGGCTATTGTGCACAACGCCTTGACAAAGTTGGCATGTGCCACTGACCATGCCCACAAAGTTTACCAAGTGAATTTAACTTCTACGAATCATCACATGAGTCAGCCACAGTTAGAGTCCCCAGTCACAGTGCACGTGTACTATGCATGACCTTGCAGGCATAAACAAGGTAACAATTTGGTGGCTTGGTGTAGCTATTGTGCGTAATGCCTTGACAAAATTGGCATGTGCCACTGACCATGACCACAAAGTGTACCAAGTGACTTCGACTTCTACGCATCATAACACGAGTCAGCCACGGTCAGAGTGCCCAATCACAATGCAAATATAATATGCATGACCTTGCAAGTGTAAACAAGGTAAAAACCCGGTGGCTTGGTGAAGATATTGTGGGCAATGCCTTGACAAAGTTGGCCTGTGGAACTAACCATGACCACAAAGTGAACCAAGTCATTTTAAATCTATGAATCATCACATCATCATCGTCATCATCAACATCATCCAAGTACCTTAACCAGCTATGAATAATCACACGAGTCAGCAACGGTCATAGTGCCCAATCATAGTGCACGTGTAATATGCATGACCTTGCAGGTATAAACAAGGTAAAAACCCGGTGGCTTGGTGTGGCTATTGTGTGTAATGCATTGACAAAGTTGGCATGTGCATCTGACCATGACCACAAATTAATCCAATTACCTTAAACGTCTATGAATCATGACACGAGTCAGCCACGGTCAGCGTGCCCAATCACAGTGCACATGTACTATGCATGACCTTGCTGGTATGAACAGGGTACAAACCGGGTAGCTTGGCATGGCTATTGTGCGCAATACTTTGACGGAGTTGGCCTGTGCCACTGACCATGACCACAATTTATCCAAGTACCTTAAACGGCTATAAATCAAGACACGATTCAGCCACGGTCAGAGTGCCCAATCACAGTGCACGTTCGCTAGACATAAACTTGCAGGTATAAACAGTGTAAAAACCTGGTGGCTTGGCATGGCTATTGTGGGCAATGCCTTAGAAACGTTGGCATGTGCCACTGACCATGACCACAAACGTATCCAAGTGACTTCAACTTCTACGAATCGTAACACGAGTCAGCCACGGTCAGAGTGCCTACTCATAGTGCACGTGTGCTAGGCATAAACTTGCAGGTATAAACAAGGTAAAA
>SZWC01000071.1:397457-412906 GCA_023375785.1 Penium margaritaceum
CGAGTCAGCCACGGTCAGAGTGCCCAATTACAGTGCACGTGTACTAGGCATGACCTTGCAGGTATAAACAAGGTAGAATACTGGTGCTCGGTGTGGCTATTGTGCTCAATGCCTTGACAAAGTTGGCATGTGCCACTGACCATGACCACAAAGTTAACCAAGTGACTTTAACTTCTATGCATCGTAACACGCGTCAGCCACGGTCAGAGTGCCCAATCACAGTGCACATGTAGTATGCATGACCTTGCTGTTATGAACAAGGTAAAACACCGGTGGCTTGACGTGGCTGTTATGCGCAATGCCTTGACAAAGTTGGCATGTGCAACTGACCATGACCACAAGTTTATCCAAGTACCTTAAACGTATATTAATCATAACACGAGTCAGCCACGGTCAGGGTGCCCAAGAACAGTGCACGTGTGCTAGGCATAAATTTGCAGGTATAAACAAGGTAAAATACTGGTGGCTCGGTGCGGCTATTGTGCACGATGCCTTGACAAATTTGGCATGTGCCACTGACCATGACCACAAACATATCCAAGTGACTTCAACTTCTACGAATCGTAACACGAGTCAGCCACGGTCAGAGTGCCTACTCATAGTGCACGTGTGCTAGGCATAAACTTGCAGGTATAAGAAAGGTAAAATACTGGTGGCTCAGCGTAGCTATTGTGCGCAATTCCTTGACAAAGTTGGTATGTGCCACTGACCATGACCACAACGTTTACCAAGTGACTTTAACTTCTATGAATCATCACATGAGTCAGCCACACTCAGAGTGCCCAACCGAAGTGCACGTGTGCTAGGCATAAACGTGCAGGTATAAACAAAGTAAAACACTGATGGCTCAGTGCGGCTATTGTGCGCAATGCCTTGCCAGTGTTGGCATGTGCCACTGACCATGACAACAAAGTTTACCAAGTGACTTCAACTTCTACGCATCGTACCACAAGTCAGCCACAGTCAGAGTGTCCAATCACAGTGCACATGTACTATGCATGACTTTGCAGATATAAACAAGGTAAAAACCAGGTGGCTTGGTGTGGCTATTGTGTGCAATGCCTTGACAAAGTTGGCACATGCACCTGACCATGACCACAAAGTTAACCACGTGATTTTAACTTATACGACTTGTAACACGAGTCAGCCGCGGTCCGAGTGCCCAATCGCAGTGCACATGTACTATGCATGACCTTGCGGGTATAAACAAGGTAGAATACTGGTGGCTCGGTGTGGCTATTGTACACAATGCCTTGTCAAAGTTGGCATGTGCAACTGACCATGACCACAAATCTATCCAAGTGATTTTTACTTTTATTGATCATAACACGGGTCAGCCACGGTCAGAGTGCTCAGTCACAGTGCACATGTACTATGCATGACATTGCTGGTATGAACAAGGCAAACAACCGGTGGCTTGGCACGGCTATTGTGCGCAATGCCTTGATAAAGTTGGCCTGTGCCACGGACCATGACCACAAGTTTATCCAAGTGACTTTAACTTCTACGAATCGTAACACGAGTCAGCCACCGTCAGAGTGCCCTATCACAGTGCACATGTACTATGCATGACGTTGCAGGTATAAACAAGGTGAAAACCCGGTGGCTTGCTGTGGCTATTGTGCACAATGCCTTGATAAAGTTAGCATGTGCCACTGACCATGACCACAAATTTATCCGAGTTCATTTTGCACTATGCATCGTAACACGAGTCAGCCACGGTCAGAGTGCCAAATCACAGTGCACGTGAACTAGGCATGACCTTGCAGGTATGAACAAGGTAGAATACTGGTGGCTCGGTGTGGCTATTGTGCACAGTGCCTTGACAAAGTTGGCATGTGCCACTGACCATGACCACAATGTTTACCAAGTGATTTTAACTTCTATGAATCAACACATGAGTCAGCCACGGTCAGAGTGCCCAATCACAGAGCAAGTGTACTATGCATGAGCTTGCAGGTATAAGCAAGGACCAGTATTCTACCTTGTTTATACCTGCAAGTTTATGCCTAGGACATGTGCACTGTGATTGGACACTCTAACCGTGGCTGACGCGTGTTACAATTCGTAGAAGTTAAAGTCACTTGGATAAATTTGTGGTCATGGTCAGTGGTACATGCCAACTTTGTCATGGCATTACGCACAATAGCCACACCAAGCCACCAGTTTTTTGCCTTGTTTATACCTGCACGGTCACGCATAGTACATGTGCTTTGCAATTGGGCACTCTGACCGTGGTTGACTCATGTTATGATCAATATAAGTAAAAGTCACTTGGGTACATTTGTGGTCATGGTCAGTGGTACATGCCAACTTTGTCAAGATATTCCGCACAATAGCCATGCATGCCACTGGGTTTTTACCTTGTGCATACCAGCAAGGTCATGCATAGTACACATGTACTGTGATTGGGTACTCTGACCGTGGCTAACTCATGTATTGATTTTTAGAAGTTAAAGTCACTTGGTAAACTTTGTGGTCATGGTCAGTGGCACTCTGACCGTGGCCGACTCCTGTTATGATTCATATAAGCTAATGGAACTTGGTTCACATTGTGGGCTTTGCGCATAATGGCCACATCGAGCCACAAGTATTCTACATTGTTTGCATTAGCAAGATCATGCCTAGTACATGTGCACTGTGATTGGACACTCTGACCTAGTACTTATGTTATGATCAATATCAGTAAAAGTCACTTGGTAAACTTTGTGGTCATGTTCAATGGCATATGCCAACTTTGTCAAGGCATTGCGCACAATAGCCACACCAAGCCACCAGTTGTTTACCTTGTTTATACCTGCAAGGTCATGCATGGTACATGTGCACTGTAATTGGGCACTCTGACCGTGGCTGACTCGTGTTACAATTCGTAGACGTTATAGACACGTGGATACATTTGTGGTCATGGTCAGTGGCACAGGCCAACTTCGTCAAAGCATTGCCCACAATAGCCACACCAAGACACTGGGTTTTTACATTGATTTCACCTACAAAGTCATGCATAGTACACGTGCACTGTAATTGGGCACTCTGACCATGGCTGACTCGTGTTACAATGCGTTGAAGTTAATGCCACTTGGTAAACTTTGTGTTCATCGTCAGTTGCACAGGCCAACTTTGTCATGGCATTGCGCACAATAGCCAAACCTGGTCACCGGTTTTTTACCTTGTTTATACCTGTAAGGTCATGCATATTACATGTGCACTGTGATTGGACACTCTGAACGTGGCTGACTCGTGTAGTGGTTCATATACGTTAATGTCACTTGGTTAACTTTGTGGTCACGGTCAGTGGCACATGCCAACTTTGTCAAGATGTTGCGCACAATAGCCACACCAAGCCACCAGTATTCTACCTTGTTCATACCTGCAATGTCATGCACAGTACATCTGCACTGTGATTGGGCACTCTGACCATGGCTGACTCGTGTTACAATTCGTAGAAGTTAAAGTCACTTAAATAAATTTGTGGCCATGGTCAGTGGGACATGCCAACTTTGTCAATGCATTACGCACATTAGCCGCACTGAGCCACCAGTGTTTTACCTTGTTTATACCTGGGGTTTATGCCTAGCACACGTGCACTGTGATTGGGTACTCTGACTGTGGCTGACTCATGTGATGATTCATAGAGTTAAAGTCACTTGGTTCACTTTGTGATCATGGTTTGTTGCACAGGCCAACTTTGTCAAGGCATTGCCCACAATAGCGACACCAAGCCACCGGATTTTTACCTTGTTTATACCTGCAAGGTCAAGCATATTAGTTGTGCACTGTGATTGGGCACTCTGACCGTGGCTGACTCGTGTTATGATTTGTAGATGTTTTAACTTTGTGGTCATGGTCAGTGGGACATGCCAGCTTTTTCAAGGCATTGTGCACAATAGCCACACTGTGCCACCGGTGTTTTATCATGTTTATACCTGCAAGTTTATGCCTAGCACACGTGCACTGTGATTTGGCACTCTGACTGTGGCTGACTCATGTGATGATTCATAGAGTTAAAATCACTTGGTTAACTTTGTGGTCATGGCCAGTTGCATATGCAAACTTTGTCAAGGCATTGCGCAAAATAGCCAAGCCAAGCCACCGGTTTTTTACCTTGTTCATACCTGCAAGATCATGCATACTACATGTGCACTGTGATTGGGCACCCTGACCGTGCCTGACTCGTGTTACGATGCGTAGAAGTTAAAGCCACTTGGTAAACTTTGTGGTCGTGGTCAGTGGCACATGCCAACTTTGTCAGGGCATTGCGCACAATAGCCACAGCAAGCCACCGGTATTCTACCTTGTTTATACCTGCAAGGCCATGCCTATGACACGTGCACCGTGATTGGGCACTCTGACCGATGCTGACTCGTGGTACAATTCGTAGACGTTAAAGTCACGTGGATAAGTTTGTGGTCATGGTCAGTGGCACGTGCCAACTTTGTCAAGGCATTCCGCACAATAGCCGCACTGTGCCACCGGTGTTTTACCTTGTTTATGCCTGAAAGTTTATACCTAGCACAGGTACACTGTGATTGGGCACTCTGACCATGGCTGACTCGTGTTACAATTTGTAGAAGTTAAAGTCACTTGGATACGTTTGTGGTCATGGTCAGTGGCATAGGCCAACTTTGTCAAGGCATTGCCCACAATAGCCACACCAAGCCACCGGGCTTTTACCTTGCTTATACCTGCAAGGTCATGCATAGCACACGTGCACTGTGATTGGGCACTCTGAACGTGGCTGACTCATGTGTTGATTCATAAAGGTTAAAGTCACTTCGTAAACTTTGTGGTCATGGTCAGCGGCACATGCCAACTTGGTCAAGGCAATGTGCACAATAGCCACACCGAGCCACCAGTAGTCTACCTTGTTTATACTTGCAAGGTCATTCCTAGTACATGTGCACTGTGATTGGACACTCTGACCATGGCTGACTCGTGTTACGATGCGTAGAAGTTAAAGTCACTTTGATAAATTTGTGGTCATGGTCAGTGGCACATGCCATTTTCGTCAAGGCATTGTGCAAAACGGCCACAACAAGCCACCGGTTTTCTACCTTGTTTATACCTACAATGTCATGCATAATACATGTGAACTGTGATTGGGCACTCTGACCGTGGCTGACTCGTGTTGCGATGCATAGAAGTTAAAGTCACTTAAATGAATTTGTGGTCATGGTCAGTGGCACAGGCCAACTTTGTCAGGGCATTACGCACGATAGCCATGCCAAGCCACCAGGTTTTTACCTTGTTCATACCAGCAAGGTCCTGCAGTGCACACGTGCACTGTGATTGGGCATTCTGACTGTGCCTGACTCATGTGATGATTCATAGAGTACAAGTCACTTGGTTAACTTTGTGGTCATGGTTAGTTGCACAGTTCAACTTTGTCAAGGCATTGCCCACAATAGCCACACCAAGCCACTGGGTTTTACCTTGTTCATACCTGCAAGGTCATGCAAATTAGATGTGCACTGTGATTGGGCACTCTAACCGTGGCTGACTCGTGTTACCATGCGTCAAAGTTAAAGTCACTTGGTACACTTTGTGGTCATGGTCAGTGGCACATGCCAACATTGTCAAGGCATTGTGCACAATAGCCACACCGAGCCACCAGAACTGTAGCTTGGTTATACCTGCAAGGTCATGCATAGTACACGTGCACTGTGATTGGGCACTCTGATCGTGGCTGACTCATGTGATGATTCATAGAAGTTAATGTCACTTGGTAAACTTTGTGGTCATGGTCAGTGGCACATGCCAACATTGTCAAGGCATTGTGCACAATAGCCACACCGAGCCACCAGAACTGTAGCTTGGTTATACCTGCAAGGTCATGCATAGTACATGTGCATTGTGAGTAGGCACTCTGACCGTGGCTGACTCGTGTTACAATTCGTAGAAGATAAAACTACTTGGTCAACCTTTTAGTCATGGTCAGTTGCACATGCCAACTTTGTCAAGGCATTGCGCACAATAGCCACACCAAGACACCGGTATTTTACCATGTTTATACCTGCAAGGTCATGCATATTACATGTGCACTGTAATTGGGCACTCTGACCGTGGCTCACGCGTGTTACGATGCGTAGAAGTTCAAGTCACTTGGTGCACTTTGTGGTCATGGTCAGTAGCACATGCCAACTTTGTCAAGACATTGCGCACAATAGCCACACCAAGCCACCAATTTTTAACCTTGTTTATACCTGTAAGTTCATGCATAGTACACGTGCATTGTGATTGGGCACTCTGATTGAAGGTGACTCATGTGATGATTCATAGAAGTTAAAGTAACTTGGTAAATTTTGTTGTTTTCATCGTCAGTGGCTCATGCCAACGTGGTCAAGGCATTGTGCACAATAGCCATACCAAGCCACCACTATTCTACCTTGTTTATACCTGCAAGGTCACGCATAGTACATGTGCACTGTGATTGGGCACTCTGACCGCGGCTGACTCGTGTTAGAATTCGTAGAAGTTAAAACTACTTGGTTAACTTTGTGGTCATGGTCAATTGCACATGCCAACTTTGTCAAGGCACTGCGCACAATAGCCACGCCAAGACACCGGTTTTCTACCTTGTTTCTACCTGCAAGGTCATGCATAGAAAATGTGCACTGTGATTGGGCAATCTGACCGTGGCTGACGCGTGTTACAATGCGTAGAAGTTAAAGTCACTTGGTACACTTTCTGGTCATGGTCAGTAGCACATGCCAACTTTTTCAAGACATTGCGCACAATAGCCACACGAAGCCACCGAATTTGTACCTTGTTTATACCTGTAAGGTCGTGCATAGTACACGTGCACTGTGATTGGGCACTCTGACTGTGGCTGACTCATGTGATGATTCATAGAAGTTGGCACATGCCAACTTTGTCAAGGCATTGTGCACAATAGCCGCACCGAGCAACCGGGTTCTTACCTTGCTTATACCTGCAAGGTCGTGTATAGTACACGTGCACTGTGATTGGGAACTCCGACTGTGGCTGCCTTGTGTTACGATACGTAGAAGTTAAAGTCACTTGGTTAACTTTGTGGTAATGGTCAGTTGCACATGCCAACTTTGTCAAGGCATTGCGTACAATAGCCACACCAAGCCACCGCATTTTTACCTTGTTTATACCTGCAAGGTCATGCATAGTACATGTGCCCTGTAATTGGGTACTCTGACCGTGGCTGACTCGTGTTACAGTTCGTAGAAGTTAAAGTCACGTGGATACTTTTGTGGTCATTGTTAGTGGCACATGCCAACTTTGTCAAGGCATCGTACACAATAGCTACACTGAGCCACCAGTATTTTACCTTGTTCATACCAGCAAGGTCATGCATTTTACATGTGCACTGTGACTGGGCACTCTGACCGTGGCAGACTCGTGTTAAGTTGCCTAGAAGTTAAAGTCACTTGGTTAACATTGTGGTCATGGTCAGTGGCACATGCCAACTTTGTCAAGGTTTTGTGCACAATAGCCGCACGGAGGCACCAGTGTTTTACCTTGCTTAAACTTGCAAGTTTATGCTTAGCACACGTGCACTGTTATTGGGCACTCTGACCGTGGCTGACTCATGTGATGATTGATAGAAGTTATAGTCACTTGGTTAACTTTGTGGGTATGGTCCGTGGCACACGCCAACTTTGTCAAGGCATTGCGCACAATAGCCACACTGAGCCACCAGTATTCTACCTTGTTTGCACCTGCAAGATCATGCCTAGTACATCTGCACTGTGATTGGAAACTCTGACCGTGGCTGACTCATGTGATGATTCATAGAAGTTAAAGTCACTTCGTGAACTTTGTGGTCATGGTCAGTTGCACTTGCCAACTTTGTCAAGACATTGCGCACAGTAGCTGCACTGAGCCACCAGTATTTTACCTTACTTATACCTGCAAGGTTTATGCATTATACAAGTGCACTGTGATTGGACACTCTGACCGTGGCTGGCTCGTGTTCTGATTTGTAGAAGTTAAAGTCACTTGGTAAACCTTGTGGTCATGGTCAGTGGTACATGCCAACTTTGTCAAGTCATTGCACACAATAGCCACGCCAAGCCACCGGGGTTTTTCCTTGTTTATACCAGCAAGGTCATGCATAGTACATGTGCACTGTGATTTGGCACTCTGACCGTGGCTGACTCGTGTTACAATTCTTAGAAGTTAAAGTCACGTGGAGACGTTTGTGGTCATGGTCAGTGGCACATGCCAACTTTGTCAAGGCATCGCGGACAATAGCCGCACTGAGCCAGTGTTTTCCCTTGTCTATACCTGCAAGTTTATGCCTAGCACACGTGCACTGTGATTGGGCACTCTGACCGTGGCTGACTCGTGTTACGATGCGTAGACGTTAAAGTCACGTGGAGACGTTTGTGGTCATGGTCAGTGGCACATGCCAACTTTGTCAAGGCATCGCGGACAATAGCCGCACTGAGCCAGTGTTTTCCCTTGTCTATACCTGCAAGTTTATGCCTAGCGCATGTGCACTGTGACCAGGCACTCTGATTGTGGCTGACTCATGCGATGATTCATAGAAGTTAAAGTCACTTGGTTCACTTGGTTGTTGTCAACAAGTCACCAATTGTTGGCCACGGGCGCGGAATGGGCGCAGGGCTTCCTTAGGATGATAAGGCATTGCTTCAGCGCGAAACGACTCCGGGTGATGTTGCTGATGTCAGCTATCTCCGAGGTGGAGAGGTACAAAGTGACGGCAGAGGCGACAAAAGAGTGAAGGTACGAGAGGCGAGGTAGTGATGGAGGCAGAGCGATGACGAGGTCACGGGGCACCAGGTCATGTTGCCTGATGCTCTGATACCATGTCAGAAGAATGCAATGCGTGAGGATGGCAAGAGCGGAAGCAGGTAGAAGCACTGGGGCATGCTGAAGTGAGTTAGCAGAATGACGGAAGCAGAAAGGCGAAGCTGGTCCCAAGAAGTAAGTCACAGGACCTTGAGAGAAGGGCGGCACACAAGATCCAAGGTAGACAGAGTGAAGGAGAGGGCAAGGAGAGAGCACGGGAGCAAAACGAGTGAAGCGCTATATGTGAGCGAAAGGTCACGAGTGACGAAGCGAAGCAAGAGATGGTAGGCGATGTGAGCGTAGGCAGGAGGCGAGCAGAGCGAAGACACGGCGGCGAAGCCGCGGAACCGAAAGGGAACAAGATGTGTAGAACTGTTCTAGTTTAGCTAGGAGTGAATGAACATCCTCCTTATAACGGACAAGACAAGACAAAAGGGAAAGCAGTGGCTTTCTGTGCACTGGCCGCACGTGCTGGCGGTCGGGCCGCTCATTAGGGGATTACTCGGTATCGTGCCGTTGGTCGGTTCTCACTGTCAACGGTTTGTGTGTGATGGGACCGAGGTGGTTCATGCAGAGGCTTGAACCGTTATTGAGAGTGCTCGGTATATCCGAGAGCGGAAGAGCCAAAGACTCCTGGAGATGAACCCGTTAGATGTTCTGCCTTGAGAGAGACCATTCTGACACCCTCCTTGAATCTTTCAAGGCAGAAAGTCCCTCCAGTTTCCCAGTAAGTAGCACTAGACCGACCCTCCACAGTGGGTGATAAGGCCGTGCCACATGAGGGGTAAGTTGCGACTGTCATGCTTGGCCAGGAGAAAGTGTAGTGGAGGGTCAACAAGTGTGTGAAGCCCGCGTGTGTGTTCTGCATTGAACAGCGCAAGCTGAGCTTGAAAGTCATCGGGGCTGTCGTGGTCGTTGGGACTGCACCAGAGTGGTCTCTCCAGAAGAGATATCACAATGGGAAAGTGGAAGAGGTAACAGGGTTTCAAGTTTTCGTAGAAGATCTGCTGCCATTTGTCGATGTTGGTCACTGTGACATCACCCTACTTGTCCTCTGGAAGGAAGAGGAGCTTGGGGATGTCTGGCAGAGTGGGGAAAATATCCACATAACAGATCCAGAGATCGTAGGAGTGTTTCATCCATGCATACTGCAGCAGGGAGTACCATCGCTGAGCTGCAATGTCAGTTGGCTGTGCGATGCGGAGGTAGATGCTACCAAGGAACTTTCTGAGTATATTCCAGATTGCAGTGAAGGTGGCGTCGTTATCCCTGGGCTGACGCCGGTTGCAGTGGAGGTGGTCATATTTGCCAAGCAGCATTCTGGCCACCTCGTACCCATTGATATAGATGCCTTGTACACTGGAAATGACGCTCTCCGACCAACAAAGGATGTTGCTGGCCTTGGGGCCAAGAACAGGAAGTTCAGTCCACGCAGTGGTCTGCCTGTCCATGATAAGCGAGGAAAGAGAGGAGTTGACAATAGATGTTGNCAAGGAACTTTCTGAGTATATTCCAGATTGCAGTGAAGGTGGCGTCGTTATCCCTGGGCTGACGCCGGTTGCAGTGGAGGTGGTCATATTTGCCAAGCAGCATTCTGGCCACCTCGTACCCATTGATATAGATGCCTTGTACACTGGAAATGACGCTCTCCGACCAACAAAGGATGTTGCTGGCCTTGGGGCCAAGAACAGGAAGTTCAGTCCACGCAGTGGTCTGCCTGTCCATGATAAGCAAGGAAAGAGAGGAGTTGACAATAGATGTTGAAGTAAAGGGAGAACGGATGGGAAAGTGAGCAAAGGGATGAGATCACGTGTACGGAGGAAGGCTTTGGGCGCGCAAGTGGATCCAGAGTGAGTGATGTGCCGTGTACACGATGAAGGAAGGTGAAGGAGGAAGGCTCAACGACGGAGTTGGTGCAGGGATGAGACCTCGTGCTAGGCTGAAGTTTAGGCGTGGGCACAGGTCGTCGTGCAACGGGTGATGCGATCGGGCGCATCCTTGTACCAAGCGGATAATATTGAAGTAATCAGGAGGAGGCAGAGACGGCTGATGAATGAATGGGTGCAGGGGCGAAACCACATTTGCTGTCGCAATAGAGGGATAGAATATGGCAAGGGGAAGGCAGGTGCCAACGCGCCGCGAGAAATCTGCTGCCAGCGTGGGTGCAGGTTGCTGCAAAGTGGTTAGCTAGCTCGTGCAGGTCCTTGTGCTGGTCGCAGATGCAGATGATGAGGAGGCGAAAGCTGATAAAAGAGGAGTGGGCGCAGGGGCAAGACCACGTGTACTGCGGAAGGTTTCAGCGTGGGCGCAGGTCGTCGTGAAAAGGGCGATGCGACCGGGCGGATCCTTGTGCTGAGCTGATGTGGAAGTGAAGCGGAAGAAGGCGGAGGCAACTGATGACTGAGTTGGTGCAGGGCTGAAATCACGTGCGCAGCGGATGAAGGCTGATGAGGAAAGCAGCGTGGATGATGCTGCTGACGAGGAACTTGGGAGGAGGTGACAGAAGACGAGATGAGACGAGCTGTTTATGAAGCTGAAGAGACAGGCGAAGGGCGACACGAGGAGGGCAGATGAGATTGAGACAATGAAGGAGGCTCAAGTGAAGATGACAACAAGGGTGGAGGGCAGATGACGGAGGCGGAGGATGGAGATGTAGCCGGAGGATGACGGGGTGCTAGGAAGAGCAAGTGAGGCAACACATGGCTCTACTTTCAAGAGAGTGACGGCTTGTTCCCCAGTTTGCCCGAGACCGATGGGCAGGAAGACTGGTGGTGTCCGATTTCTTGGTTGCTGGAGGGAATTGGTTGCAGCACATGGAGTCATGCGGAGGGCAGAGACACTGGTCCACGGATGTCAAGAGAGTGATGGTTTGTTCCCCAGTTGGCTCACAATGGGAGCAGGAAGACAGGTGGTGTCCAATGTCCTGCCGGCGGGCGTTGCCCTGCTGCTGGTGACGATGCTAGAAGGCGGTGCGAGGACGTGGTGCGACACAACGAGTGCGAGGGGGCTGATGTCGATGGGGCAGATGGAGCAGATGAGGCTGATGAAAGGAGAGAAGAAGGACGGAGGTGTTTGTGAAGATGAGAGGCAGCAGGTGACGAGCGGCAAGAAACTTCCGTGAAGTTGACGACAGGCGGCGGCTCGGGAGTTGGTTGCTTGCGGCTGTTGTAAACAAGTCACCAATTGTTGGCCACGGGCGCGGAATGGGCGCAGGGCTTCCTTAGGATGATGAGGCTTTGCTTCAGCGCAAAAAGACTCCAGGCGACGTTGTTGATGTCAGCTATCTCCGAGGTGGAGAGGTACAAAGTAACGGCAGAAGCGACGGAAGAGTGCAGATACGAGAGGCGATATAGTGATGGAGGCAGAGCAATGACGAGGTCACGGGGCATCAGGTGATGTTGCCTGATGCTCTGATACCATGTCAGAAGAATGCAATGCGCGAGGATGGCAGGAGCGGAAGCAGGTAGAAGCACGGTGGCATGCATAAGTGAGTTAGCAGAATGACGAAAGCAGAAAGGCAAAGCTGGTCCCAAGGAATTAGTTGTAGGACCTTGAGAGAGGCGAGGCACACAAGCTCCAAGGTAGAAAGAGGGCAATGAGAGAGCACGGGAGCGAAGCGAGTGAAGTGCGAGACGTGAGCGAAAGGTCACGAGTGAGGAAGCAAAGCGATAGATGGTAGGCGAGGTGAATGCAGGCAGGAGGCGAGCAGAGCGAAGACACGACGGCGACGCCGCGGAACCGAAAGGGAACAGGATGCGTGGAACTGTTCTAGTTAAGCTAGGAGGGAATGAACGTCCTCCTTATAAGGGATAGGACAAGACAAAAGGGAAAGCAAAGGCTTATTGTGCACTAGCCGGACGTGATGGCGGTCAGGCCGCTTATTAGGAGATTACTCGGTATCGTGCCATTGGTCGGTTCTCACCGTCAACGGTTTGTGTGTGATGGGACCGAGGTGGTTGATGCAGAGGCTTGAACCGTTATTGAGAGTGCTTGGTATTTCCAAGAGCGGAAGAGCCAGAGAATCCTGGAGATGAACCCGTTAGATGTCCTGTCTTGATTGAGACATCATTCTGATAATAGCCGTGCCAAGCCAGCAAGGTCATGCATAGTACATGTGTACTGTGATTGGGCACTCTGGCCGTGGCTGACTCGTGTTGCGCACAATAGCCGTGCCAAGACACCGGTTTTTTACCTTGTTCATACCTGTAAGGTCATGCCTAGTACATCTGAACTGTGATTGGGTACCCTGACTGTGGCTTACTCGTGTTACTATTCGTAGAAGTTAAAGTCACTTGGTAAACTTTGTGGTCATGGTCAGTGGCACATACCAACTTTTTAAAGGCATTGCGCACAATACCCGTGCCAAGCCACCAGTATTCTATCTTGTTTGTACCTGCAAGATCATGCCTAGTACATCTGCACTATGATTGGACACTCTGACCGTGGCTGACTCGTGTTATGATCAATATAAGTTAAAGTCACTTGGATACATTTTCGGTCATGGTCTTTGGCACATGCCAACTTTTTCAAGGCATCGCGCACAATAGCCACGCAGAGCCACCAGTATTCTACCTTGTTTATATCTACAAGGTCATGCCTAGTATATCTGCAATGTGATTGGACACTCTGACCGTGGCTGACTCGTGTTATGATTCATAGCCGTTTAATGTACTTGGGGAACTTTGTGGTCATGGTCAGTGGCACATGCCAACTTTGTCAATGTATTGCGCACAATAGCCGTGTCAAGCCACCGGTTTTCTTACCCTGTTTATACCTGCAAGGTCATGCATATTAGATGTGCACTGTGATTGGGTACTCTGACCGTGGCTGACTCGTGTTATGATTTGTAGAAGTTAAAGTCACTTGGTAAACTTTGTGGTCATGGTCAAAGGCACATGCAAACTTTGTCAAGGCATTGCGCATAATCGCCATACCGAGCCACCAGTATTCTACCTTGTTTGTACTTGCAAAATCATGCCTAGTACATCTGCACTGTGATTGGACAATCTGACCGTGGCTGACTCGTGTTATGATTCATAGCCGTTTAAGGTACTTGGTAAACTTTGTGGTCATGGTCAGTGGCACATGCCAACTTTTTCAAGGCATTGCGCACAATAGCCGTGCCAAGCCACCAGTATTCTACCTTGTTTGTACCTGAAAGATCATGCCCAGTACATGTGCACTGTGATTGGATACTCTGACTGTGGTTGACTTGTGTTATGATCAATAGAAGTAGAATTCACTTGGATACATTTGTGGACATGGTTAGTGGCACATGCCAACTTTGTCAAGGCATTGCACACAATAGCCACACCAAGCCACTAGTATTCTACCTTCTTTATACCTGTAAAGGTCATGCCCAGTATATCTGCACTGTGATTAGAAACTCTGACCGTGAGTGACTCGTGTTATGATTCATAGCCGTTTAAGGTACTTGGTAAACTTTGTGGTCATGGTCAGTGGCACATGCCAACTTTGTCAAGGCATTGCGCACAATAGTTACACCGAGCCACCAGTATTCTACCGTGTTTATACATGCAAGGTCATGTCCAATATGTCTGCACTGTGATTGGACACTCTGACCGAGGCTGACTCGTGTTATGATTCATAGCCGTTTAAGGTACTTGGTAAACTGTGTGGTCATGGTCAGTGGCACATGCCACTTTTTTCAAGGCATTGCGCACAATAGCCGTGCCAAGCCACCGGTTTTTTACCTTGTTTATACCTGTAAGGTCATGCCTAGTACATCTGAACTGTGATTGGGCACTCTGACTGTGGCTGACTCGTGTTACGATTTAAAGAAGTTAAAGTCATTCGGTAATCTTTGTGGTCATGGTCAGTGGCACATGCCAACATTGTGAAGGCATTGCGCACAATAGCCACACAGAGCCACCAGTATTCTACCTTGTTTGTACCTGTAAGATCATGCCTAGTACATCTGCACTGTGACTGGACACTGAGACTGTGGCTGACTCGTGTTACAATTCGTGGGAGTTAAAGTCACTTGGTAAACTTTGTGGTCATGGTCAGTGGCACATGCCAACTTTATCAGGACATTGCGCAAAATAGCCACACCGAGCCTCCAGTATTGTACCTTGTTTGTATCTGCAAGATCATGCTTAGCAAATCTATACTTTGATTGGGCACTCTGACCGTGGCTGACTCGTGTTATGATCAAAAGAAGTAAAAGTCACTTGGATACGTTTGTGGTCATGGTCAGTGGCACATGCCAGCTTTGTCAAGGCATTGCACACCATAGCCACACCGAGCCACCAGTATTCTACCTTGTTTGTACCTGAAAGATCATGCCTAGTACATCTGCACTGTGATTGGACACTCTGACCGTGGCTGGCCTGTGTTATGATCAATAGACGTAAACGTCACTTGGATATATCTGTGGTCATGGCCAGTGGCACATGCCAACTTTGTCAAGGTATTGCGTACAATAGCCACACCGAGCCACCAGTATTCTACCTTGTTTGTACCTGCAAGGTCATGCCCAGTACATATGCACTGTGATTGGATACTCTGACCGTGGCTAACTCGTGTTATGATGAATAGAAGTAAAAATCACTTGGATACATTTGTGGTCATGGTCACTGGCACATGCCAACTTTGTCAAGGCATTGCACACCATAGCCACACCGAGCCACCAGTATTCTACC
>SZWC01000071.1:413212-436003 GCA_023375785.1 Penium margaritaceum
CATGCAAGGTCATGCATATTAGATGTGCACTGTGATTGGGTACTCTGACCGTGACTTTTGTGTTGTGATTCGTAGAAGTTAAAGTCACTTGGTAAAATTTGTGGTCATGGTCAGAGGCACATCCAAACTTCATCAAGGCATTGCGCACAGTATCCACACCGAGCCACC
The DNA here is from genome assembly GCA_023375785.1 of Penium margaritaceum. NCBI lineage: Eukaryota > Viridiplantae > Streptophyta > Zygnematophyceae > Desmidiales > Peniaceae > Penium > Penium margaritaceum. The sequence continues at coordinate 413,381 of SZWC01000071.1, forward strand.
GGTATTCTACCTTGTTTGTACCTGCAAGGTCATGCCCAGTACATATGCACTGTGATTGGATACTCTGACCGTGGCTAACTCGTGTTATGATGAATAGAAGTAAAAATCACTTGGATACATTTGTGGTCATGGTCACTGGCACATGCCAACTTTGTCAAGGCATTGCGCACAATAGCCACACCGAGCCACCAGTATTGTACCTTGTTTATACCTGTAAGATCATGCCCAATACATCTGCACTGTGATTGGACACTCTGACTGTGGCTGACCTGTGTTATGATTCATAGCCGTTTAAAGTCACTTGGTAAACCTTGTGGTCATCCTTAGTGGCACATGCCAACTTTGTCAAGGCATTGCGCACAATAGCCACACCAATCAACCAGTATTCTACCTTGTTTCTGTCAGAAATTAGCATCAAAGAAACTCACCCTAGTCACTCAGCCAGGAAAAGATCCACCTTTTCTCAATAATGGTTCAAGCTCAAGTCCGAACCATCTCGGTCACCAAGGGTAGGATCTCAGGACCGTTGAGACCGAGTTATCCCCTAAAAAAGTGACACCTGTCACCCACGTCCGGCTAGTGGGAAGAGCCGTTGCACATACCTTTATCCTGTTCAATCCATATATACTGAGGAGATTCATTCCCTCGAGTCAACCAGAACAGTTCTACTCATCCTGTTCCCCTGTGGTTCGGCGGCTTCGCCGTTGTGTCTTCGCTCTGCTCGCTCCTCACATTCTTTGTCTTCACCAACTCCTCTCAACACTTCGCTCCTTCACTCTCGCTCCTTCGCTCACCTCTCACACTCATCTCGCCAGCACTCCTTCTCACATCAACCGTCTACCCCAGCTATCTCACCTCTCAACTTCTATCAGCTCCCGCGACTAACTCCTTGGACCGCCCTTGCCTACGTCACTTCGCTGACGTATGCTTGCGTGTTCTGATGCTTCTGCCTACTTCTGCCACCGCTGTTCTCATATCTGCATTCTTCTGACATGGTATCAGAGCATCAGGCAACATCACCTGGTGCCTTGGAACTGCGTCATCACTCTGCCGGCATCTCTTCTCCAATGCTTCTGCTCACATTCATCTGTCGCCGCTGCCGTCACCCCGCGCCTCTCCGCTTCATCCGCAGCTGACATCAGCAGTCGCGCCTGACAAGTTCTCCACACGGAAGAAATGCCTTGTCATCCCAAGGAAGCCCTGCGCCCATTCCCGCGCCCATGGCCAACTACCGGTGACTTGTCGCCCCTATCAGCTGCAAGTAACTTTCGAGCCGCCATCTGCCGTCAACTACCAAGAAGCTTCCTGCCGCCCACTATCTGCTGCCCCTCATCACATATGCCTCTGCAAGCATCTCCTCCTCTTTCATCCTACCTTATCAGCCTCATCTGCCCCTCCTCACCGTCATCCTCAGCCCGCCCGCGTCCATCATCTTGAACCGCTCTCTTGCATCGCCTCCTCGCCTCGTCAACAGCTGCAACCAAACCTGCTGCCGTCAGGATATCGGACACCAACAGTCTTCCTGCTTTGACTTCCGAGCCAACTGGGGAACAAGCCGTCACTCTCCTGACATCAGCGGTCCGGTGGACCTGCCCGCTGCCTGACTCCCTCTACCGCAGCGAACTTCTTCCAGCTGACAGGATATCGGACACCACCAGTCTTCCTGCTCCCACTTCCGAACCAACTGGGGAACAAGCCGTCACTCTCCTGAACACAGAAGAAGTAGCTGTACCGCTTTGCCCACCTGCCGCACCACGTCTCATCTCGGCTCTCTCTGCTCGAGTTGCCTCCTGTCTCCCGTCTTCTCCATCAACATCAGCCTTCGGCCTTCATCTTCGCTCATCTCCGTCATTCCTCCTCCTCCTCCTCGCTCCAGTTTCCTCTACTTCATGAGGCACTCATTCTTGCCTCATCTCCGCCTCTTCATCATCAGCATCATCCGTACCATTGTCCATCCATCATCCTCATCAGCATCGTCTCTTCGCGCATGAGGTTCCGCCCCTGCGCCCACTCATCAATCAATTTCTTCCTCCACTTCTGAAAATCGTCTCCAGCTCGGCACAAGGATCCGCCCAGTCGCATCGCCCATTCCGCGATGACCTGCACCCATGCCGAATACATCCGCAGTGCACGTGGTTCGCCCCTACGCCCACTCATCAATCAATCATTTCCTCAGCTTTGCATCGCTCTCAGCTCGGCACAAGGATCCGCCCGGTCGCATCGCCTTTTCCGCGACAACCTGCGCCCACGCCAAAACTTCCTGCAGCGCACGTGGTTCGCCCCTGCGCCCACTCAGCCATCGTCATCAGCCTCCGCTTCATCAGCAATCACCAGCATCTGTGAACGACACTAGGATCTGCACGAGCTAGCTGCCCGCTTCGGAGCAGCCTGCACCCACGCCAGCAGCAAATTTCTCGCGACGCGTTGGCACCTGCCTTACCCTTGCTGCATCCTACTCTCCTCTTTAAATCGCGCACGTGGTCTCGCCCCTGCGCCCACTCAATCATTCATCGTTCCTCCGCAGTCATCCGCTTCCACTCCACTCGGCATAAGAATCCGCCAGGTCGCATCGCCCGTTTTTGCGACGACCTGCGCCCACGCCGAAACCCACTTCATCGTCAATCAATTCCTCGTCATCTGCATCACCTTCACGCTCGACACAAGGATCTGCCCAGTCGTATCACCTGTTCCACGGCAACCTGCCCTCACGCCGAAACCTCAATCAACACACTCAACCAGTCTGCGCTCCCACTAAATCACAAATTGCTTCCCCTTCCTCAGCACTATCCCTAAACCTGGACAGCGCCTTCACATGGTCAAATCTTCTCCTTCCCGAACAACATACCTTCTCCAACACAAAAACGTAACATCTGCTCTCACTTCATCCTCCAGTGGGTTCCTCTCCTTTCAGTCTCTGCCAGACCTGACACCATCCCTTCAACCAAATCCACATGGCGGGACAACGTTCAACCTCTTGGTGGGACCAACGGCAAATCTCTCCTGAAACATTCGGCATTGCCAGACGGATTCCAATTCTTCACTTCAACTCTACTGGAATTCACAACTACCACATCTGGCACACAACTCTACAAAGAACTACGAATGTAGAGATGCGCCATATCAATCTCTGGACCATCTTCTCTCAGCGAAGAGGCTACTTCCACTCTGACCACTACAACTTCAACGACAATCAAGAAGTTGCCCGATACTGGCAAGACTACTTCTATGCTGAGTATCAGGCACTCCTTATTCTCTGGCTCACTACTGAAGAGCCCTTCCGATCATCTCTCAGACACTATGATGTTCAGGTATCTGACATCTACGCTCTAACTCTGGAACTGAGAGAAGTCAGCGAAACGAGAGGAGAGCGTCGATGGCTCAGTCGTCCACAACGGGTCAGGGTGAGAGACCTCCCGGCACCACTGAGGGTTCCCCACCCTGAGTATCTTCCTGGTCCTCCTTCCCCACTATCAGTGGCCACACCTTCAATAGAAGAGGACTAAAAATACTCATGGATCAGCCTATCTGAACTGCCTGAATGACCATTGTGAATTTCAAGGGGGGTGTCAGAAATTGGCATCAAGAAACTCACTCTGGTCACTCGGCAAGGAAAAGATCCGCCTTTTCTCAATAACGGTTCAAGCTCAAGTCCAAACCACCTCGGTCACCAACAGTAGGATCTCAGGACCGTTGAGACCGAGTTATCCCCTAAAAAAATGACACCTGTCACCCACGTCCGTCAAGTGGGAAGAAGCCATTGCACATACATTTGTCCTGTTCTGTCCATATATACCGAGGAGGTTCATTCCCTCGAGTCAAGCATAACAGTTCTACTCATCATGTTCCCCTTTGGTTCCGCGGCTTTGCCGCCGTGTCTTCGCTCTGCTTGCTCCTCACATTCTTTGTCTTTGCCAACTCCTCTCAACACTTCGCTCCGTCACTCTCGCTCCTTTGCTCAGCTCTCACACTCCACCAATCATCACTCATCTTGCCAGCACTCCTTCTCACATCAACCATCTACCTCAGCTATCTCGCCTCTCAGCTTCTATCAGCTCTCGCGACAAAGTCCTCGGACCACCCTTGCCTACGTTACTTCGCTGACGTATGCTTGCGTGTTTTGACGCTTCTGCCTGCTTCTGCCACTGATGTTCTCGTGTCTGTATTCTTCTGACAGTTTGTACTTGCAAGATCATGCCTAGCACATATGTACTGTGATTGGACACTCTGATCGTGGCTGACTCGTGTTATGATTCATAGCCGTTTAAGGTACTTGGTAAACTTTGTGGTCATGGTCAGTGGCACGTGCCAACTTTGTCAAGGCATCAAGCACAATAGCCGTACCAAGCCACCGGTTTTTCACCTTGTTTATAAGTGCAAGAACATGCATATTAGATGTGCGCTGTGATTAGACACTCTGACCGTGGCTGACTCGTGCTATGATTCATAGCCGTTCAAGGTACTTGGTAAACTTTGTGGTTATGGTCAGTGGCACATGCCAACTTTGTCAAGGCATTGCGCACAATAGCCGTACCAAGCCACCAGTGTTCTACCTTGTTGATACCTGCAAGGTCATGCATAGTACATCTGAACTGTGATTGGTCACTCTGACCGTGGCTGACTCGTGTTATGATTCATAGAAGTAAGTGTCACTTGGATATATTTGTGGTCATGGTCAGTGGCACATGCCAACTTTGTCAAGGCATTGCGCATAATAGCCACAACGAGCCTCCTGTATTCTACTTTGTTTATACATGTAAGGTCATGCCTAGTGTATCTGCACTGTGATTTGACACTCTGGCCGTGGCTGACTCGTGTTATGATTCATAGCCGTTTAAGGTACTTGGTAAACTATGTGGTCATGGTCAGTGGCACATGCCAACTTTGTCAGTGCATTGCGCACAATAGCCGTGCCAAGTCACCGGTTTTTTACCTTGTTTATACGTGGAAGGTCATGCATATTACATGTTTTCTGTGATTGGGCACCTTGACTGTGGCTGACTCGTGTTACGATTCGTACAAGATAAAGTCACTTGGTAAACTTTGTAGTCATGGTCAGTGGCACATGCCAACTTTGTTAAGGCATTGCGCGAAATAGCCACACCAAGCCACCAGTATTCTACCTTGTTTATACCTGTAAGGTCATGCGTAGTATATCTGCACTGTGATTGGACACTCTGACCGTGGCTGACTCGTGTTATGATTCATAGCCGTTTAAGGTACTTGGTAAACTTTGTGGTCATGGTCAGTGGCACATGCCAGCTTTGTCAAGGCATTGCGCACAATAGCTGTTGGGAAAATGCAAGCGTCATGGGAATCATCGACTGAAGCGGAGAGGAAGAGATGACAGTCTGGAATGCGGGGCCGCGGTCCGAGGGAGGAGCGCTGCGAATTAGGATCAGACAAGAACATGAGTGGGCGCGGTGCACATGCTCGAGCGCTGATGTAGGGATCAGTCACCATAAGGATGAGAAGATAAGCTGAGCTTTAAGAAGTGGGGACAGTGCCGAGGCACGGGCCGCAAGGCTGAAGCGCCAAGGTACGGGCCGGCTGAATCCGTGTACCGCAGCATCGAAGCGCGGGCTGATCAACATGAGAGGAGATTAGAGTGGAGATACAAGAACTGAAGGACGGTTGAAGGTGCTGCAGCGTGAGGTTGCTTGTACCGAGGTCGGTTACCTGTGCTTGCCGCAGCGCTGGTGTGCGGGCTGGCATGACAATGCGGCCTAAGTACTTCAATACATCTGAGTGGCCGCTGAAGACTGAGACGATAAGCAGGATGATGAACAGCGACAAAGAGTTGTGGCGGGCCATAAGGCCGAGCCTGAGTAGGGGTAGGGCGAGAGCCCGGGCTGAGAAACGAAGCATGATAATTGATTGATAACTGAATGACCACAAAAGGGTAGCTCCTAATACACGAGGTACGCACATATATTGTAGCTTCTATTCTAGGTCTAAGCCTATGGCGGGCGGTACGCTAGTCGTAACCGTAGCCGCGCTGCTACTACTGCGGCTGACACCGATGACGGAGTCGCGGAGCGACTCCGCCTGAGTCCTTGAACGAGAGGCCGGGGCGTGGAGGCATTGATAGTGCCGGTGCCGGCTGGCTTCTCCAACGGATCAGAGCCGTCGGACGTCTTTGGCGCGTAGTGAAGACCGATGCGCTCTTTTGTTGGTGGTGATTGAACGGGATGTGCGGAAGGTGGAAACCGTTGGCTCCGTTGCGCGGGAGTAGGTGTCGGCCATTGGGGAGCTGCCGGCTAGATTCCTCGCGGTACAGTGCTTGAGCCGAACCAGTGGAATATTCCGGAGGGTATTCCAGGATATGGGCTCCGACGGGGCAATCCAGTACTAGGGAGTACTTCATAAAAAATTCTTTCGTCGGGTTGCAGAGTGCCTTGTACCCATTGATCTTTTTGCTGACATGCCCCCTCAATGGTGCAAGGCACGACAATTATGGAGTTGCAAAGGAGTCGTTTTCTGAAGGCTGCAGTATTGATTTTGATGGACTTGGCAGGATGGCGAAGTGACTAGGGCAGTGAGGAGGCGGAGGCAGGAGTATAGAGGTGGAAAGGGATTAGGTTTGCATGATGCGCCATTGAGAAGAGATGTGTGGTTGGCTGCAGCGGGGATGTAGAGGGTGGAGTAGATGAGAGGGAGCACTTGTTGCTACCGTTGAACAAGAGTTTGGCTTGTGGAGGCGGATGTGGTGGCACATAGATCTGCTGCTGTAGTTTGCAACTGTGGGATAGGCAGAGGTAGTCGGAGCAGATGCAGATGATACCTTGCTAATTTAATGTGATTGATGCCACTAAGTGTTGTAGTGGTGGCTGCTTGCTGTCGTCTGGAGTCGTAGTCTTGATGGTGCCGAGTAACCAGGTACGTTTGTCACATCGTGGAGGAGGGGTTGAGGTTTGCTGATTATGTTGTTTCAAGAGTACTGGGAAGCATTAAAAGGTGTGAGGCCAATTGAGAGGTCGACAGGCACTGCTGTTGAACAGTAGGAGGGATGCTGGTTTTGTTTGAGGGAAGGAGCCTGATGATGTGAGACCGTGGATGAAGTTGATAAGTTTAGGCAAGCTGCCGTCGTTTGTCCAGGGTGAGTCTGTGTCTGTTGCTGGATGTTGTCCGGCTGTATGTGCCAGGAACCTCTGGTGCGAGGATGGCTGCATTGCGGATGCAAAGTCGACTGAGACCAGTGGACCAGAGGACCTTGAAGGATGACTGGTTGTTGATGCTACAAAGGTGAGGTTCCTCTTGAGTTGCTGGAGTTTTTGCTTCTGTTGTTGGTAATACTGGTTGACAGGAGATGGAGTGAGAGCGTAGTCCCAAAGAGAGCTGTTGTTGATGTATGGTGTGAGCGTTGTTGCTGATGGTGATCAATGCTCCGTGCTGGAGGGAGATGTGGTAGGAACGGAGAAGTACCAGGTGCGTTGTGAAGGGTAGGAGCAATCAGAGGAACAAACATAACTGTTGTGCCGCATGGAAGGATCTGCTATTGTGCTGGTATGTTTGGGGAAAGGATGTTGTTTTTGATTGTGAGAAGGGAGCTGCTTCATGAAGGACCCATTGATGACATTGAATCTACTGTTGTTGCTGCTGCTGCTGTTGCTGTGGTTGCTGGTGTGACTCTTGCTGCTGCTGCTGCAGGACAGGGTGAAACCATAGAGGAGAGTTGTTTCCTTTTGAAGATGATGTGGCACGTGATAGGTACATACTTCTGAGAAGCTGTTGCTTGTGAAGGGAGAAAAGGGGCGGTCAAGGGGACAGATCAGTCTGTCGCGCCGCAGGAGAGAGTGAGTTGTGGCTGATTGTGTTTGCTGCGGATGCAAATGTTGCTTCTTGCTGTGCTGATTCTGCTGCTACTGTGGCTGCTGTGATGGTGTTGCGAGGATGATAGAGGGAGAGAGTCAGCAGAGGGGACAGGTGGTTCTGTCGCACCGGAGAGTTGATGTTCATTTGAACTGCTGGCGGTTGCACTGCTGCGGATGAGGAATGTACAGAGGAGGAGTAATGCCATGTTGCCAGGGAGGTAAGGCTGCTGAGCAAAGATGCAGTGCTGTTACAGTCGTTGTCGTGCCTACGTTGCACAGATGTGCGAGGAAGACGAGAACTGTGTGTGTGCTTCGGGACGGCGTTTTTGGCGTCAGGCATGTTGTGATAAAGAGGTAGCGAGTAGGGACATATTGAAGAATCTTTCAGCTCTGATACCATGTTGGGAAAATGCAAGCGTCAGGGGAATCATCAACTGAAGCGAAGAGGAAGATATGACAATCTGGAATGCGGGGCCGCGGTCCGAGGGACGAGCACTGCGAATGAGGATCAGACAGGAACATGAGTGGGCGCGGTGCACATGCACGAGCGCTGATGTAGGGATCATTCACCATAACAACGAGAAGATAAGCTGAGCTTGAAGAAGTGAGGGCAGTGCCGAGGCGCGGGCCGCGAGGCCGAAGCGCCAAGGCACGGGCCGGCAGAATCCATGTGCCGCAGCGTTGAAGCGCGGGCTGATGAACATGAGACAAGACTGCAGTGAAGATACAAGAACCGAAGGGCGGTTGAAGGTGCCGCAGCGGCAGGTTGCCAGTTCCAAGGTCGGTTGCCTGTGCTTGCCGCAGAGCTGGTGCGCGGGCCGGCACAACAATGTCGCCCAAGTACTTCTATACATCTTTGTGGACGCTGAAGACTGAGATGATGAGCAGGATGATGAACACCAACAAAGAGTTGTGGTGGGCCATAAGGCCGAGCCTGAATGATAACTGAATGACCACAAAAGGGTAGCTCCTAGTACATGAAGTACGAACATATATAGTAGCTTCTATTCTAGGTCGGGCAGTACGCTAGTCATAACCGTAGCCGCCTTGCTGCTACTACGGCTGCCGTCGATGACGGAGTCGCAGAGCGACTCCACCTAAGTCCTTGGATGAGAGGCCGGGACATGGAGGCATTGGTAGTGCCGGTGCCGGCTGGCTTCTCCAACGGATCAGAGCCGTCGGACGTCTTTGGCGCGTAGTGAAGACCGAGGCGCTCTTTTGTTGGTGGTGAGCGGGCGGGATGTGCAGAAGGTGGCAACCATTGGCTCGGTCGCGCGGGAGCAGGTGTCGGCCATTGGGGAGCTGCCGGCTGGATTCCTCGCGGTACAGTGCTTGAGCCGAACCAGTGGAATATTCTGGAGGATATTCCAGGATAAGGGCTCTGAGGGGGCAATCCAGTACTAGAAGGTACTTCATAAAGAATTCTGTCGTCGGGTTGCGGAGTGCCTTGTACCCATTGATCTTTTTGCTGACAAAAGCCGTGCCAAGCCACCAGTTTTTTACCTTGTTTATACCTGCAAGGTCATGCCTATAACATCTGAACTGTGATTGGGTACTCCGACCATGGCCGACTCGTGTTACGATTCGTAGAGGTTAAAGTCACTTGGTAAACTTTGTGGTCATGGTCAGTGGCACATGCAAACTTTGTCAAGGCATTGCGCACAATAGCCACACCGCGCCACCAGTAATCTAACTTATTTATACCGGCAAGGTCATGCCTAGTATATCTGCACTGTGATTTGACACTCTGACCCTGGCTGACTCGTGTTATGATTCGTAGCCGTTTAAGGTACTTGGTAAACTTTGTGGTCATGGTCAGTGGCACATGCCAACTTTGTCAAGGCATTGCGCACAATAGCCGTGTCAAGCACAAAGTGCAGATATACTGGGCATGACCTTGCAGGTATGAACAAGGTAGAATACTGGTGGGTCGGTGTAACTATAGTGCGTAATGCCTTGACAAAGTTGGCATGTGCCACTGACCATGACCACAAAGTTTACCAAGTACCTTAAACGGCTATGTTTCATAACACGAGTCACTCACTGTCAGAGTTTCTAATCACAGTGCAGATATACTAAGCATGACCTTTACAGGTATAAAGAAGGTAGAATAATAGTGGCTTGGTATGGCTATTGTGTGCAATGCCTTGACAAAGTTGGCATGTGCCACTGACCATGTCCACAAATGTATCCAAGTGACTTTTACTTCTATTCATCATAACACGAGTCAACCACAGTCAGAGTGTCCAATCACAGTGCAGATGTACTAGGAAAGATCTTGCAGGTACAAACAAGGTAGAATACTGGTGGCTTGGCACGGCTATTGTGCGCAATGCCTTGAAAACGTTGGCATGTGCCACTGACCATGACCACAAATATTTCCTAGAACCCTAAATGGCTATAAATCATAACACGAGTCAGCCACGGTCAGAGTCAGCCACGGTCAGAGTGTCCAATCACAGTGCAGATGTACTAGGCATGATCTTGCAGGTACAAACTAGGTAGAATACTGGTGGCTCGGTGTGGCTATTGTGCGCAATGCCTTGACAAAGTTTGCATGTGCCTCTGACCATGACCACAAAGTTTACCAAGTGACGTTAACTTCTACGAATCATAACACGAGTCAGCCACGGTCAGAGTACCCAATCACAGTGCACATCTAATATGCATGAACTAGCAGGTATAAACAGGGTAAAAAACCGGTGGCTTGGTACGGCTATTGTGCGCAATGCCTTGACAAAGTTGGCATGTGCCACTGACCATGACCACAAAGTTTACCAAGTACATTAAACGGCTATGAATGATAACACGAGTCAGCCACGGTCAGAGTGTCCAATAACAGTGCAGAAATACTGGGCATGACCTTGTAGGTATAAACAAGGTAGAATACTGGTGGCTCGGTGTGGCTATTGTACGCAATGCCTTGACAAAGTTGGCATGTGCCACTGACCATGACCACAAATATATCCAAGTGACTTCTACTTCTATTGATCATAACAAGAGTAAGCCACGGCTAGAGTGTCCAATCATAATGCAAATGTACTAGGCATGATATTTCAGGTACAAACAAGGTAGAATACTGGTGGCTCGGTGTGACTATGGTGTGCAATGCCTTGACAAATTTGGCATGTCCCACTGACCATGAACACAAATGTATCCAAGTGACTTTAACTTCTATTGATCATAACACGAGTCAGCCACGGTCAGAGTGTCCAATCACAGTGCAAATATACTGGGCCTGACCTTGCAGGTACAAATACGGTAGAATACTGGTGGCTCGGTGCGGCTACTGTGCGCAATGGCTTGACAAAGTTGGCATGTGCCACTGACCATGACCACAAATGTATCCAAGTGACTTTTACTTCTATTGATCATAACACGAGTCAGCCATGGTCAGAGTGTCCAATCACAGTGCAGATGTACTAGGCATGATCTTACAGGTACAAACAAGATAGAAGACTGGTGGCTCAGTGTGGCTATTGTGCGCAATGCCTTGACAAAGTTTGCATGTGCCCCTGACCATGACCACAAAGTTTACCAAGTGACTTTAACTTCTACGAGTCAAAACACGAGTCAGCCACGGTCACAGTACCCAATCACAGTGCACATCTATATCATGACCTTGCAGGTATAATCAGGGTAAAAAACCGGAGGCTTGGCACGGCTATTGTGCGCAATGCCTTGACACAGTTGGTATGTGCCACTGACCATGACCACAAAGTTTACAAAGTACATCAAACGGCTATGAATCATAACACGAGTCAGCCACGGTCAGAGTGTCCACTCAAAGTGCAGATATACTGGGCATGACCTTACATGTATAAACAAGGTAGAATACTGGTGGCTTGGTGTGGCTATTGTGCGCAATGCCTTGACAAAGTTGGCATGTGCCACTGCCCATGACCACAAATGAATCCAAGTGACTTTTACTTCTATTGATTATAACACGAGTCAGGCACGGTCAGATTGTCCAATCACAGTACAGATTTACAAAACATGATCTTACAGGTGCAAACAAGGTACAATACTGGTGGCTCGGTGTGGCTTTTTTGCGCAATGTCTTTATAAAGTTGGCATGTGCCACTGACCATGACCACAAAGTTTACCAAGTGACTTTAACTCCTACGAATCGTAACACGAGTCAGCCACAGTCAGAGTGCCCAATCAAAGTGCACATGTACTAGGCATGATCTTGCAGGTGTAAACGAGGTAGAATACTGGTGGCTGGCTGTGGCTATTGTGCGCAATGCCTTGACAAAGTTGGCATATGCCACTGACCATGACCACAAAGTTTACCAAGTGACTTTAACTTCTATGAATCGTAACACGAGTTAGCCACGGTCAGAGTGTCCAATCACAGTGCAGATATAATAGGCATAACCTTGCAGATATAAACAAGGTAGAATACTGGTGGCTCGGTGTAACTATTGTGCGCAATGCCTTGACAAAGTTGGCATGTGCCACTGACCATGACCACAAAGTTTACCAAGTACCTTAAACGGTTATGAATTATAACACGAGTCAGCCACGGTCAGAGTGTCTAATCACAGTACAGATATACTGGGCATGACCTTTACAGGTATAAAGAAGGTCGAATACTGGTGGCTCGGTGTGGCTATTGTGTGCAATTCCTTGACAAGGTTGGCATGTGCCACTGACCATGTCCACAAATGTATCCAAGTGACGTTTACTAATATTGATCATAACACGAGTCAGCCACAGTCCGAGTGTACAATCACAGTGTAGATGTAGTAAGCATGACCTTGCAGGTATAAACAAGGTAGAATACTGGTGGCTCGGTGTGGCTTTTGTGCGCAATGCCTTGACAAAGGTGGCATGTGCCACTTGTCAGGAATTTGGAGTGAAGCGAGACACGGAGCGGAAGCAACGTGGGAGTTGGCAAGTCAAAATGGAATGGAAGCGAACGAGAGAAAGAAATGATGATTGACTGAATGAAGTAAGCGAAGTACAAGAGGCATCAGACTACCTTTAATAGTGTTTGTCCCCAGGCCTAGTGGCTTGTCTGACTAACCTAAGGCGTGTACGCCCGCTAAGGTGGGCGGTGTGATGCGTGTAGCTGCAACCACCGCGCTGCTGTGGTTGCTTCAGTTGTATGCGGAGTCACGTTGCGACTCTGCACCTTCTTAGTTGTGCAGCCCTTCTTGTGGAAGGGCTGCGGTCCATGGGACTTCCGAGCTGGGGAGGTCTGACGCATGACAGAGGGACCTGTCGCGTAGCTGGGACCGAGGCTTGCTCTTCATAGGAGATGGTTGGTCGTGGGTTGACCGTTTGGCAGATGGTCAGCGCGCGACGTCCGTTGGTGGAGCACGTGGGCTGGTTCGGTGGCCGGCTGCTGCTTCGAAAGAGGCTTGGTCGGTTTTACCGCCCAAGTCATTTGGTCGATGGCCGGAGATGAGCTTGTGCGAGACGTGGGCAGACGAGTGAATTCCAGTTCCAGCTTCGGAGGTGGCAGGGGCAATGCGGTAACAAGAAGGGGTAGGAGGGAGAGTCCGGATGCGCCGTGTGGTTCTTTAAGATTATTCTGACAGCCCCCGGCAAGACCATACGGCGAGAAGGTGATGTCCCAGAGAAGATGATGCTGCTTTTGTTGTTGGCCGTCCTCAAGGGAACAGGGGACATCTGCCACAGATGCCTTGGGAGGACAGCGCCTTAGAGGCAGGAGTAGATGCTTGACAGTCGCCCGTACTGCGACAAGGCACGGACAGGACAGACTGGAAAAGAGAGGCAGAGGAAGGAGGTGCAGTTGGACAGAGGCGAAGAGGAAGAGGAAGCCTGCAAAAAGGAGAGAGATGGGAAGAGTGAATCCTCGGGTCCATGGAGGAAGGGCAAGGATGTGGAAGGAGCCTGGAGTGCTGGGTTGGACGGCAGGAGGATGGACGGAGAGATGGAGAAGACTGCTGGTGGGAGCAAGAAGGATGTGCGGCACGGCTTTGGGAGAGGTGCTGTCAGAGCAAGGAGTTTGGAGGCCAGCAGGAAGAAGGAAGAGATCAAGGGATGTGGAAGTGAAGGTGAATGAGAGGAGTGTAGATTGGGGCAGAGAACTGTTGAGTGCTGCCGGGATAAGAATGTTGCCGATGGGATTGGAGCCAGTAGAAGATGAAGGAGACATGGCTGCTGGGGCAGGGATGGAGTTGGGAGCTAGAGGCGGTGATGGTAAGAGGATAGGAGGGGAGAAGTCATGTGGAGAGGCACATGAGGCGAAAGTAGGAGTAGTTTCCGGTGTCAGGGCAGAGGTTGGCGAGGCGTTGAAGAAGTTAGGTGGAGACAGAAAAGGTGGAACGTGCAGCGAATGCGGTAGGAAGCCCGGGGGAACAGGGCAGTGAGGAAGAGGTGCACGTGGAGCTGGAGGTCCGGGAGGAGCTGGAGGAGGAGTTGGAGGCGTCGGTGGAGCTGGAGGTGCTGGAGGAGCTGGAGGAGAAGGTGGAGGCGTCGGTGGAGCTGGAGGTGCCAAAGGAGCTGCAGGAGGAGTTGGAGGCGTCGGTGGAGCTGGAGGTGCTGGAGGAGCTGTAGGAGGAGTTGGAGCCGTCAATGGAGCTTGAGGTGCCGGAGGAGCTGGAGGAGGAGTTGGAGGCGTCGGTGGGGTTCGAGGTGCTGTTGGGACGTTGGAGAAGGGAAGGTAGTCGAGGATGGAAGGTGAGCTATAGTTGGGTGGAGGAGGAGGGCCGACGTCACGGCCCGCGTAGAAGTCCTGGAGCCACTGGAAATGGCCTTCCAAGAAGAGAGCCATGGCTCTTCAGAAGGCAGCCCGGAAGGAGATGGAGGTGAGGCCGGAAGCCGGACGGAGGCTATCAGAGCAGAGGCAATGTCGTCATGCGGACAGCCGCCCGCAAGCGAGGGAAGGGGCACACGAAACAAAGCTTGAAGCGCTGAAGGGTGGGTGGGTGGGTGAAACAGGCTGTAGAATCGTGAAGGCTCGATACCATGTCAGGCATTTGGAGTGAAGCGAGACACGAAGCGAAAGCAACATGGGCGGCAAGTCAAAATGGAACGGAAGCGAACGAGAGAAATAAATGATGATTGACTGAATGAAGGAAGCGAAGTTCAAGAGGCATCAAACTACCTGTAATAGTGTTTGCGCCTAGGCCTAGCGGCTTGTCTGACTAAGCTAAGGCGTGTACGCCTGCTAAGGTGGGCGGTGTGATGCACGTAGCTGCAACCACCGCGCTGCTGTGGTCGCTTCTGTTGTATGCAGAGTCGCGTTGTGACTCTGCACGTTCTTAGTTGTCCAGACCTTCTTGTGGAAGGGCTGCGGTCCATCGGACTTCCGAGCTGGGGAGGTCTGACGCACGACAGAGGGACCTGTCGCGTAGCTGGGACCGAGGCGCGCTCTTCGTTGGAGATGGTTGGTTGTGGGTTGACCGTTCGGCGGATGGTCAGCGCGCGACGTCCGTTGGTGGAGCACGTGGGCTGGTTTGGTGGCCGACTGCTGCTTGGGAAGAGGCTTGGTCGGTTTTACCGCCCAAGCCATTTGGTCGATGGCCGGAGATGAGCTCGTGCGAGACGTGGGCAGACGAGTAATTTCCAGTTCCAGCTTTAGAGGTGGCAGGGGCAATGCGGAAACAAGAAGGGGTAGGAGGGAGAGTCCAGATGCGCCGTGTGGTTCTTGAAGATTATTCTGATACCACTGACCATGGACACAAAGTTTACCAAGTATGAATCATAACACGAGTCAGCGACGGTCAGAGTGTCCAATCACAGTGCAGATGTACTAGGCATGATCTTGCAGGTATAAACAAGGTAGAATACTGGTGTCTCGGTATGGCTATTGTGCGCAATGCCTTGACAAATTTGTCATGTGCCACTGACCATGACCACAAAGTTTACCAAGTGACTTTAACTTCTACGAATCGTAACACGAGTCATCCACGGTCAGAGTGTCCAATCACAGCGCACATCTAATATGCATGACCTTGCAGGTATAAACAAGGTAAAAACCGGTGTGTTACCCCTTTTTTTGTCGCGCTCGTCGTAGTTCCGCGATGTCATTTCACTTCCACGCCTTCCATGTTGTCATCCGCAGATCTCCTCTTTTCGCACCCCATAAGACTTCATTCCACATCCCCCCTGACACATTGGCACCTTTGATCACTCACACGTGGTCTTTCCTCCCATCACCTCACCCCTCTGACATGGCAGTTCCGCGGAACTCCATCACCCCCTCCTGGAACACCCCTATTCCACGGATTTGGCTTCCCCATAATGTCCCTGACATGGCAATTCCGCGGGTACACACATGGCCCACTTTGGCAGCCCCTCTTCCGCGGATTTGGCTTCCCCCTGGTGTCTCTAACATGGCAATTCCGCGGATACACACATGGCCCACTTTTGCAGTCCCCTTTCCGCGGATTTGGCACCCTCTTCACCCATAAAACAGGCCCATTCCGCAGTCCCACCGCCTAGTCAGTTTGGCAACACCCTTATTGCGGATTCCGTCACTCCGCTAAAGCATAGAACATGGCAAATCCACGGAACCAAGACATAGACACAGAAATCACACGGCGGAGGCCCAATACGCTTCCTTCCGCTCTCTTGAGAGTTGTCCAAGGGCCACCCATTCACTTCCGCGGTCACTTGG
The DNA here is from genome assembly GCA_023375785.1 of Penium margaritaceum. Classification (NCBI taxonomy): domain Eukaryota; kingdom Viridiplantae; phylum Streptophyta; class Zygnematophyceae; order Desmidiales; family Peniaceae; genus Penium; species Penium margaritaceum. The sequence goes on from SZWC01000071.1 coordinate 429,788, forward strand.
GCACTCTTCCGCGCTCTTCACTTGTGCCAGGGCAGTCTTGTGAGTGGTCCCGCGGAACACCTCTTGTCATCTTCGGAGTCCTCAGATTCACTTGCAAATTCCATGGTGACAGAGTGCTGAGATGAAGGAGAGAGTGAGGCAAGGTTGTGAGGCAATAAGCTTGATTAACTCATGTCAACTGAACACAAGTCCACAAGCCCGAATCCCAAGTCCGAATCACACATTCCAAACTGATGGAACTAAGCCCATTATATAGTCCGCTACACCCTTCCCCGCCGCGCCGCGGCCCCTATGCATTCACACCCACTACCACCACTACTTTATTCCCATCCGCGAAGCAAGTGCCACCATTGCTTCCTCCTTGCTTGTCGCGCCGCCTCCCGCCACTTCTTGGTCTTCGCGCCTTGTGGTTCCCGCCATTCTTGGTCCGGTTGTCTTCCCGCGTCTTGTACAACACTTCCGCACCTTGTGTGACCCCTTCTTTTGTCCGCACCACTTGTGCCTCTTGTTCCGCCCTCACACGCCTCTCCTCCAAACATCAAATCCGCGGATACACTTGGAGGCCTCTTTCCGCGCCCCTCTTTCCCACACAGGTGACCCCAACACCATCAGAAATGTGGCAAATCCGTGGGTCAACACTATGGCAACTTTCCGCCTCTTCCGNCACAAAACACCTTCCCAAACATGCCCATTCTGCTCCTGACCATCATGGCACTTTCTCACGCCCTCCGCGCACCCAAAACTTGCTCCGATAGCCTCCCAAACAACCCAAATCCGCGGCTGAACCTTGCACCATGTTTTGAGGCCTTCCGCGGACCCCAAAGTCGCCCAACTTCCCCTCCCAAGTTGCCTAATCCGCAGACACACCCCCTGCCCTCGTTTTGCCTCTTCCACGGAACCCCAAATATGAAGCCATTGTTAATGAACAGCCAATTACGCGGGTCTACCACCACGCACAAATCCAGCCTTCCCCACACCCATAAACAGCCCAACACAAGCCCGGAAAGATGCCCATTCCGCCCCTCCACCATGAGGATCAACTGTGGTTCTCTCCCTTTGCCCAAAGACCACCCCTCACTCGCCTCAACTCCATCGCGGAAGTCCATGACTCGGTCTCCCTCGCGGTATATTTGCGTGTGCGGCAGATTTCATGTAAACACATGTAGGTGTGTGTAGGTGTGTGTAAGTGCGTGTAGGTACGTGTAGATGCATGTAAGTATGGGTAAGTTTGTGTAAGTGAATGTAAGTTCGTGTAAGGATGTGTAAGTGAGTGTAAGTGTGTGCAAGTGTGTGTAAGTGTGTGTAAGTGCATATAAGTGCGTGTAAGTGCGTGTAAGTACGTATAAGTATGTGTGAGTGCGTGTAAGTGCGTGTTAGTGCGTATGAGTGTGTGTAAGAGTGTGTAAGTGCATGTAAGTGTGTGTAAGTGTGGTTTAAGTTTGTGTAAGTGAGTGTAAGTACGTGTAAGTACGTGTAAATTCGTATAAATGTGTGTAATTATGTGTAAGTGCTAAAAGTGCGTATAAGTGCGTGTTAGTGCGTATAAGTGTGTATAAGTGTGTGTAAGTGCAGTTTAAGTTCGTGTAAGTGCGTGTAAGTCCGTGTAAGTGTGTGTAAGTGCGTGTAAGTACGTGTAAGTACGTATAAGTGCGTGGAAGTGCAAGTAAGTGTGTGAAAGTATGTGTAAGTGCATGTAAGTACGTGTAAGTGTGTGTAAGTGTGTGTAAGTGAGTGTAAGTGGGTGTAAGTCGAGTAAGTGCAAGTAAGTACGTATAAGTACGTGTAAGTGTGCGTAAGTGCGTGTAAGTGCTTGTTAGTGCGTATAAGTGCATGTAAGAGCATGTAAGTGCGTGTAAGTACGTGTAAGTTTGTATAAGTGTATGTAAGTGTGTGTTAAGTGCATGTAAGTGCATGCAAGTGTGTGTAAGTGCAAATAAGTGCGGTTTACGTTCGTGTAAGTGTGTGTAAGTGTGTGCAAGTGCGTGTAAGTGCGTCTAAGTGCATGTAAGTACGTATACGTGCAGTTTAAGTGGGTGTAATTTTGTGTAAGCTCGTGTAAGTGCGTGTAAGAGTCTATAAGTGCATGTAAGTATGTGTAAGTATGTGTAAGTGTGTGTAAGTCCGTGTAATTGTGTGTAAGTGCGTGTACGTACGTGCAAGTGCGTGTAAGTGTTTGTTAGTGCATATAAGTGTCTATAAGTGCGTGTAAGTAAGTGTAAGTGCATGTAAGTGCGTATAAGTGCGTGTAAGTGCGTGTAAGTACGGATTTATACGTGTAATTGCGTGTAAGTTTGTGTAAGTGAATGTCAGTTCGTGTAAGTGCCTGTAAGTGCGTATAAGTGTGTGTAAGTGTGTGAAAGTGCATGTGAGTGCGTGTGAGTACGTGTGAGTACTCGTAAGTATGTGTAAGTACGTGTAAGTGTGTGTAAGTGTGTGAAAGTGCATGTGAGTGCGTGTGAGTACGTGTGAGTACTCGTAAGTATGTGTAAGTACGTGTAAGTGCGTGTAAGTGCGTGTAAGTACGTATCAGTGCGTGTAAGTGCATGTAAGTGCGTGTAAGTGCGTGTAAGTGCGTGTAAGTGCGTGTAAGTGCGTGTAAGTGCATGTAATTGCGTGTACTTGTGGTTTAAGTATGTGTAAGTTTGTGTAAGTGCATGTAGGTGCGTACATTGATGTTGAAGTGCGTGTAAGTTTGTGTAAGTGCGTGTAAGTAAGTGTAAGTGAATGTAAGTGCGTGTAAGTGCTTGTAAGTGTGTGTAAGTGCGTGTAAGTGCGTTTAGTGCATGTAAAAGCGTGTATGTGCGTATAAGTGTGTGTCAGTGCGTATAAGTGCATGTAAGTGCATGCAAGTACGTGTAAGTGTGTCTAAGTGTGTATAAGTGCATGTAAGTGCGTATAAGTATGTGTAAGTACGTGTAAGTGCGTGTAAGTGTGTGTAAGTGCATATAAGTACGTGTAAGTGCATGTAAGTCCGTGTAAGTGCGTGTAAATACGTATAAGTACGTGTAAGTGTGTGTACGTGCGTGTAAGGTTGTGTCACAAATGGTCGCCAAACAACCATAACACGAGATGTGCGTGTGTGTGTGTAAGTGTGTGTAAGTACGTATAAGTATGTGAAAATGCGTGTGAGTGCGTGTGAGTACGTATGAGTATGTGTAAGTATGTGTAAGTGCGTATAAGTGTGAAAAAGTGCGTATAAGTGCGTGTCAGTGTGTGTAAGTATGTGTAAGTACGTGTAAGTGTGTGTAAGTGTGTGTAAGTATGTGTAAGTGCGTATAAGTGTGAAAAAGTGCGTATAAGTGCGTGTCAGTGTGTGTAAGTATGTGTAAGTACGTGTAAGTGTGTGTAAGTGTGTGTAAGTTTGTGTAAGTGCGTGTAAATGTGTGTAACTGCGTGTAAGTATGTGTAAGCATGTGTAAGATCATGTAAGAAAGTGTAAGAGCGTATAAGTGCATGTAAGTACGTGTAAGTGCATGTAAGTGCGTGTAAGTACGTGTAAGTGCGTATAAGTGCGTATACGTACGTGTAAGTGCGTGTAAGTTCGTGTAAGTGCATGTAAGTGCGTGTAAGTACGTGTAAGTGCGTATAAGTGCGTATACGTACGTGTAAGTGCGTGTAAGTTCGTGTAAGTGCATGTAAGTGCGTGAAAGTGTGTGTAAGTGCGTGTAAGTGCAAGAAAGTATGTGTAAGTGCATGTAAGTGTGTGTAAGTGCGTGTACGTATGTGTAAGTTTGTGTAAGTACGTGTAAGTTCTTGTGAGTGCGTGTAAGTACGTGTAAGTGTGTATAAGTGTGTGTAAGTGTGTGTAAGTGTGTGTAAGTACGTGTAAGTGCGTGTAAGTGCGTGTAAGTACGTGTAAGTACGTGTAAGTGCAAGTAAGTGTGTTTAAGTGCATGTAAGTGAATGTAAGTGCGTGTAAGTACGTGTAAATGTGTGTAAGTGCGTGTAAGTGTATGTAAGTGCGTGTAAGTGCGTGTAAGTGCGTGTAAGTGCGTGTAAGTATGTGTAAGTGCGTGTAAGTGTGTGTAAGTGTGTGTAAGTACATGTAAGTGTGTGTAAGTGCGTGTAAGTACGTGTAAGTTTGTGTAAGTGAATGTAAGTTTGTGTAAGTGCGTGTAAGTGCATGTTAGTACGTGTAAGTGCGTGTAAGTGCGAGTAAGTGCGTGTAAGTACGTGTAAGTATGTGTAAGTGCATGAAAGTGCGTGTAAGTGTGCATAAGTGCGTGTAAGTGTGTGTTAGTGCGTGTGAGTGCGTGTAAGAGTGTGTAAGTGCATGTAAGTGCATGTAAGTACGGTTTCAGTTCGTGTAAGTGAGTGTAAGTGCGTGTAAGTACGTGTAAGTTGTGTAAATGCGTGTAAGTGTGTGTAAGTACTAAAAGTGTGTGTACGTGTGTGTAAGTGTGTATAAGTGCGTGTAAGTGCAGTTTAAGTTTGTGTAAGTGCTTCTAAGTACGTGTAAGTGTGTGTAAGAATGTGTAAGTGCGTGTAAGTGCATGTAAGTATGTGTAAGTGCACTTTAAGTGGATATAATTTCGTGTAAGTTCGTGTAAGTGCGTGTAAGTGTGTGTAAGTGTGTGTAAGTGTGTATAAGTGCGTATAAGTGTGTATAAGTGCGTGTAAGTGTGTGTTAGTGCGTGTAAGTGTGTGCAAGTACCTGTAAGTGCGTAAAAGTGTGTGTAAGTGCGTGTAAGTGCAGTTTAAGTTTGTATAAGTACGTGTAAGTGTGTGTAAGTAAGTGTAAGTGTGTGTAAGTGCATGTAAGTGCGTGTACGTACGTGTAAGTACGTGTAAGTACGTGTCAGTGCAAGTAAGTGCATGTAAGCACATGTAAGTGTATGTAAGTGTGTGTAAGTGCGTGTAAGTGAGTGTAAATACGTGTAAGTGCAAGTAAGTGCGTATAAGTATGTGTAAGTGCATGTAAGCACATGTAAGTGTGTGTAAGTGTGTATAAGTGCGTGTAAATGGGTGTAAGTGCGTGTAAGTGCAAGTAAGTGCGCGTAAGTACGTGTAAGTGCATGTAAGTGCGTGTAAGTACGTGTAAGTTCGTGTTAGTGTGTGTAAGTGCGTGTAAGTGCGTATAAGTATGTGTAAGTTCGTGTAAGTGTGTGTAAGTGCATGAAAGTGCATGTAAGTACGTGTACGTGTGTGTAAGTGCATGTAAGTGCAGTTTAAGACCGTGTAAGTACGTGTAAGTGCATGTAAGTGCATGTAAGTGCATTTAAGTACATGTACGTGCGTGTAAGTGCAGTTTAAGTGTATGTAGTTTTGTGTAATTTTGCATAAATGCGTGTAAGTTTGTGTAAGTGCGTGTAAGTGCGTGTAAGTGTGTGTAAGTGCGTGTAAGTGCGTGTAAGTACATGCAAGTGCGTGTAAGTGCGTGTTAGTGCATGTAAGTATCTGTAAGTACGTGTAAGTGTGTGTAAGTGCATGTAAGTGCGTGTAAGTGCGTTTAGGTGTGTGTAGGTGCCTGTAAGTACATGTAAGTGCGTATAAGTACGTGTAAGTGCGTGTAAGTGCGTGTAAGTGCATGTAAGTGTGTGTAAGTGTGGTTTAAGTATGTGTAAGTTCATATAAGTGCGTATAAGTACGTGTAAGTGCGTGTAAGTTCGTATAACTAAGTGTAAGTGCAAGTAAGTGTGTGTAAGTGTGTGCAAGTGTGTGTAAGTACGTGTTAGTGCGTACAAAAGCATGTAAGTGCGTGTAAGTGTGTGTAAGTGCATGTTAGTGCGTGTAAGTGTATGTAAGTGCATGTAAGTTCGTGTAAGTATGAGTAAGTATGTATAAGTATGTGTAAGTGTGTGTAAGTGCGTGTTAGTGCGTCTAAGTGTGTATACGTGCGTGTAAGTGTGTATACGTGCTTGTAAGTATGTGCAAGTGTGTGTAAGTGCATATAAGTACGTGTAAGTACGTGAAAGTGCGTGTGAGTGCGTGTGAGTGCGTGTAAGTACGTGTAAGTACGTGTATGTGCATTTAAGTGTTTGTAAGTGCGTGTCAGTACGTGTAAGTGCGTGTACGTGCGTGTAAGTGCGTGCAAGTGCGTGTAAGTTTGTGTAAGTGTGTGTAAATGCATGTAAGTGTAGGTAAGTGCGTTTAAGTGCGTGTAAGTGTGTGTAAGTGTGTATAAGTGTGTATAAGTTCGTGTAAGTGCGTGTAAGTGTGTGTAAGTGCATGTAAGTGCGTGAAAGTGCGTGTAAGTGCGTGTAAGTACACGAAAGT
>SZWC01000071.1:441790-461122 GCA_023375785.1 Penium margaritaceum
GTGTAAGTGCGTGTAAGTGCGTCTAAGTGCGTGTAAGTGTGTGTACGTGCATATAAGTGCGTGTAAGTGCGTGTAAGTGCGTATAAGTGCGTGTAAGTGCGTATATGTGTGTATAAGTGTGTGCAAGTGCGTGTAAGTGCATGTAAGTATGGTATAAGTGCGTGTAAGTGCGTGTTAGTGCGTATACGTGTATGTAAGTGTGTGTAAGTGCGTATAAGTACGTATAAGTACGTATACGTACGTATAAGTGCGTGTAAGTGTGTGTAAGTGCGTGTAAGTACGTCTTAGTGTGTATAAATGTACGTAAAAGCGTGTAAGTACGTGTAAGTGTGTGTTAGTGCGTACAAGTGCATGTAAGTGCGTGTAAGTGCATGTAAGTGCATGTAAGTGCATGTAAGTGCGTGTAAGTGTGTGTAAGTATGTATAAGTGTGTGTAAGCGTGTGTAAGTGAGTGTAAGTACGTGTAAGTGCGTGTAAGTACGTGTAAGTTTGTATAGGTGCATGTAAGTGCTTGTAAGTGTATGTAAGTGCATGTAAGTGTGTGTAATGGCGTGTAAGTGCATTTTAAGTTCGTGTAAGTGCGTGTAAGTGCGTGTAAGTGTGTGTAAGTGTGTATAAGTGCATGTAAGTACGTGTAAGTGCAGTTTAAGTCCGTGTAAGTACGTGTAAGTACGTGCAAATACATGTAAGTATGTGTAAGTGCGTGTAAGTGTGTGTAAGTGCGTGTAAGTGCACTTTAAGTGGGTGTTGTTTTGTGTAAGTTTGTATAAGTGTGTCTAAGTGTGTGTAAGTACGTGTAAGTGCGTGTTAGTGCGTGTAAGTATGTGTAAGTGCGTGTAAGTATGTGTTAGAGCGTGTAAGTATGTGTAAGTGCGTGTAGGTGCGTGTAGGTATGTGTAAGTGTGTGTAAGTACGTGTAAGTGTGTGTAAGTACGTGTAAGTGCGTGTACGTGTGTATAAGTGTGTGTAAGTGTGTGTAAGTACGTGTAAGTGTGTGTAAGTACGTGTAAGTGCGTGTACGTGTGTATAAGTGTGTGTAAGTGCATGTAAGTGCGTGTAAGTGTGTGTATGTGCATCTAAGTACGTGTAAGTGCATGTAAGTGCGTGTAAGTGCATGTAAGTGGGTGTAAGTGCGTGTAAGTACGTGTAAGTACGTGTAAGTGCGTATAAGTCCGTGTAAGTGCGTATACGTGCGTGTAAGTGTCTGTTAGTACGTGTAAGTGTGTGTAAAAGTGTGTAAGTGCGTGTAAGTGCATGTAAGTGCGTGTAAGTGCATGTAAGTGCATGTAAGTACATGTAAGTGCGTGTAAGTGTGTGTTAGTACGTGTAAGTGTGTGTAAAAGTGTGTAAGTGCGTGTAAGTGCATGTAAGTGCGTGTAAGTGCATGTAAGTGCATGTAAGTACATGTAAGTGCGTGTAAGTATGTGTAAGTGCGTGTAAGTACGTGTAAGTGCGGGTAAGTGCGTGTAAGTATGAGTAAGTGCGTGTAAGTGCGTGTACGTGCTTGTAAGTACGTGTAAGTTTGTGTAAGTGTGTGTAACTGTGTGTAAGTACATGTAAGTGGGTATACATGTGTGTAAGTGCGTGTAAGTGTGGTTTAAGTTCGTGTAAGTAAGTGTAAGTGCGTGTAAGTACGTGTAAGTATGTGTAAGTGCGTCTAAGTGCGTGTAAGTGCATGTAAGTAAAGTTTAAGTGGGCGTAATTTCGTGTAAGTTCGTCTTAGTGCGTGTAAGTGAGTATAAGTACGACTAAGTACGCGTAAGTGCGCGTAAGTGCGTGTAAGTGCGTGTGAGTACGTGTAAGTGCCTGCAAGAGCATGTTAGTGTGTGTATGTCTGTGTAAGTTCATGTAAGTGTGTGTAAGTGTGTGTAAGTGCGTGTAAGTGTGTGTATGTATGTATAGGTGTGTGTAAGTGCGTCTCGGTACGTGTAAATGCGTGTAAGTATGGGTAAGTTTGTGTAAGTGAATGTAAGTTCGTGTAAGGGCGTGTAAGTACGTGTACGTGTGTATAAGTGCGTGTAATTGCATGTAAGTGCATGTAAGTGTGTGTAAGTGCATGTAAGTGCGTGTAAGTGCGTGTAAGTACGTATAAGTGTGTGTGAGTGCGTGTAAGTGTGTGTTAGTGCATGTGAGTGCGTGTAAGAGTGTGTAAGTGCATGTAAGTGTGTGTAAGTGCGGTTTAAGTTTGTGTAAGTGAGTGTAAGTACGTGTAAGTACGTGTAAGTTCGTGTAAATGTTTGTAAGTACGTGTAGGTGCTAAAAGTGCGTGTAAGTGCGTGTAAGTGCGTATAAGTGCGTGTAAGTGCAGTTTAAGTTTGTGTAAGTGCGTGTAAGTGCGTGTAAGTGTGTGTAAGTGCGAGTAAGTACGTACAAGTACATATAAGTACGTGGAAATGCAAGTAAGTGTGTGAAAGTATGTGTAAGTGCATGTAAGCACGTGTAAGTGCGTGTAAGTGCGTGTAAGTGCGTGTAAGTGGTTGTAAGTGGAGTAAGTACAAGTAAGTGCGTGTAAGTACGTGGAAGTGCGCGTCAGTGTGTGTAAGTGCTTGTAAGTGCGTGTAAGTGCGTGTAAGAGTGTGGAAATACGTGAAAGTACGTGTAAGTTTGTGTAAGTGCGTGTAAGTGTATTTTAAGTACGTGTAAGTGCATGTAAGTGTGTGTAAGTGCGTATAAGTGTGGTTTATGTTCGTGTAAGTGTGTGTAAGTGCGTATAAGTACGTGTAAGTGCGTGTAAGTACGTGTAAGTGCATGTAAGTGCATGTAAGTGTAGTTTAAGTGGGTGTAATTTTGTGTTAGCTCGTGTAAGTGCGTGTAAGAGCGTATACGTGCGTGTAAGTGCGTGTAAGTGTATACAAGTGTGTGTAAGTCCGTGTAAGTGCGTGTAAGTGCGTGTAAGTGTGTGTAAGTGTGTGTTAGTGCGTGTAAGTGCGAGTAGGTACGTGTAGGTGCGTAGAAGTGTATACAGGTACGTGTAAGTGCGTGTAAGTGCGTGTAAGTGCGTGTAAGTGCATGTACGTGCGTATAAGTATGGTTTAAGTGCTTGTAAGTTTGTATAAGTGTGTGTAAGTGCGTATAAGTGCGTGTAAATAAGTATTATTGCGTGTAAGTGCGTGTACGTGCATGTAAGTACGGTTTAAGTGCTTGTAAGTTTGTGTAAATGCGTGTAAGTGTGTGCACATGTGTGTAAGTAAGTATTATTGCGTGTAAGTGTGTGTAAGTATGTATAAGTGCATGTAAGTGCGTGTTAGTGCGTGTAAAAGTACGTAATTGCGTGTAAGTGCATGTAAGTACGTGTAAGTGCGTGTACGTGCATACAAGTGCTTGTAAGTGCGTATAAGTGATTGTAAGTATGTGTAAGTGCGTGTAAGTGCGTATAAGTACGTGTAAGTGTGTGTAAGTGCGTGCAAGTGCGTGTAAGTACATGTAAGTGCGTGTAAGTGCATGTAAGTATGTGTAAGTGCGTGTAAGTGCGTATACGTTTGTGTAAGTGCATGTAAATACATGTAAGTGCGTGTAAGTGCGTGTAAGTGCGTGTAAGTGTGTGTAAGTACGTGTAAGTACGTGTACGATTGTATAAGAGCGTGTAAGAGTGTGTTAGTGTGTATAAGTACTCGTAAGTGCTGTAAGTGCGTATAAGTACGTGTAAGTGCGTGTAAGTGTGTATAATTGCGTGTAAGTTTGTATAAGTACGTATAAGTGTGTGAACGTACGTGTAAGTGCATATAAGTGCGTGTAAGTGCAAGAAAGCGTGTGTAAGTGCGTGTAAGTCCGTGTAAGTTTGTGTAAGTATGTGTAAGTTCGTGTAAGTGTGTGTAAGTTCCTGTGAGTACGTGTAAGTGTGTGTAAGTGCGTGTAAGTGCGTGTAAGTGTGTATAAGTGTGTGTAAGTGCGTATAAATGCGTGTAAGTACCTGTAAGTACGTGTAAGTGCAAGTAAGTGCATGTAAGTGCGTGTAAGTGCGTGTAAGTGCGTGTAAGCAAGTGTAAGTGCGTGAAAGTGCGTACAAGTGCGTGTAAGTGTGTATAAGTGTATGTAAGTACGTATAAGTGCGTATAAGTGCATGTAAGTACGTGTAAGTCCATGTAAGTATGCATAAGTGTGTGAAACTGCGTGTAAGTGCAGATAAGTGCGTGCAAGTACGTGTAAGTTTGTGTAGGTGAATGTGAGTTTGTGTAAGTGCGTATAAGTGTGTGTAAGTTTGTGTAAGTGCGTGTAAGTATGTCTAAGTGTGTGTAAGTGTGTGTAAGTGCATGCAAGTACGTGTAAGTACATGTTAGTGCATTTAAGTGTCTGTAAGTGTGTGTAAGTATGTATAAGTGCGTATAAGTACGTATAAGTGCGTGAAAGTACATGTGAGTACGTGTGAGTGCGTGTCAGTACTCGTAAGTATGTATAAGTGCATGTAAGTGCGTGTAAGTGCGTGGAAGTGTGTGTAAGTACGTGTAAGTGCATGTACGTGCTTGTAAGTGCATGTAACTACATATAAGTGTGGTTTCAGTATGTGTAAGTTCGTATAAGTACGTGTAAGTACGTGTAATTATGTGTAAGTACGTGTAAGTGCGTGTAAGTAAGTATACGTGCGTGTAAGTACGTGTAAGTGTGTGTAAGTGCGTGTAAGTACGTGTAAGTTCGTGTTAGTGCGTGTTAAAGTGTGTAAGTGCGTGTAAGTGCGTGTAAGCGTGTGTAAGTACGTGTAAGTGCATGTAAGTACGTGTAAGTGTGTACAACTGCGTAAAAGTGTGTGTAAGTGCGTGTACGTTCGTGTAAGTGCGTGTAAGTGCACGTAAGTGCGTGTAAGTACGTGTAATTGCCTGAAAGTGCGTGTGAGTGCGTGTGAGTGCATGTGAGTATGTGTAAGTATGTGTAAGTGCGTGTCAGCGTGTGTAAGTATGTATAAGTGCGTGTGAGTGTGTATAAGTGGGTGTAAGTTTGTGTAAGTGCGTGTAAATGCGTGTAAGTGTGTGTAAGTGTGTGTTAGTGCATGTAAGTGCGTGTAAGTATGTGTAAGTACGTGTAAGGTTGTGTAAGAATGTGTAAGAGCGTGTAAGTGCGTGTAAGTACGTGTAAGTGTGTGTAAGTGCGTGTAAGTATGTTTAAGTGCGTGTAAGTGCGTGTAAGTGGGTGTAAGTGCGTGTAAGTGCAAGAAAGTGCGTATAAGTGCATGTAAGTGCATATAAGTGCGTGTAAAATCCTGTGAGTGTGTGTAAGTGCGTGTAAGTGCATGTAAGTGCGTGTAGGTGTATGTAAGTACGTGCAAGTATGTGTAAGTGCATGTAAGTGCATGGAAGTACGTGTAAGTACGTGTAAGTGCAAATAAGTACGTTTAAGTGCATATAAGTGTGTATAAGTGCGTGTAAGCACGTGTAAGTGCGTGTAAGTACGTTTAAGTGCATGTAAGTGCGTGTAAGTGCGTGTTAGTACGTGTAAGTGCGTGTAAGTGAGTGTAAGTATGTGTAAGTGCGTGTAAGTGTGTGTAAGTGCGTGTAAGTACCTGTAAGTGCGTGTAAGTGCGTGTAAGTGCATGTAAGTGCGTGTAAGTGCGTGTAAGTACGTTTAAGTGCATGTAAGTGCGTGTAAGTGCGTGTTAGTACGTGTAAGTGCGTGTAAGTGAGTGTAAGTATGTGTAAGTGCGTGTAAGTGTGTGTAAGTGCGTGTAAGTACCTGTAAGTGCGTATAAGTGTGTGAAAGTGCATGTAAGTACGTGTAAGTTTGTGTAAGTGAATGTTAGTTTGTGCAAGTGCGTATAAGTGTGAGTAAGTGCATGTAAGTGCGTGTAAGTGCGTATAAGTGCGTGTAGGTGCGTGTAAGTGTGTGTAAGTGTATGTAGGTGTGTGTAAGTACACGGAAGCGTGTGTAAGTGCGTGTAAGTACGTGTAAGTTTGTGTAATTTAATGAAAGTTCATGTAAGTGCATGTAAGTGCATGTTAGTACGTGTAAGTGCGTGTAAGTGTGTATAAGTGCGTGTAAGTACGTGTAAGTGCGTGTATGTGCATGAAAGTGTGTGTAAGTGTGTGTAAGTGCGTGTAAGTGCGTGTAAGTACGTGTAAGTGCGTGTAAGTGTGTATAAGTGCGTGTAAGTGGGTGTATGTGTGTGTAAGTGCAAGTAAGTGCATGTAAGTACGTGTAAGTGCATGTAAGTGTGTGTAAGTATGTGTAAGTATGTGTAAGTGCATGTAAGTGCGTGTACGTACGTGTAAGTACGTATAAGTACGTGTAAGTACAAGTAAGTGTGTGTACGTACGTGTAAGGGCATGTAAGCACGTGTAAGTGCATGTAAGTGTGTATAAGTGCGTGTAAGTGGGTGTATGTGTGTGTAAGTGCAAGTAAGTGCATGTAAGTACGTGTAAGTGCATGTAAGTGTGTGTAAGTATGTGTAAGTATGTGTAAGTGCATGTAAGTGCGTGTACGTACGTGTAAGTACGTATAAGTACGTGTAAGTACAAGTAAGTGTGTGTACGTACGTGTAAGGGCATGTAAGCACGTGTAAGTGCATGTAAGTGTGTATAAGTGCGTGTAAGTGGGTGTATGTGTGTGTAAGTGCAAGTAAGTGCATGTAAGTACGTGTAAGTGCATGTAAGTGTGTGTAAGTATGTGTAAGTATGTGTAAGTGCATGTAAGTGCGTGTACGTACGTGTAAGTACGTATAAGTACGTGTAAGTACAAGTAAGTGTGTGTACGTACGTGTAAGGGCATGTAAGCACGTGTAAGTGCATGTAAGTGTGTATAAGTGCGTGTAAGTGGGTGTATGTGTGTGTAAGTGCAAGTAAGTGCATGTAAGTACGTGTAAGTGCATGTAAGTACGTGTAAGTGCGTGTAAGTGTGTATAAGTGCGTGTAAGTACGTGTAAGTGCGTGGAAGTGCGTGTAAGTGCGTGTAAGTGCTAAAATTGCGTGTAAGTGCGTGTAAGTGCGTGTAAGTGCGTGTAAGTGCAGTTTAAGTTTGTGTAAGTAAGTGTAGGTGCGTGTAAGTGCGTGTAAGTATGTATACGTTCGTGTAAGTGTGTGTAAGTGCGTGTAAGTGCACTTTAAGTGGATATAATTTCGTGTAAGTTTATATAAGTACGTGTAAGTGTGTGTAAGTGTGTGTAAGTGCATGTAAGTGTGTGTAAGTTCGTGTAGGTGCGTATAAGTGCGTATAAGTGCGTGCAAGTGTGTGTCAGTGCGTATAAGTGCGTATAAGTACGTGTAAGTGTAGTTTAAGTTTATGTTAGTGCATGTAAGTGCATGTAAGTGTGTGTAAGTATGTGTAAGTATGTGTAAGTGCATGTAAGTGCGTGTACGTACGTGTAAGTACGTATAAGTACGTGTAAGTACAAGTAAGTACGTGTAAGTGTGTGTAAGTGCGTATAAGTGCGTGTAAGTACGTGTAAGTGCGTATAAGTGCGTGTAAGTACGTGTAAGTGCGTATAAGTGCGTGTAAGTACGTGTAAGTGCGTATAAGTGCGTGTAAGTACGTGTAAGTGCGTATAAGTGCGTGTAAGTACGTGTAAGTGCGTATAAGTGCGTGTAAGTACGTGTAAGTGCGTATAAGTGCGTGTAAGTACGTGTAAGTGCGTATAAGTGCGTGTAAGTACGTGTAAGTGCGTATAAGTGCGTGTAAGTACGTGTAAGTGCGTATAAGTGCGTGTAAGTACGTGTAAGTACAAGTAAGTACGTGTAAGTGTGTGTAAGTGCATGTAAGTATATGTAAGTATGTGTAAGTGCGTGTAAGTGTGTGTATGTGCGTGTAAGTGCGTGTAAGTACGTCTAAGTGCGTGTAAGTGCGTGTAAGTGCATGTAAGTGCGTTTAAGTAGGTGTAAGTGCGTGATAGTGAGTGTAAGTACGTGTAAGTACGTGTAAGTGTATATAAGTACGTGAAAGTGCGTATAAGTGCGTTTAAGTGCGTGTAAGTGCAAGAAAGTGGGTGTAAGTGCATATAAGTGTGTATAAGTGCGTGTAAGTACGTGTAAGTTCGTGTAAGTGTGTGTAAGTTCTTGTGAGTGTGTGTAAGTGCATGTAAGTGCATGTAAGTACACGTAAGTGTGTGTAAGTGCGTGTAAGTACGTGTAAGTGGGTGTAAGTGCGTGTAAGTACGTGTAAGTACGTGTAAGTGCAAGTAAGTACGTTTAAGTGCATGTAAGTGTGTGTAAGTGCGTGTAAGCACGTGTAAGTGTGTGTAAGTGCGTGTAAGTGCGTGTAAGTGCGTGTAAGTGCATGTAAGTGCGTGTAAGTGCGTGTAAGTGTGTGTAAGTGCGTGTAAGTGCGTGTAAGTGCGTGTAAGTGCATGTAAGTGCGTGTAAGTGCGTATAAGTACGTATACGTTCGTGTAAGTATGTGTAAGTTCCTGTGAGTGTGTGTAAGTACGTGTAAGTGCGTGAAAGTGCGTGTAAGTGCGTATAAGTGCAAGAAAGTGTCTGTAAGTGCGTGTAAGTGCGTGTAAGTGCGTATAAGTATGTGTAAGTTTGTGTAAGTGCATGTAAGTTCCTGCGAGTGTGTGTAAGTGCATGTAAGTACGTGTAAGTGCATGTAAGTATGTGTAAGTGCATATAAGTGCGTGTAAGTACATGTAAGTACGTGTAAGTACGTGTAAGTGCAAGTAAGTACGTATAAGTGTGTGTAAGTGCGTGTAAGTATATGCAAGTATGTGTAAGTACGTGTAAGTGTGTGTATGTACGTGTAAGTACGTGTAAGTACGTGTAAGTGCGTATAAGTGCGTGTAAGTACGTGTAAGTGTGTATAAGTGCCCTTAAGTGGGTGTAAGTGCGTGTGAGTGTGTGTAAGCACGTGTAAGTACATGTAAGTGCATGTAAGTACGTGAAAGTGCGTATAAGTACGTGTAGGTACGTGTAAGTGCAAGAAAGTGCATGTAAGTACGTGTAAGTTCGTGTAAGTGCGTGTAAGTTCCTGTGAATACGTGTAAGTGCATGTAAGTGCATGTAAGTGTGTGTAAGTGTGTGTAAGTGCGTGTAAGTATGTGTAAGTGCGTGTAAGTACGTGTAAGTACGTGTAAGTACGTGTAAGTACAAGTAAGTGCGTTTAAGTGCATGTAAGTGCGTGTAAGTGCCTGTAAGCATGTGTAAGTGTGTGTATGTGCGTGTAAGTGCATGTAAGTGTGTGTAAGTGCATGTAAGTGCGTGTAAGTGCGTGTAAGTACGTGTAAGTGCGTGTAGGTACGTGTAAGTGCGTGTAAGTGCCTGTAAGTGCGTGTAAGTACGTGTAAGTGCGTGTAGGTACGTGTAAGTGCGTGTAAGTGCCTGTAAGTGCGTGTAAGTACGTGTAAGTGCGTATAATACGTGTAAGTTCGTGTAAGTGAATGTTAGTTCGTGGAAGTGCGTGTAAGTTTGTGTAAGTGCGTGTGAGTAGGTATAAGTGTGTGTAAGTGCGTGTAGGCGCATGTAAGTGTGTGTAAGTAAGTGTAAGTGCATGTACGTGTGTGTAAGTGTATGTAAGTATGTGTAAGTTTGTGTAAGTGAATGTAAGTTTGTGTAAGTGCATGTAAGTGCATGTTAGTATGTGTAAGTGCGTGTAAGTACGTGTAAGTATGTGTAAGTGCCTGTAGGTGCGTGAAAGTGCGTGTAAGTGTGTGTAAGTGCGTGTAAGTGCATGTTAGTGTGTGTGAGTGCGTGAAAGAGTGTATAGGTGCATGTAAGTGCATGTAAGTGTGGTTTAAAATCGTGTAAGTGAGTGTAAGTGCGTGTAAGTACGTGTAAGTTCGTGTAAGTGCGTGTAAGTGCGTGTAAGTGCTAAACGTGCATGTAAGTGCGTATAACCGTGTGTAAGTGCGTGTTAGTATATTTTAAGTTTATACAAGTGCGTATAAATGTGTGTAAGTGCGTGTAAGTATGTGTAAGTGCGTGTAAGAGTGTATAAGTGCGTTTAAGTGTTTTTTAAGTGGATATGATTTTGTGTAAGTTTGTGTAAGTGTGTGTAAGTATGTGTAAGTGCGTGTAAGTGCGTGTAAGTGTGTGTAAGTGCGTGTACGTACGTAAAAGTGCATATACGTGTGTGTAAGTGCGTGTAAGTACGTATACGTACGTGTAAGTGCGTGTAAGTGCAGTTTACGTTCGTGTAAGTGCGTGTAAGTACGTGTAAGTACGTGTACGTATGTGTAAGTGTGTGTAAGTGCATGTAATTGCGTGTACGTACGTGTAAGTACGTGTAAGTACGTGTAAGTACGTGTAAGTACAAGTAAGTACGTGTAAGTACGTGTAAGTGCATGTAAGCACGTGTAAGTGCGTGTAAGTGTGTGTAAGTGTGTGTAAGTGGGTGTAAGTGTGTGTAAGTGCATGTAAGTGTGTGTAAGTGTGTGTATGTGTGTGTAAGTGTGTGTAAGTGTGTGTAAGTGTGTGTAAGTGTGTGTAAGTACGGTTAAGTTCGTGTACGTACGTGTAAGTGCATGTAAGTGCGTGTAAGTGCTTGTAAGTGCGTGTAAATGCGATTTATGTTCGTGTAAGTGCGTGTAAGTACGTGTAAGTGCATGCAAGTGTGTTTTAGTGCGTGTAAGTGCGTGTAAGTGCAGTTTACGTGGATGTAATTTTGTGTAAGTTTGTGTAAGTGCGTGTAAGTACGTGTAAGTGTGTGTAAGTGCGTGTACGTGCGTGTAAGTACGTGTAAGTGCGTGTAAGTGTGTGTAAGTGCGTGGTTGTACGTATAAGTGCGTGCTAGTGCATGTAAGCATCTGTAAGTACGTGTAAGTACGTGTAAGTACATGTAAGTACGTGTAAGTGTGTGTAGGTACCTGTAGGTTCCTGTAAGTGTGTGTAAGTGCATCTAGGGGTGTGTAAGTGCATGTAAGTATGTGTAAGTGCATGTAAGAATATGTAAGTGTGGTTTAAGTGCGTGTAAGTTCGTGTAAGTGCGTATAAGTACGTATAAGTGTGTATAAGTGTGTGTAAGTGCATGTAAGTGCGTGTAAGTAAGAGTAAGTGTATGTAAGTGTGTGTAAGCGTGTGTAAGTGTGTATAAGTGTGTATTAGTGCCTGTAAAAGCGTGTAAGTGTGTGTAAGTATGTGTAAGTGCATGTAAGTACGTGTAAAAGCATGTAAGTGCATGTAAGTATGTGTAAGTGCGTGAAAGTACGTGTAAGTGTGTGTAAGTACGTGTAAGTACGTGTTAGTGCGTGTAAGTGCGTATAAGTGTGTGTAAGTATGTGTAAGTGTATATAAGTGCGTATAAATGCGTGTAAGTGCGTGTAAGTGCATGTGAGTGCGTGTGAGTGCGTGTAAGTATGTTTAAGTGCGTGTACGTGCATGTAAGTGTGTATAAGTACGTATTAGTGTGTGTAATTGCGTGTAAGTGCGTGAATGTGCGTGTAAGTGCGTGTAAGTGCGTGTAAGTGCAAGAATGTGCATGTAATTGCGTGTAAGTGTGTGTAAGTGCGTACAAGTATGTGTAAGTTCGTGTAAGTGCATGTAAGTTCATGTGAGTGTGTGTAAGTGCGTATAAATGCATGGAAGTGCGTGTAAGTGCGTGTAAGTGTGTATAAGTGCGTGTAAGTGCGTATAAGTGCATGTAAGTACATGTAAGTACGTGTAAGTACAAGTAAGTATGTGTAAGTGCATGTAAGTGTGTGTAAGTGTGTGTAAGTACGTGTAAGTGCGTGTAAGTACGTGTAAGTATGTGTAAGTACGTGTAAGTGCATGTAAGTGCGTGTAAGTACGTGTAAGTATGTGTAAGTGTGTGTAAGTGTGTTTAAGCGGGTGTAAGTGCGTGTAAGTACGTGTAAGTACGTGTAAATACGTGTGAGTACGTGTGAGTACGTGTAAGTTTGTATAAGTGACTGTCAGTTCGTGTAAATGCGTATAAGTACATGTAAGTGCGTGTAAGTGCGTGTAAGTACGTGTAAGTACGTGTAAATACGTGTGAGTACGTGTGAGTACGTGTAAGTTTGTATAAGTGACTGTCAGTTCGTGTAAATGCGTATAAGTACATGTAAGTGCGTGTAAGTGCGTGTAAATGTGTGTAAGTGCGTGTAAGTGCATGCAAGTACGTGTAAGTTTGTGTAAGTGAATGTAAGTTTGTGTAAGTATGTGAAAGTGCATGTAAGTGCGTGTAAGTGCATGTAAGTGTGTGTAAGTGCATGTAAGTGCGTGTAAGTGTGTATAAGTGTGTGTGTAGGTGCGTGAAAGTGCTTGTACGTGTGTGTAAGTGTGTATTAGTACAGGTGAGTGCGTGTAAAAGCATGTAAGGGCATACAAGTGTGTGTAAGTGCGGTTTAAGTTTGTGTAAGTGAGTGTAAGTGCGTGTACGTACGTGTAAGTTTGTGTAAGTGCGTGTAAGTGCGTATAAGTGCTAAAAGTGAGTGTCAGTGTGTGTAAGTACGTGTAAGTATGTGTAAGTACGTGTAAGTGCGTGTAAGTGCGTGTAAGTGTATGTTAGTGTGTGTAAGTGCGTGTAAGTGCGTGTAAGTACGTGTAAGTGTGTGTAAGTATATGTAAGTACGTGTAAGTACGTATAAGTGCGTGTGAGTGTGTGTAAGTGTGTGTACGTACGTGTAAGTGTGTGTAAGTGAGTGTAAGTTTGTGTAAGTGTGTGTAAATGCGTGTAAGTGTGTGTAAGTGCGTGTAAGTATGTGTTACTACATGTAAGTGCGTGTAAGTGTGTGTAAGTACGTGTACGTTTGTATAAGTGCATGTAAGTGCGTATAAGTGCTTGTAAGCATGTGAAAGTGCGTGTAAGTACGTGTACGTGCAAGAAAGTACGTATAAGTGCGTGTAAGTGCGTGTAAGTGTGTATAAGTACGTGTAAGTTTGTGTAAGTGCATGTAAGTTCCTGTGAGTATGTGTAAGTGCGTGTACGTGCGTGTAAGTGCGTGTAAGTGCGTGTAAGTACGTGTAAGTGCGTGTAAGTACGTGTAAGTGCGTGTAAGTACGTGTAAGTGCGTGTAAGTACGTGTAAGTGCGTGTAAGTACGTGTAAGTGCGTGTAAGTACGTGTAAGTGCGTGTAAGTACGTGTAAGTGCGTGTAAGTACGTGTAAGTGCGTGTAAGTACGTGTAAGTGCGTGTAAGTACGTGTAAGTGCGTGTAAGTACGTGTAAGTGCGTGTAAGTATGTGTAAGTGCGTGTACGTGCGTGTAAGTGCATGTAAGTGCGTGTAAGTGCGTGTAAGCACGTGTAAGTGCGTGTAAGTGCATGTAAGTGCATGTAAGTGCGTGTAAGTGCGTGTAAGTGCGTGTAAGTGCGTGTAAGTTCATGTAAGTGCGTGTAAGTGTGTGTAAGTACGTGTAAGTGCGTGTAAGTGCGTGTAAGTATGTGTGAGTACGTGTACGTACGTGTAAGTTTGTGTAAGGGACTGTCAGTTCGTGTAAGTGCGTGTAAGTGAGTGTAAGTGCGTGTAAGTGCGTGTAAGTATGTGTAAGTGCATATAAGTGTGTGTAAGTGTGTTTAAGTGTGTGTAAGTGTGTGTAAGTATGTGTACGTATGTATAAGTGGATGTAAGTGTGTGTAAGTGCATGTAAGTGCGTGTAAGTGCATATAAGGACGTGTAGGTGCGTATAAGTACGTGTAAGTACGTGTAAGTGTGTGTAAGTACGTGTAAGTGGGTGTAAGTATGTGTAGGTGTGTCTAAGCGCATGTAAGTCCATGTAAGTGCGTTTAAGTGCGTATAAGTGCATATAAGTGCATATAAGTAAGTGTAAGTGCGTATAATTGCGTATAAGCGTGTGTAAGTGCGTGTAAGTGTGGTGTAAATGCGTGTAAGTGTGTGTTAGTGCGTATAAGTGTATGTAAGTATGTGTAAGTGCGTGTAAGTGCGTATAAGTGTGTATAAGTACATATAAGTGCGTGTAAGTGCGTGTAAGTGTGTGTTAGTGCGTGTAAGTGCGTGTAAATGCTTGTAAGTGCTTGTAAGTGTGTGTAAGTGCATGTAGGTACGTATAAGTGCATGTAAGTGTGTGTAAGTACGTGTAAGTGTGTGTAAGTATGTGTAAGTGTGTGTAAGTGCGTGTAAGTGCGTGTAAGTACGTGTAAGTGCGTGTAAGTCCGTGTAAGTGTGTGTAGGTGCATGTAGGGACGTGTAAGTGTGTGTACGTGTGTGTAAGTGCGTATAAGTACGTGTAAGTACGTGTAAGTGCGTGTAAGTACGTGTAAGTGCATGTAAGTGCGTGTAAGTGCGTGTAAGTACATCTAAGTACGTGTAAGTGCGTGTAAGTTCGTGTAAGTGCTTGAAAGTCTGTGTGAGTGCGTGTAAGTGCGTGTAAGTGCGTGTAAGTATGTGTATGTGCGTATAAGTGTGTGTAAGTGTGTGTAAGTGCATGTAAGTGTGTGTAAGTGCGTGTAAGTACGTGTAAGTTTGTGTAAGTGAATGTAAGTTTGTGTAAGTGCGTGTAAGTGCATGTTAGTACGTGTAAGTGCGTGTAAGTGCGAGTAAGTGCGTGTAAGTACGTGTAAGTGTGTGTAAGTGTGTATAAGTGCGTGTGTGTGTCTGTAAGTGCGTGTAAGTGCATGTAAGTACGTGTAAGTGCGTGTAAGTGCGAGTAAGTGCGTGTAAGTACGTCTAAGTATGCGTGCGTAAGTGCATGAAAGAGCGTGTAAGTGTGTATAAGTGCGTGTGTGTGTCTGTAAGTGCGTGTAAGTGCATGTAAGTACGTGTAAGTGCGTGTAAGTGCGAGTAAGTGCGTGTAAGTACGTGTAAGTTTGTGTAAGTGAATGTAAGTTTGTGTAAGTGCGTGTAAGTGCATGTTAGTACGTGTAAGTGCGTGTAAGTGCGAGTAAGTGCGTGTAAGTACGTGTAAGTATGCGTGCGTAAGTGCATGAAAGAGCGTGTAAGTGTGTATAAGTGCGTGTAAGTGTGTGTTAGTGCGTGTGAGTGCGTGTAAGAGTGTGTAAGTGCATGTAAGTGCGTGTAAAAACGGTTTCAGTTCGTGTAAGTGAGTGTAAGTGCGTGTAAGTACGTGTAAGTTGTGTAAGTGTGTGTAAGTGTGTGTAAGTACTAAAAGTGTGTATAAGTACGTGTAAGTGTGTGTAAGTGCGTGTAAGTACAGTTTAAGTTTGTGTATGTGCTTCTAAGTATGTTTAAGTGCGTGTAAGAATGTGTAAGTGCGTGTAAGCGCATGTAAGTACGTGTAAGTGCACTTGAAGTGGATATAATTTCGTGTAAGTTCGTGTAAGTGCGTGTAAGTGTGTGTAAGTGTGTGTAAGTGTGTATAAGTGCGTGTGTGTGTCTGTAAGTGCGTGTAAGTGCATATAAGTGCGTATAAGTGTGTGCAAGTGCCTGTAAGTGCGTATAAGTGTGTGTAAGTGCGTGTAAGTACAGTTTAAGTTTGTATAAGTACGTGTAAGTGTGTGTGAGTAAGTGTAAGTGTGTGTAAGTGCATGTAAGTGCGTGTACGTACGTGTAAGTACGTGTAAGTACGTGTCAGTGCAAGTAAGTGCATGTAAGCACATGTAAGTGTGTGTGTATGTGTAACTGCGTGTAAGTGGGTGTAAGTGCGTGTAAGGGCAAGTAAGTGCATGTAAGTACGTGTAAGTGCATGTAAGCACATGTAAGTGTGTGTAAGTGTGTGTAAGTGCGTGTAAGTGGGTGTAAGTGCCTGTAAGTGCATGTAAGTGCGTGTAAGTACGTGTAAGTACGTGTTAGTATGTGTAAGTGCGTGTAAGTGCATATAAGTATGTGTAAGTTCGTGTAAGTGTGTGTAAGTGCATGTAAGTACAGTTTAAGACCGTGTACATATGTGTAAGTGCGTGTAAGTGCATGTAATGTATTTAAGTACGTGTACGTGCGTGTAAGTGCAGTTTAAGTGTATGTAGTTTTGTGTAAGTTCGCGTAAGTGCGTGTAAGTGCGTGTAAGTGCGTGTAAGTGTGTGTAAGTGTGTGTAAGTGTGTGAAAGTGTGTGTAAGTACGTGCAAGTGCGTGTAAGTACGTGTTAGTGAATGTAAGTATCTGTAAGTACGTGTAAGTGTGTGTAAGTGCATGTAAGTGCGTGTAAGTGCGTTTAGGTGCGTGTAGGTGCCTGTAAGTGCATGTAAGTGCGTATAAGTGTGTATAAGTG
This sequence comes from Penium margaritaceum, assembly GCA_023375785.1. Taxonomy (NCBI): domain Eukaryota; kingdom Viridiplantae; phylum Streptophyta; class Zygnematophyceae; order Desmidiales; family Peniaceae; genus Penium; species Penium margaritaceum. Next base: position 457,760 of record SZWC01000071.1, read on the forward strand.
CGTGTAAGTGCGTGTAAGTGCATGTAAGTGTGTGTAAGTGTGGTTTAAGTATGTGTAAGTTCATATAAGTGCGTATAAGTGCGTGTAAGTGCGTGTAAGTTCGTATAACTAAGTGTAAGTGCATGTAAGTGTGTGTAAGTGTGTGCAAGTGTGTGTAAGTACGTGTTAGTGCGTATAAAAGCATGTAAGTGCGTATAAGTGCGTGTAAGTGCATGTAAGTGCGTGTAAGTGTATGTAAGTACATGTAAGTTCGTGTAAGTATGAGTGAGTATGTATAAGTGTGTGTAAGTGTGTGTAAGTGCGTGTTAGTGCGTGTAAGTGTGTATACGTGCGTGTAAGTATGTATACGTGCGTGTAAGTGTGTGTAAGTGTGTGTAAGTGCATATACGTACGTGTAAGTACGTGTAAGTGCGTGTGAGTGTGTGTGAGTGCCTGTAAGTACGTGTAAGTACGTGCATGTGCATTTAAGTGTTTGTAAGTGCGTGTCAGTACGTGTAAGTGCGTGTACGTGCGTGTAAGTGCGTGCAAGTGTGTGTAAGTTTGTGTAAGTGTGTGTAAATGCATGTAAGTGTAGGTAAGTGCGTTTAAGTGCGTGTAAGTGTGTGTAAGTGCGTGTAAGTACGTGTAAGTGCGTGTGAGTGTGTGTGAGTGCCTGTAAGTACGTGTAAGTACGTGTATGTGCATTTAAGTGTTTGTAAGTGCGTGTCAGTACGTGTAAGTGCGTGTACGTGCGTGTAAGTGCGTGCAAGTGTGTGTAAGTTTGTGTAAGTGTGTGTAAATGCATGTAAGTGTAGGTAAGTGCGTTTAAGTGCGTGTAAGTGTGTGTAAGTGTGTATAAGTGTGTATAAGTTTGTGTAAGTGCGTGTAAGTGTGTGTAAGTGCATGTAAGTGCGTGAAAGTGCGTGTAAGTGCGTGTAAGTACACGAAAGTGTATATAAGTGTGTGTAAGTGCGTGTAAGTGCATAAAAGTATGCATAAGTTCGTGTAAGTGCATGTAAGTTCCTGTGCGTATGTGTAAGTGCGTGTAAGTGTGTGCAAGTGATTGTAAGTATGTATGAGTGTGTGTAAGTGCATGTAAGTACGTGTAAGTATGTGTAGGTACAAGTAAGTACGTGCAAGTGTGTATAAATGTGTGTAAGTGTGTGTAAGTACGTGTAAATGCGTGTAAGTGCGTGTAAGTATGTGTACGTACGTGTAAGTGCGTGTAAGTGCGTGTAAGTGCGTGTAAGTGCCTGCAAGTACGTGTCAATACGTGTAAGTATGTGTGAGTACGTGAAAGTTTGTGTAAGTGACTGTCAGTTCGTGTAAATGCGTGTAAGAGCGTGTAACTGTGTGTAAGTACGTGTAAGTGTGTGTAAGTATGTATAAGTGCGTGTAAGTGCGTATAAGTATGTATAAATGTGTCTAAGTCCATGTACGTACGTGTAAGTGCGTGTAAGTACGTGTAAGTTTGTGTAAGTGAATGTAAGTTCGTGTAAGTGTGTATAAGTGCATGTAAGTGTGTGTAAGTGTGTGTAAATGCGTGTAAGTATGTGTAAGTACGTGTAAGTGCATATAAGTTTGTGTAAGTGCCTGAAAGTGCGTGTACCTGTGTGTACGTACGTGTTGGTGTGTGTGAGTGCGTATAAGAGTGTGTAAGGGCATACAAGTGCGTGTAAGTGCGGTTTACTTTCGGGTAGGTGAGTGTATGTGCATGTAAGTACGTGTAAGTTCGTGTAAGTGCGTGTAAGTACGTGCAAGTGCTAAAAGTGTGTGTCAGTGCATGAAAGTGCGTGTAAGTACGTGTATTTTCTGTTTCAGTTCGTGTACGTGCGTGTAAGTGTGTGTAAGTTTGTGTAAGTGCGTAGAAGTATGTGTAAGTACGTGTAAGTTGGTGTAAGTGCGTATAAGTGCGTATAAGTGCATGTAAGTGCGTATAAGTGCGTATAAGTGCATGCAAGTGCGTGTAAGTGTGTGTGAGTAAGTGTAAGTGCATGTAAGTGCATGTAAGTTTGTGTAAGTGCGTGTAAGTACGTGTAAGTGCATGTAAGTGTGTGTAAGTGTGTGTTAGTGCGTGTAAGTGTGTATAAGTGCGTGTAAGTGCGTGTAAGTGTGTGGAAGTACGTGTAAGTGTGTGTAAGTATGTGTAAGTGCGTGTGAGTGTGAGTGAGTACGTGTGAGTGTGTATAAGAATGTTTAAGTGCGTGTACGTATGTGTAAGCATGTGTAAGTGCGTGTCAGTACGTGTAAGTGCGTATACATGCGTGTAAGTGCGTGTAAGTGTGTGTAAGTTTGTGTAAGTGTGTGTAAATGCATCTAAGTGTGTGCAAGTGTGTGTAAGTGCGTGTTAGTGCGTGTGAGTGCGTGTAAGTTCGTGTAAGTGTATGTAAGTACGTGTAAGTTTGTGTAAGTGCGTCTAAGTACGTGTAAGTGCATGTACGTGTGTGTAAGTGCGTATAGGTACGTGTAAGTTTGTGTAAGTGCATGTAAGTTCCTGTGAGTGTGTGTAAGTGCGTGTAAGTGCATGTAAGTGCGTGTAAGTGTGTGTGAGTGTGTGTAAGTGCGTGTAAGTGTGTGTGAGTGTGTGTATGTGCACATAAGTATGTGTAAGTACGTGTAAGTGCAAGTAAGTGCGTGTAAGTGCATGTAAGTGTGTGTAAGTGCGTATAAGCATGTGTAAGTGCGTGTAAGTACGAGTAAGTGTGTGTAAGTGCGTGTAAGTGCGTGTACGTGTGTGTAAATGGATGTAAGTACGTGTTAGTGCGTGTAAGTGTGTGTAAGTGTGTGTAAGTGCGTGTAAGTGCGTACACGTACCTGTAAGTACGTATAAGTACGTGTAAGTTCGTGTAAGTGACTGTCAGTTTGTGTAAGTACGTATACGTGCGTATAAGTGCATGGAAGTGCGTGTAAGTACGTTTAAGTGCGTATCAGTGTGTGTAAATGCGTGTAAGTGTGTGCAAGTACATGTAAGTGCATATGAGTACGTGTAAGTTTGTGTAAGTGAATGTAAGTTTGTGTAAGTGCGTGTAAGTGCGTGTAAGTGCGTGTACGTGTGTATAAATGCGTGTAAGTACGTGTAAGTACGTGTAAGTGCATATAAGTACGTGTAAGTGCGTGAAAGTGCGTGTACCTGTGTGTAAGTGCGTGTTAGTATGTGTGAGTGCGTATACGAGCGTGTAAGGGCATACAAGTGCGTGTAAGTGCGGTTTACGTTCGTGTAGGTGAGTGTATGTGCATGTAAGTACGTGTAAGTTCGTGTAAGTGCGTGTAAGTGCGTGCAAGTGCTAAAAGTGTATGTCAGTGCATGAAAGTGCGTGTAAGTACGTGTATTTTCTGTTTCAGTTCGTGTAGGTGCGTGTAAGTGTGTGTAAGTTTGTGTAAGTG
>SZWC01000071.1:469147-490068 GCA_023375785.1 Penium margaritaceum
CGTGTAAGTGCGTGTAAGTGCGTGTAAGTGTGTGTAAGTATGTGTAAGTACGTGTACGGTTGTATAAGAGCGTGTAAGAGTGTGTTAGTGTGTGTAAGTGCGTGTAAGTGCGTGTAAGTGCGTATAAGTACGTGTAAGTGCGTGTAAGTGTGTATAATTGCGTGTAAGATTGTGTAAGTACGTATAAGTGTGTGAACGTACGTGTAAGTGCATGTAAGTGCGTGTAAGTGCAAGAAAGTATGTGTAAGTGCGTGTAAGTCCGTGTAAGTTTGTGTAAGTATGGGTAAGTTGTGTAAGTATGTGTAAGTTCCTGTGAGTACGTGTAAGTGCAAGTAAGTGCATGTAAGTGTGTGTAAGTGCGTGTAAGTGCGTGTAGGCAAGTGTAAGTGCGTGTAAGTGCGTACAAGTGCGTGTAAGTGTATATAAGTGTATGTAAGTACGTATACGTGCGTGTAAGTTCGTGTAAGTACGTGTAAGTCCATGTACGTATGTATAAGTGCGTGAAACTGCATGTAAGTGCAGATAAGTGCGTGCAAGTACGTGTAAGTTTGTGTAGGTGAATGTCAGTTTGTGTACGTGTGTATAATTGTGTGTAAGTTTGTGTAAGTACGTGTAAGTATGTCTAAGAGCGTGTAAGTGTGTGTAAGTGCATGCAAGTGCGTGTAAGTACATGTTAGTGCATGTAAGTGTCTGTAAGTGTGTGTAAGCATGTATAAGTGCGTATAAGTACGTATAAGTGCGTGAAAGTACATGTGAGTACGTGTGAGTGTGTGTGAGTGCTCGTAAGTATGTATAAGTGCATGTAAGTACGTGTAAGTGCGTGGAAGTGCGTGTAAGTACGTGTAAGTGCATGTACGTGCGTGTAAGTGCATGTAACTGCATATAAGTGTGGTTTTAGTATGTGTAAGTTCGTATAAGTACGTGTAAGTACGTGTAATTATGTGTAAGTACGTGTAAGTGCGTGTAAGTGCGTGTAAGTAAGTATACGTGCGTGTACGTACGTGTAAGTGTGTGTAAGTGCGTGTAAGTACGCGTAAGTGTGTGTTAGTGCGTGTGAAAGTGTGTAAGTGCGTGTAAGTACGTGTAAGTGTGTGTAAGTACGTGTAAGTGCATGTAAGTACGTGTAAGTGTGTAGAACTGCGTAAAAGTGTGTGTAAGTGCGCGTAAGTTCGTGTAAGTGCGTGTAAGTGCATGTAAGTGCGTGTAAGTACGTGTAATTGCGTGAAAGTGCGTATGAGTGCGTGTGAGTGCATGTGAGTACGTGTAAGCATGTGTAAGTGCGTGTCAGCGTGTGTAAGTGTGTGTAAGTGTGTGTAAGTGTGTATAAGTGCGTGTAAGTTTGTGTAAGTGCGTGTAAATGCGTGTAAGTGTGTGTAAGTGTGTGTAAGTGCATGTAAGTACGTGTAAGTATGTGTAAGTACGTGTAAGGTCGTGTAAGAACGTGTAAGAGCGTGTAAGTGCGTGTAAGTACGTGTAAGTGTGTGTAAGTACGTGTAAGTATGTTTAAGTGCGTGTAAGTGCATGTAAGTGCGTGTAAGTTCGTGTAAGTTTGTATAAGTGCATGTAAGTGTGTGAAAGTACGTGTAAGTGCGTGTAAGTGTGTGTAAGTGCAAGAAAGTGCATATAAGTGCATGTAAGTGCATATAAGTGCGTGTAAGTTCCTATGAGTGCGTGTAAGTGCCTGTAAGTGCATGTAACTGCGTGTAAGTGTATGTAAGTACGTGCAAGTATGTGTAAGTGCGTGTAAGTGCGTGTAAGTACGTATAAGTACGTGTAAGTGCAAGTAAGTACGTTTAAGTGCATATAAGTGTGTATAAGTGCGTGTAAGCATGTGTAAGTGCGTGTAAGTACGTTTAAGTGCATGTAAGTGCGTGTAAGTGCGTCTTAGTACGTGTAAGTGTGTGTAAGTGAGTGTAAGTATGTGTAAGTGCATGTAAGTGTGTGTAAGTGCGTGTAAGTACCTGTAAGTACGTGTAAGTGCGTGTAAGTGCATGTAAGTACGTGTAAGTTCGTGTAAGTGAATGTTAGTTTGTGCAAGTGCATGTAAGTGCGTGTAAGTGCATGTAAGTGCGTGTAAGTGCGTATAAGTGCGTGTAAGTACGTGTAAGTGTGTGAAAGTGTGTGTAGGTGTGTGTAAGTACACGGAAGTGTGTGTAAGTGCGTGTAAGTACGTGTAAGTTTGTGTAAGTGAATGAAAGTTCATGTAAGTGCATGTAAGTGCATGTTAGTACGTGTAAGTGCGTGTAAGTGTATATAAGTGCGTGTAAGTACGTGTAAGTGCGTGTATGTGCATGAAAGTGTATGTAAGTGTGTGTAAGTGTGTGTAAGTGTGTGTTAGTACGTGTGAGTATGTGTAAGAGTGTGTAAGTACATGGTAGTGCGTGTAAGTACGGTTTACGATCGTGTAAGTGAGTATAAGTGCCTGTAAGTACGTGTAAGTTCGTGGAAGTGCTTGTAAGTGCGTGTAAGTGCTAAAATTGCGTGTAAGTGCGTGTAAGTGCGTGTAAGTGCGTGTAAGTGCAGTTTGAGTTTGTGTAAGTAAGTGTAGGTGCGTGTAAGTGCGTGTAAGTATGTATAAGTGCGTGTAAGTGTGTGTAAGTGTGTGTAAGTGCACTTTAAGTGGATATAATTTCGTGTAAGTTTATGTAAGTACGTGTAAGTGTGTGTAAGTGTGTGTAAGTGTGTGTAAGTATGTGTAAGTGCGTGTAGGTGCGTATAAGTACGTATAAGTGTGTGCAAGTGTGTGTCAGTGCGTATAAGTGCGTGTAAGCACGTGTAAGTGCAGTTTAAGTTTATGTTAGTGCATGTAAGTGCATGTAAGTGTGTGTAAGTATGTGTAAGTATGTGTAAGTGCATGTAAGTACGTGTACGTACGTGTAAGTACGTATAAGTACGTGTAAGTACAAGTAAGTGTGTGTACGTACGTGTAAGTGCATGTAAGCACGTGTAAGTGCATGTAAGTGCGTATAAGTGCGTGTAAGTGGGTGTAAGTGTGTGTAAGTGCAAGTAAGTGCATGTAAGTACGTGTAAGTTCATGTAAGTGCGTATAAGTGCGTGTAAGTGGGTGTAAGTGTGTGTAAGTGCAAGTAAGTGCATGTAAGTACGTGTAAGTTCATGTAAGTGCGTGTAAGTGCGTGTAAGTGCGTTTAAGTGCATGTAAGTACGTATAAGGGTATGTAAGTGCGTGTAAGTTTGTGTAAGTGCGTGTAAGTGCCTGTATGTGCATGTACGTGCGTGTAAGTGCGTGTAAGTGCATGTGAGTGCGTGTAAGTGCGTGTAAGTGCGTGTACGTACGTATAAGTTTGTGTAAGTACGTGTAAGTTCCTGTGAGTATGTGTAAGTATGTGTAAGTGCGTGAAAGTGCGTGTAAGTGTGTGTAAGTGCAAGAAAGTGTGTGTAAGTGCGTGTAAGTGCGTATAAGTACGTGTAAGTTTGTGTAAGTACATGTAAGTTCCTGTGAGTGTGTGTAAGTGCATGTAAGTACGTGTAAGTGCATGTAAGTGTGTGTAAGTGCGTATAAGTGCGTGTAATTTCATGTAAGTACGTGTAAGTGCATGTAAGTACGTGTAAGTGCATGTAAGTGTGTGTAAGTGCGTATAAGTGCGTGTAATTTCATGTAAGTACGTGTAAGTACAAGTAAGTACAAGTAAGTACGTGTAAGTGTGTGTAAGTGCATGTAATTGTATGTAAGTATGTGTAAGTGCGTGTAAGTACATGTAAGTGCGTGTAAGTGCGTGTAAGTGCATGTAAGTGCGATTAAGTGGGTGTAAGTGTGTGATAGTGTGCGTAAGTACGTGTAAGTACGTGTAAGTGTATATAAGTACGTGAAAGTGCGTATAAGTACGTTTAAGTGCGTGTAAGTGCAAGAAAGTGCGTGTAAGTGCATATAAGTGCGTATAAGTGCGTGTAAGTACGTGTAAGTTCGTGTAAGTGCGTGTAAGTTCCTGTGAGTGTGTGTAAGTGCATGTAAGTGCATGTAAGTACGTGTAAGTGTGTGTAAGTGCGTGTAAGTACGTGTAAGTTCGTGTAAGTGCGTGTAAGTTCCTGTGAGTGTGTGTAAGTGCATGTAAGTGCATGTAAGTACGTGTAAGTGTGTGTAAGTGCGTGTAAGTACGTGTAAGTTGGTGTAAGTGTGTGTAAGTACGTGTAAGTACGTGCAAGTGGAAGTAAGTGCGTTTAAGTGCATGTAAGTGTGTGTAAGTGCGTGTAAGCACGTGTAAGTGTGTGAAAGTGCGTGTAAGTATGTGTAAGTGCGTGTAAGTGCATGTAAGTGCGTGTAAGTGCGTATAAGTACGTATACGTTCGTGTAAGTACGTGTAAGTTCCTGTGAGTGTGTGTAAGTACGTGTAAGTGCGTGAAAGTGCGCTTAAGTGTGTATAAGTGCAAGAAAGTGTGTGTAAGTGCGTATAAGTGCGTGTCAGTGCGTATAAGTATGTGTAAGTTTGTGTAAGTGCATGTAAGTTCCTGTAAGTGTGTGTAAGTGCATGTAAGTACGTGTAAGTGCATGTAAGTGTGTGTAAGTGCATATAAGTGCGTGTAAGTGCATGTAAGTACGTGTAAGTACGTGTAAGTGCAAGTAAGTACGTGTAAGTGCATGTAAGTACGTGTAAGTGCATGTAAGTGTGTGTAAGTGCATATAAGTGCGTGTAAGTGCATGTAAGTACGTGTAAGTACGTGTAAGTGCAAGTAAGTACGTGTAAGTGTGTGTACGTGCGTGTAAGTATATGTAAGTATGTGTAAGTACGTGTAAGTGTGTGTATGTACGTGTAAGTTTGTGTAAGTACGTGTAAGTGCGTATAAGTGCGTGTAAGTACGTGTAAGTGCGTATAAGTACCCGTAAGTGGGTGTAAGTGCGTGTAAGTGTGTGTAAGCACGTGTAAGTACATGTAAGTGCATGTAAGTACGTGAAAGTGCGTGTAAGTGCATGTAGGTACGTGTAAGTGCAAGAAAGTGCGTGTAAGTGCATGTAAGTGCGTATAAGTGCGTGTAAGTACGTGTAAGTTCATGTAAGTGCGTGTAAGTTCCTGTGAGTACGTGTAAGTGCATGTAAGTGCATGTAAGTGCATGTAAGTGCATGTAAGTGTGTGTAAGTGCGTGTAAGTATGTGTAAGTACGTGTAAGTATGTGTAAGTACGTGTAAGTACGTGTAAGTACAAGTAAGTGCGTTTAAGTGCATGTAAGTGCATGTAAGTGCGTGTAAGCACGTGTAAGTGTGTGTAAGTACGTGTAAGTGCATGTAAGTGCGTGTAAGTGCATGTAAGTGCGTGTAAGTGCGTGTAAGTACGTGTAAGTGCGTGTAGGTATGTGTAAGTGCGTGTAAGTGCCTGTAAGTGCGTGTAAGTACGTGTAAGTGCATATAATACGTGTAAGTTCGTGTAAGTGAATGTTAGTTTGTGACTGTGCGTGTAAGTTTGTGTAAGTGCGTGTAAGTGCGTATAAGTGTGTGTAAGTGCGTATAAGCGCATGTAAGTGTGTGTAAGTAAGTGTAAGTGAATTTAAGTGTGTGTAAGTGCATGTAAGTATGTGTAAGTTTGTGTAAGTGAATGTAAGTTTGTGTAAGTGCATGTAAGTGCATGTTAGTACGTGTAAGTGTGTGTAAGTACGTGTAAGTACGTGTAAGTGCCTGTAGGTGCGTGAAAGTGCGTGTAAGTGTGTGTAAGTGCGTGTAAGTGCATGTTAGTGTGTGTGAGTGCGTGTAAGAGTGTATAGGTGCATGTTAGTGCGTGTAAGTGCGGTTTAAAATCATGTTAGTGAGTGTAAGTGCGTGTAAGTACGTGTAACTTCGTGTAAGTGCGTGTAAGTGCGTGTAAGTACTAAACGTGCGTGTAAGTGCGTATAAGCGCGTGTAAGTGCGTGTTAGTACACTTTAAGTTTATGTAAGTGCGTATAAATGCGGGTAAGTGCGTGTAAGTATGTGTAAGTGCGTGTAAGAGTGTGTAAGTGCGTTTAAGTGTACTTTAAGTGGATATGATTTTGTGTAAGTTCGTGTAAGTGTGTGTAAGTATGTGTAAGTGCGTGTAAGTGCGTGTAAGTGTGTGTAAGTGCGTGTAAGTACGTATAAGTGCATATCAGTGTGTGTAAGTGCGTGTATGTACGTATACGTGCGTGTAAGTGCGTGTAAGTGCAGTTTACGTTCGTGTAAGTGCATGTATGTGGGTGTAAGTACGTGTAAGTATGTGTAAGTGTGTGTAAGTGCATGTAATTGCGTGTACGTACGTGTAAGTACATATAAGTATGTGTAAGTACAAGTAAGTACGTGTAAGTACGTGTAAGCGCATGTAAGCATGTGTAAGTGCGTGTAAGTGTGTGTAAGTATGGGTAAGTGGGTGTAAGTGCGTGTAAGTGCAAGTAAGTGTGTGTAAGTACGTGTAAGTGCATGTAAGTGTGTGTAAGTGTGTGTAAGTGTGTGTAAGTGTGTGTAAATGTGTGTAAGTACGTATAAGTTCGTGTAAGTACGTGTAAGTGCATGTAAGTGTGTGTAAGTGCTTGTAAGTGCTTGTAAGTGCGTGTAAGTGCCGTTTATGTTCGTGTAAGTGCGTGTAAGTACGTGTAAGTGCATGTAAGTGCGTTTTAGTGCGTGTAAGTGCGTGTAAGTGCAGTTTACGTGGATGTAATTTTGTGTAAGTTCGTGTAAGTGCGTGTAAGTGCATGTAAGTGCGTTTTAGTGCGTGTAAGTGCGTGTAAGTGCAGTTTACGTGGATGTAATTTTGTGTAAGTTCGTGTAAGTGCGTGTAAGTACGTGTAAGTGTGTGTAAGTGTGTGTACGTGCGTGTAAGTACGTGTAAGTACGTGTAAGTGTGTGTAAGTGCGTGCCTGTACGTATAAGTGCGTGTTAGTGCATGTAAGCATCTGTAAGTACGTGTAAGTGCGTGTAAGTGTGTGTAAGTGCGTGCCTGTACGTATAAGTGCGTGTTAGTGCATGTAAGCATCTGTAAGTACGTGTAAGTGCGTGTAAGTGCATGTAAGTACGTGTAAGTGTGTGTAGGTGCCTGTAGGTGCCTGTAAGTGTGTGTAAGTGCATCTAAGGGTGTGTAAGTGCATGTAAGTACGTGTAAGTGCATGTAAGTACATGTAAGTGTGGTTTAAGTGCGTGTAAGTTCGTGTAAGTGCGTATAAGTACGTATAAGTGTGTATAAGTGTGTGTAAGTGCATGTAAGTACGTGTAAGTAAGATTAAGTGTGTGTAAGTGTGTGTAAGTGTGTGTAAGTGTGTGTAAGTGGGTATAAGTGTGTATTAGTGCCTATAAAAGCGTGTAAGTGTATGTAAGTATGTTTAAGTGCATGTAAGTACGTGTAAAAGTATGTAAGTGCATGTAAGTATGTGTAAGTGCATGTAAGTACGTGTAAGTGTGTGTAAGTACGTGTAAGTGCGTGTTAGTGTGTGTAAGTGCATATAAGTGTGTGTAAGTATGTGTAAGTGTGTATAAGTGCGTATAAATGCGTGTAAGTGCGTGTAAGTACATGTGAGTGCGTGTGAGTGCGTGTAAGTATGTTTAAGTGTGTGTACGTGCGTGTAAGTGTGTGTAAGTACGTATTAGTGTGTGTAATTGCGTGTAAGTGCGTGAATGTGCGTGTAATTGCGTGTAAGTGCGTGTAAGTACAAGAATGTGCGTGTAATTGCGTGTAAGTGCGTGTAAGTGAGTACAAGTAGGTGTAAGTTCTGGTAAGTGCATGTAAGTGCATGTGAGTGTGTGTAAGTACGTGTAAATGCATGGAAGTGCGTGTAAGTGCGTGTAAGTGTGTGTAAGTACGTGTAAGTGTGTATAAGTGCATGTAAGTACATGTAAGTACGTGTAAGTACAAGTAAGTATGTGTAAATGCATGTAAGTGTGTGTAAGTGTGTGTAAGTATGTGTAAGTGCGTGTAAGTACGTGTAAGTATGTGTAAGTACGTGTAAGTGCATGTAAGTGCGTGTAAGTACGTGTAAGTATGTGTAAGTGTGTGTAAGTGTGTTTAAGTGGGTGTAAGTGCGTGTAAGTACGTGTAAGTACATGTAAATACGTGTGAGTACGTGTGAGTACGTGTAAGTTTGTATAAGTGACTGTCAGTTTGTAGAAATGCGTATAAGTACATGTAAGTGCGTGTAAGTGCGTGTAAGTTTGTATAAGTATGTGTAAATGCGTGTAAGTGTGTGTAAGTGCGTGTAAGTGCATGTAAGTACGTGTAAGTTTGTGTAAGTGAATGTAAGTTCGTGTAAGTATGTGAAAGTGCATGTAAGTGCGTGTAAGTGTGTGTAAGTGAATGTAAGTTCGTGTAAGTATGTGAAAGTGCATGTAAGTGCGTGTAAGTGCGTGTAAGTGTGTGTAAGTGCGTGTAAGTGCGTGTAAGTGTGTATAAGTGTGTGTAGGTACGTGAAAGTGCGTGTACATGTGTGTAAGTGTGTATTAGTACAGGTGAGTGCGTGTAAGAGCATGTAAGGGCATACAAGTGTGTATAAGTGCGGTTTAAGTTTATGTAAGTGAGTGTAAGTGCGTGTAAGTACGTGTAAGTTTGTGTAAGTACGTGTAAGTGCGTATAAGTGCTAAAAGTGAGTGTCAGTGTGTGTACGTACGTGTAAGTATGTGTAAGTACATGTAAGTACATGTAAGTGTATGTAAGTGTGTGTAAGTACGTGTAAGTACGTGTAAGTGCGTGTAAGTGCATGTTAGTGTGTGTAAGTGCATGTAAGTGCGTGTAAGTACGTGTAAGTGAGTGTAAGTATATGTAAGTACGTGTAAGTACGTATAAGTGTGTGTGAGTGTGTGTAAGTATATATAAGTGCGTGTAAGTGCATGTAAGTGTGTGTACGTACGTGTAAGTGTGTGTAAGTGAGTGTAAGTTTGTGTAAGTGTGTGTAAATGCGTGTAAGTGTGTGTAAGTGCGTGTAAGTGCATGTAAGTGTGTGTACGTACGTGTAAGTGTGTGTAAGTGAGTGTAAGTTTGTGTAAGTGTGTGTAAATGCGTGTAAGTGTGTGTAAGTGCGTGTAAGTATGTGTTACTGCATGTAATTGCGTGTAAGTGTATGTAAGTACGTGTAAGTTTGTATAAGTGAATGTAAGTGCGTGTAAGTGCTTGTAAGTACGTGAAAGTGCGTGTAAGTACGTGTACATGCAAGAAAGTACGTATAAGTATGTGTAAGTGCGTGTAAGTGTGTATAAGTACGTGTAAGTTTGTGTAAGTGCATGTAAGTTTCTGTGAGTATGTGTAAGTGCGTGTACGTGCGTGTAAGTGCATGTAAGTGTGTGTAAGTACGTGTAAGTGCATGTAAGTACGTGTACGTACGTGTAAGTGCAAGTAAGTGCGTCTCAATGCATGTAAGTGCGTGTAAGTGCGTGTAAGCACGTGTAAGTGCGTGTAAGTGCATGTAAGTGCATGTAAGTGCGTGTAAGTACGTGTAAGTGCGTGTAAGTGCGTGTAAGTTTGTGTAAGTGCGTGTAAGTGCGTGTAAGTACGTGTAAGTGCGTATAAGTGCGTGTAAGTATGTGTGAGTACGTGTAAGTACGTGTAAGTTCGTGTAAGGGACTATCAGTTCGTGTAAGTGCGTGTAAGTGAGTGTAAGTGTGTGTAAGTGCGTGTAAGTGTGTGTAAGTGCATGTAAGTACATATAAGTGTGTGTAAGAGCGTGTAAGTGCATGTAAATGTGTGTAAGTGCAGTTTAAGTTCATGTAAGTGAGTGTAAGTGTGTGTAAGTACGTGTAAGTATGTGTAAGTGCGTGTAAGTGCGTGTAAGTACGTGTAAGTGCGTGTAAGTGCGTGTAAGTTCGTGTAAGTGCTAAAAGTGCGTGTAAGTGCATGTAAGTGCATGTAAGTGCATGTAAGTGCGTGTAAGTGCAGTTTAAATTCATGTAAGTGTGTGTAAGTGCGTGTAGGTGTGTGTACGTATGTGTAAGTGCGTGTAAGTGTATATAGGTGCGTGTAAGTGCAGTTAAAGTGGGTGTAGTTTTTTGTTAGTTCATGTAAGTGTGTGTAAGTGCGTGTAAGTGCGTGTAAGTGTATGTAAGTACGTGTAAGTACATCTAAGTGTGTGTAAGTGTGTCTAAGTGCGTGTAAGTGCGTGTAACTGTATGTAAGTGCATGTAAGTGCGTATAAGTGTGTTTGAAGTGTGTGTAAGATCGTGAAAGTGCGTATAAGTATGCATGAGAAAAAAATATCCGCTATTCGGGGTATCCGCACTATCCGTCCAGTATCCGGATAGCGGATAATACCTGGAAAACAACTTAGAAGGATATCTGGATACATCCGGATGTATCCGGATGTGGATATCAGCTGGAGATATGTATCCGGAGCTATCCGCTAGTATCCATACAAGTATCCGGATGTATCCGTATTCTATCCGTTGAACTTTCCGGATAGTGCAAGTATCCGCAAGTATCCGTAAGTATCCGGATATTCAAGGCAACTATCCGGATAGTGGATACCTGACTGGTGAATATATCCGGATTGCGGATACCTCCAAAAAGGGACTAATATATCCGGATTCTCATGCCTATGTGTAAGTGCGTGTAAGTGCGTGTAAGTGCATGTAAGTGCGTGTAAGTGGGTGTAAGTGCGTGTTAGTGCGTGTAGGTGTGTGTAAAAGCGTATAAGTGTGTGTAAGTGCGTGTAAGTGCGTGTAAGTGCATGTAAGTGCGTGTAAGTGGGTGTAAGTGCGTGTTAGTGCGTGTAGGTGTGTGTAAAAGCGTATAAGTGTGTGTAAGTGTGTGTAAATGCGTGTAAGTACATGTAAGTACGTGTAAGTGCATGTAAGTGCGTGTAAGTGCATGTAAGTGCGTGTAACTGCGTATAAGTGCGTGGAAGTGCGTGTAAGTATGTGTAAGTACATGTAAGTATGAATAAGTGCATGGAAGGGCGTATACGTGCGTGTAAGTGCGTGTAAGTGCGTGTAAGTATGTGTGAGTACGGGTGAATACGTGTAAGTATGTAAAAGTGTGTGTAAGTGCGTGTAAGTGTGTGTCAGTACGTGTAAGTGCGTGTAAGTGTGTGTAAGTGCATGTAAGTGCGTGTAAGTTTGTGTAAGTGCGTGTAAATGCGTGAAAGTACGTATAAGTGCGTGTAAGTGCATGTAAGTGCATGTAAGTATGAATAAGTGCGTGTAAGAGCGTGCAAGAGCGTGTGAGAGCATGTATGTGCGTATAAGTGCGTGTAAGTGCGTGTTAGTATGTATAAGCATGTGTAAGTGCGTGTATGTGCATGTAAGTTCATGTAAGTGTATGTAAGTGCGTGTAAGTACGTGTAAGTTTGTGTAAGTGTATGCAAGTGTGTGTAAGTGCGTGTAAGTACATGTAAGTGCATGTAAGTGCGTGTAAGTGCGTGTAAGTGCAAGAAAGTACGTACGTGTAAGTGCGTGTAAGTGTGTGTAAGTGCGTGTAAGTGCGTGTAAGTACTTGTAAGTACGTGTAAGTGCGTATAGGTGCGTAGAAGTGTGTCTAAGTGCGTGTAAGTACGTATAAGTGCGTGTAAGTGCGTGTAAGTACAGTTTAAGTTCGTGTAAGTGCGTGTAAGTGCATGTAAGTGCATGTAAGTATGTGTAAGTGTGTATAAGTGCATGTAAGTGCGTGTACGTACGTGTAAGTACGTGTAAGTACGTGTAAGTACAAGTAAGTGCGTGTAAGTACGTGTAAGTGCAGGTAAGTGCGTGTAAGTGCGTGTAAGTGCGTGTAAGTGCGTGTAAGCGGTTGTAAGTGCGTGTAAGTGCAACTAAGTGCGTGTAAGTACGCGTAAGTGCATGTAAGTGTGTGTAAGTGCGTGTAAGTGTGTGTAAGTGGATGTAAGTGCGTGTAAGTGTGTGTAAGTATGTGTAAGTTCGTTTAAGTGCGTGTAAGTGCATGTAAGTGACTGTAAGTGCTTGTAAGTGTGTGTAAGTGCGTGTAAATGCGGTTTAAGTTCGTGTAAGTGCGTGTAAGTGCGTGTAAGTGCATGTAAGTGTGTTTATGTACGTGTAAGTGCGTATAAGTGCAGTTTAAGTGGATGTAACTTTGTGTATGTTCCTGTATGTACTTGTAAGTACGTGTAAGTGTGTGTATGTGTGTGTAAGTGTGTGTAAGTATGTGTAAGTGCGTATAAGTGCATGTTAGTATGTGCCAGTATGTATAAGTGCGTGTTAGTGCATGTAAGTATCTGTAAGTGGGTGTAAGAGCATGTAAGTACGTATAAGTGCGTGTAGGTGCATGTAGGTGCCTGTAAGTGTGTGTAAGTACATATAAGTGTGTCTACGTGCGTTTAAGTGCGTGTAAGTGCATGTAAGTGCATATAAGTGTGGTTTAAGTGCGTGTAAGTTTGTGTAAGTGCGTATAAGTGCGTATAAATGTGTATACGTATGTGTAAGTGCATGTAAGTGCGTGTAAGTGTAAGTGTGTATAAGTGTGTGTAAGTGTGTGTAAGTGTGTGCAAGTGCGTGTAAGTGTGTGTAAGTGGATGTAAGTGCGTGTAAGTGTGTGTAAGTGGATGTAAGTGCGTGTAAGTGTGTGTAAGTGGATGTAAGTGCGTGTAAGTGTGTGTAAGTGGATGTAAGTGCGTGTAAGTGTGTGTAAGTGGATGTAAGTGCGTGTAAGTGTGTGTAAGTGGATGTAAGTGCGTGTAAGTGTGTGTAAGTGGATGTAAGTGCGTGTAAGTGTGTGTAAGTGGATGTAAGTGCGTGTAAGTGTGTGTAAGTGGATGTAAGTGCGTGTAAGTGTGTGTAAGTGGATGTAAGTGCGTGTAAGTGTGTGTAAGTGGATGTAAGTGCGTGTAAGTGTGTGTAAGTGGATGTAAGTGCGTGTAAGTGTGTGTAAGTGTGTGTACGTGTATATTAGTGCGTGTAAAAGCGTGTAAGTGTGTGTAAGTACGTGTAAGTGCATGTAAGTGCGTGTAAGTGTAAGTGTGTATAAGTGTGTGTAAGTGTGTGTAAGTGTGTGTACGTGTATATTAGTGCGTGTAAAAGCGTGTAAGTGTGTGTAAGTACGTGTAAGTGCATGTAAGTGCATGTAAGTGTGTGTAAGTGTGTGCAAGTACGTGTTAGTGTGTGTAAGTACTTGTAAGTGCGTGTTAGTATATGTAAGTACGTATAAGTGTGTGTAAGTACGTGTAAGTGTGTATAAGTGCGTATTAATGCGTGGAAGTGCGTGTAAGTGCATGTGAGTGCGTGTGAGTGCGTGTAAGTATGTGTAAGTATGTGTAAGTGTGTGTAAGTGTATGTAAGTACATGTCAGTGTGTGTAAGCGCGTGTATGTGCGTGAAAGTGTGTGTAAATGCGTGTAAGTTCGTGTAAGTGCGTGTAAGTGCGTTTAAGTATGTGTAAGTGTAAGAAAGTGCGTGTAAGTGCTTGTAAGTGCGTGTAAGTGCGTGTAAGTACGTGTAAGTACGTGTAAGTACGTGTGAGTACGTGTAAGTTTGTGTAAGTGACTGTCAGTTCATGTAAGTGTGTGTAAGTACATGTAAGTGTGTGTAAGTACATGTAAGTGTGTGTAAATGCGTGTAAGTGCATGTAAGTGCGTGTAAGTGCATGTAAGTATGTGTAAGTTTATGTAAGTGAATGTAAGTTCGTGTAAGTGTATGAAAGTGCATGTAAATGCGTGTAAGTGCGTATAAGTGCGTGTGTGTGTAAGTGCGTGTAAGTGTGTATATGTGTGTGTAAGTGCATGAAAGTGCGTGTACGTGTGTGTAAGTGCGTGTTAGTGCGTGTGAGTGCATGTAAGAGCGTGTAAGGGCATACAAGTGCGTGTAAGTGCGGTTTAAGTTCGTGTAAGTGAGTGTAAGTGTGTGTAAGTGCGTGTGAGTGTGTGTAAGTGCTAAAAGTGAGTGACAGTGCGTATAAGTGCGTGTAAGTATGTGTAAGTGCATGTAAGTGCATGTAAGTGTATGTAAGTGCGTGTAAGTACGTGTAAGTACGTATAAGTGTGTGTAAGTGCGTGTTAGTACATGTAAGTGTGTGTAAGTGCGTATAAGTATGTGTAAGTGTGTGTAAGTATGTATAAGAGCGTGTAAGTCTGTGTAAGTGCGTGTGAGTGCGTGTACGTATGTATAAGTGCGTGTAAGTGCATGTAAGTGTGTGTACGTGCGTGTAAGTGTGTGTGAGTGTGTGTAAGTTTGTGTAAGTGTGTGTTAATGCGTGTAAGTGCGTGTAAGTATGTGTTGGTACATGTAAGTGTGTGTAAGTGTGTGTAAGTGCGTGTAAGTTCGTATAAGTGTGTTTAAGTGCGTGTAAGTACTTATAAGTGCGTTAAAGTGTGTGTAAATGCGTGTAAGCGCAAGAAAGTACGTATAAGTGCGTGTAAGTGCGTGTAAGTGCGTATAAGTACGTGTAAGTTTGTGTAAGTGCATGTAAGTTCCTGTGAGTGTGTGTAAGTGCGTGTACGTGCGTGTAAGTGCGTATAAGTACGTGTAAGTTTGTGTAAGTGCATGTAAGTTCCTGTGAGTGTGTGTAAGTGCGTGTACGTGCGTGTAAGTGCGTGTAAGTGTGTGTAAGTTCGTTTAAGTGCCTGTAAGTACGTTTAAGTATTTGTTAGTGCAAGTAAGTGCATGTGAGTGCCTATAAGTGCGTGTATGTGCATGTAAGCACGTGTAAGTGCATATAAGTGCATGTAAGTACATGTAAGTGCGTGTACATACGTGTAAGTGTGTGTAAGTTCGTGTAAGTGCGTGTAAGTGTGTGTAAGTGCGTGTAAGTCCATGTAAGTGCGTGTAAGTACGTGTAAGTATGCGTAAGTACGTATAAGTTTGTGTAAGTGACTGTCAGTTCGTGTAAGTGCGTGTTAGTGAGTATAAGTGCGTGTAAGTGCGTGTAAGTGTGTGTAAGTGCGTGTAAGTTCATATAAGTGTGTGTAAATGCGTGTAAGTACGTGTAAGTGTGTGTAAGTGCGTGTAAGTTCATATAAGTGTGTGTAAATGCGTGTAAGTACGTGTAAGTGCGTGTAAGTGCGTGTAATTACGTGTACGTATGTGTAAGTGAATGTACGTTTGTATAAGTGTGTGTAAGTAAGTTCATGTAAGTGTGTGTAAGTGCATATAAGTACGTGTACATACGTGTAAGTGCGTGTAAGTGCGTGTAAGTGCGTGTAAGTCCGTGTAAGTGCGTGTAAGTACGTGTAAGTACGTATAAGTACGTGTAAGTTCGTGTAAGTGACTGTCAGTTTGTGTAAGTACGTGTAAGTGGATGTAAGTGCGTGTAAGTGCGTGTAAGTGTGTGTAAGTACGTGTAAGTGCATATAAGTGTGTGTAAATGCGTGTAAGTACGTGTAAGTGCGTGTAAGTGTGTGTAATTACGTGTACGTATGTGTAAGTGAATGTACGTTTGTGTAAGTGTGTGTAAGTACGTGTAAGTACATGTAAGTGTGTGTAAGTGCGTGTAGGTGCGTATAAGTGGGTGTAAGTGCGTGTAAGTGCGTGTAAGTGCGTGCAAGTGCCTGTAAGTGCGTGTAAGTATGTGTAAGTGCGTCTTAGTGCATGTAAGTGCATGTAAGTGCGTGTAAGTGCGTATAAGTGCGTATAAGTGCGTATAAGTAAGTGTAAGTGCGTATAAGTGCGTGCAAGTGCGTGTAAGTGCGTATAAGTGTGTGTAAGTGCGTGTAAGTGCGTATAAGTGCGTATAAGTGCGTATAAGTAAGTGTAAGTGCGTATAAGTGCGTGCAAGTGCGTGTAAGTGCGTATAAGTGTGGTATAAATACGTGTAAGTGTGTGTAAGTGCATGTAAGTGCGTATAATTGCATATACGTGCGTATAAGTGCCTGTAAGTGCATGTAAGTGTGTGTTAGTGCGTGTAAGTGTATGTAAAAGCGTGTAAGTATGTGTACGTGCGTGTAAGTGCTTATAAGTACTTGTAAGTGCGTGTAAGTGCATGTAAGTGCGTGTAGGTATGTGTAAGTACGTGTAAGTGCGTGTAAGGGTGTATAAGTGTGTGTAAGTGTGTGTAAGTACGTGTAAGTGCGTGTAAGTGTGTATAAGTGTACGTAAGTGTGTGTTAGTGTGTGTAAGTGCGTGTACGTACGTGTAAGTACGTGTAAGTTTGTGTAAGTGTGTGTAAATGCTTGTAAGTACATGTAAGTGCGTGTAAGTGTGTGTAATGGCGTGTAAGTACGGTTAAAGTTTGTGTGAGTGCGTGTGAGTGCGTGTAAGTGCGTATAAGTGTGTATAAGTGTGTATAAGTACGTGTAAGTGCAGTTTAAGTCCGTGTAAGTGCGTATACGTAAGTGTAAGTACGTGTATGTGCGTGTAAGTGTATGTAAGTGTATGTAAGTGTGTGTTAGTGTGTGGAAGTATGTGTAAGTGCGTGTAAGTGTGTATAAGTATGTGTAAGTGCGTGCAAGTGCTTATAAGTGCATGTTAGTGCATGTAAGTGTGTGTAAGTGTGTATAAGTGCGTATAAGTGCGTCTAAGTGCGTGTAAGTATTTGTAGGTGCGTGTACGTACGTATAAGTGTGTGTAATTGTGTGTAAGTGTATGTAAGTGCATGTAAGTATGTATAAGTTCGTGTAAGTGTGTGTGAGTGCATGTACGTGCGTGTAAGTGCGTGTAAGTGCGTCTAAGTGCGTGTAAGTGCGTGTCAGTACGTGTACGTACATGTAAGTATGTATAAGTGCATGTAAGTGTGGTGTAAGTATGAGTAAGTTGGTGTAAGTGCATGTTAGTATGTAGAAGTGTGTGTAAGTGCGTGTAAGTGTGTGTAAGTGCGTGTAAGTGCGTGTAAGTACGTATAAGTACGTGTAAGTGTCTCTCAGTGCGTATAAGTGTGTGTAAAAGCGTATAAGTGTGTGTAAGTGCATGTAAGTACGTGTAAGTGAATGTAAGTGCATGTAAGTGCATGTAAATGCGTGTAAGTGCGTGTAACTGCGTGTAAGTCCGTGTAAGTGTGTGTAAGTGCACGTACATGCGAGTAAGTGCGTGTAAGTACGTGTAAGTGCGTGTAAGTACGTGGAAGTTTATGTAAGTGCGTGTAACTGCGTATAAGTATGTGTAAGTGTGTGTAAGTGCGTGTAAGTACAGTTTAGGTTTGTGTAAGTGCGTGTAAGTGCATGTAAGTACGTGTAAGTGTGTATAAGTGCGTCTAAGTGCGTGTAAGTGCATATAAGTGCAGTTTAAGTGGGTGTTATTTTGTGTAAGTTCGTATAAAAGCGTGTAAGTGCGTCTAAGCGCGTGTAAGTGAAAGTACAACTAAGTACGCATAAGTATGCGTAAAAAGTCTAAGTGCGTGTAAGTGTGTGTAAGTGCGTGCAAGTACGTGTTAGTGTGTGTATGTGTGTGTAAGTGTGTGTAAGTACGTGCAAGTGCATGTAAGTGCGTGTAAGTGCGTGTAGGTGCGTGTAGGTACGTGTAAGTGTGTGTAAGTGCATGTAAGTGCGTATAAGTGCGTGTAAGTGCATGTAAGTGTGAGTAAGTGCGTGTATGTGCATGTAAGTACGTGTAAGTGTGTGTAAGTGTGTGTAAGTATGTGTAAGTGCATGTAAGTACGTGTAAATGCATGTAAGTGCGTGTAAGTGTGGTTTGAGTGTATGTAAGTTCGTGTAAGTGCGTGTAAGTATGTACATGTATGTGTAAGTGCGTGTAAGTGCGTATAAGTACGTGTAAGTGTGTGTAAGTGCATGTAAGTAGGTGTGACTACGTGTAAGTGTGTGTTAGTGCGTGTAAGTGTGTGCAAAAGCGTATAAGTGCGTGTAAGTGTGTATAAGTGCATGTAAGTGCGTGTAAGTACATGTAAGTGCGTGTAAGTGCATGTAACTGTGTGTAAGTGTGTGTAAGTGCGTGTAAGTGCGTGTAAGTGCATGTAAGTATGTGTAAGTTTGTATAAGCACGTGTAAGTGTGTGTAAGTACATGTCAGTACGTGTAATTGCATGTACGTTTGTGTACGTATGTGTAAATGCGTGTAAGTGTGTGTAAGTGCATGTAAGTACAAGTAAGTGCATGTAATCATGTGTAAGTACGTGTAAGGTCATATCAGAGCATGTCAGAGCGTGTAAGTGTGTGTAAGTGCGTGTAAGTGCATGTAAGTGTGTGTATGTGGGTATAAGTGTGTGTAAGTGCCCGTAAGTTTGTGTAAGTGCGTGTAAGTGCGTATAAGTACGTATAAGTGCATATAAGTGCGTGTAAGTGTGTGTAAGTATGTGTAAGTGCGTGTAAGTATGTATAAGTACATGTAAGTGCGTGTAAGTATGTGAAAGTACATGTAAGTACGTGTAAGTGCGTGTAAGTGTGTGTAAGTATGTGTAAGTGCGTGTAAGTATGTATAAGTACATGTAAGTGCGTGTAAGTATGTGAAAGTACATGTAAGTACGTGTAAGTTCATTTAAATGAATGTAAGTTCGTGTAAGTGCGGGTAAGTACGTGTAAGTACGTGTAAGTGCGTGTAAGTGCGTGTAAGTGCGTGTAAGTGCGTGTAAGTGTGTGTTAGTGTGTGTAAGTGCGTGTAAGTGTGTGTAAGTGTGTGTAAATACGTGTAAGTGCGTGTAAGTACGTGTTAGTTTGTGTAAGTGAATGTAAGTTTGTGTAAGTACGTATAAGTGCCTGTAAGTGCGTATTCGTGCATGTAAGTGCGTATAAGTGCGTATACGTGTTGTTATTTGAATGCCCCTTGGCCACTAGTCTCCAGAATTGGCGAGTAGTGGACGGACCAGGCATGCACTGCTCATGTGGAGCAAGTCCCCTGGGTCCGGTCCAACAGACCAGGCATGCACTGTCCTTGTTCAAGGATAAGTCCCCTGGGTTTTTCTGATGATGGCTATTCAGATTGTCAATCTGACCGTACCGATGGAAAGAGCAGGTGTCAAACTGTCAGCTGTCCAAGTTTCGGGCTGATCCAACGGTCGGATTGGAAGATGCAAGATGTGCCTTGGATCAGGGGATGTCTTCCCTGATTGAGGGGATGACCTCCTTAATTTAAGGAGTGACATCGGCCGAGGCGCGCGCGCTTCGGGTTAGCCGAGGCGCGTGCGCTTCGGCTGCCAAAGGCACTNCGTGTGAGAGTGCTGACTTAATTTGTTGGGCTCTCACACCAAGGAAGAAGAAGGCTTAGAGGGCGGGAGCCCCTAAGACCTTGAGCGAAAGCACCTGGGTAGCTAGGTCTCACCAGAGGCATAGTTAATTCCTTGGGGGTGATCGTGATCCTTGGGTGTAATTCCCTTGGACGGTCGGCAGTTGCCATTGTGTCGGTGCTGTTTTCTAGACCGGAGCCTCAGGCCACATGACTCAGGAATAACAAAAGGGTTATGGCCCACGCCTAGTGTGAGACTTAGTTGCAAAAAGCATACAGGCTGCTCAGTAGCTCAGCAAGCGTGAGGAGCGCAGACGCTCTATCACACCCCCTGGTGCTCCTCTTCGGACCTCCGTCCAAGACCTCTCATCAGCCTGACATCGGCTCCATCAGCCTGACATCGGCATCAACAGCAGGTGTAGCAGAACGGCCTCAACGGAAGCAAATCCGCCTCAATCGCAGGTACCATGGCTCCACCTACCGTCGAGGAGAAAGGCAAGAGTGCCATCGAGGAAGGCTCGTGGACCAGTACACCTGTGGCCACCACTGGAGCTGTGACGTCCACAGTAGAGGCAGGCAGTGGCATTCATGCGCCAATTCCTAAATTTGATGGGACAGGGTTCTCGCTCTGGAAGTGGCAGTTTGAAATCATAGTTGATGACCGTGATCTTCTCCCCTACTTCACAGGGGAGGCTATCCAACCACTTTCATCCCAACCAGAGGAGCTCGCAGTGTGGAAGCGGGCCAACAAGAAATGCATGGCCATTCTGGTCTCAGCACTGCAGCAGCATCTGCTCTCTCATATCTCCGGCCTCACAAACGCAGCTGAGGCATACAAGAAACTATGCAAGGTCTACCAGAGTGACTCCCTCGCCAACCGTTTGTTCATCCTCCAAAAGTTGCTGAGGATGCAGCTGACTGAAGGCGAGGACGTCCTAAAATTCTTGCAGCAGTTTGAGACTCTCCTTCAGCAAGCCAGCAACATGGGCTGGAGCCTTGAAGCCGACATGCAGGGGATGATTCTCCTCATGGCTCTTCCACCAAGCTGGGGCCCCATGATTACTGTGATTGGTGGCTGGCCAGAGGACCACGTGAAGTACTCCAACATCTCAGAGTACATCCGCAATGAGGCTATGCGGCGTAGCCATAGCGAGGCCAACATTGCNATGACCGTGATCTTCTCCCCTAGTTCACAGGGGAGGCTGTCCAACCACTTTCATCCCAACCAGAGGAGCTCGCAGTGTGGAAGCGGGCCAACAAGAAATGCATGGCCATTCTGGTCTCAGCACTGCAGCAGCATCTGCTCTCTCATATCTCCGGCCTCACAAACGCAGCTGAGGCATACAAGAAACTATGCAAGGTCTACCAGAGTGACTCCCTCGCCAACCGTTTGTTCATCCTCCAAAAGTTGCTGAGGATGCAGCTGACTGAAGGCGAGGACGTCCTAAAATTCTTGCAGCAGTTTGAGACTCTCCTTCAGCAAGCCAGCAACATGGGCTGGAGCCTTGAAGCCGACATGCAGGGGATGATTCTCCTCATGGCTCCTCCACCAAGCTGGGGCCCCATGATTACTGTGATTGGTGGCTGGCCAGAGGACCACGTGAAGTACTCCAACATCTCAGAGTACATCCGCAATGAGGCTATGCGGCGTAGCCATAGCGAGGCCAACATTGCAGCCTATGCTAAGGGCGCAGCAAGCAGCAGCGGCACTAGCAACTCAGGGCAGCAGCAGGGGGCAGGCGGCAAGGGGAAGGGCAAGCGACGGCCTGGCAATTGCCACAACTGTGGCAAGGCAGGGCACTGGGCACGCGAGTGCCGTGCTCCAAAGAAGGAAGGGGTCAAGGGAGAGGGAGAGAAGGGTGACAAGGGAGGCAAGGGTGGGAAGCAGCCCACCGCACTGATGGCACAAGGCACGACTGGCGCTGGCAATGCACTCCTTAAGCCAGGGGCCTTTGCACTTGACTCTGGTACAAATCACCATTCCACCAACGACAAACGGGGGTT
>SZWC01000071.1:505016-533289 GCA_023375785.1 Penium margaritaceum
TGCGTATAAGTGCATGTAAGTGCGTGTAAGTGCGTGTAAGTGTGTGTAAGTATGTGTAAGTGCGTGTAAGTGCATGTGACTTCATGTAAGTATGTGTAAGTGTGTGTAAGTGTGTGTAAGTGTGTGTAAGTACGTGTAAGTATGTGTAAGTGCATGTAAGTGCGTGTAAGTGTGTGTAAGTGCGTGTAAGTACATGTAAGTGCATGTAAGTACATAAAAGTGCGTGTAAGTGTGTACAAGTGTGTGTAAAGGTGTGTAAGTGTGTGTAAGTGTGTGTAAGTGCGTGTAAGTACGTGTTAGTGCATATGAGTGCGTGTAAGACCGTGTAAGTGCATTTTTGTGGGTGTTAGTGTGGTTTAAGTTCGTATAAGTGAGTGTAAGTACGTGTAAGTATGTGTAAGTTCGTGTAAGTGCGTGTAAGTACGTGTAAGTGCTAAAAGTGTGTATAAGTGCGTGTAAGTGCGTGTAAGTATGTGTAAGTGCGTGTAAGTGTAGTTTAAGTTCGTGTAAGTGTGTGTATGTGTGTGTAAGTGCGTGCAAGTGCGTATAATTATGTGTAAGTGCGTGTAAGTGCGTGTAAGTGCGTGGAAGTATGGGTAAGTGCGTGAACGTTCGTGTAAGTGTGTATAAGTGCGTGTAAGTGCGTGTAACTACGTGTAAGTACGTGTAAGTATGTGTAAGTGCAAGTAAGTGC
Source organism: Penium margaritaceum (assembly GCA_023375785.1). Lineage (NCBI taxonomy): Eukaryota > Viridiplantae > Streptophyta > Zygnematophyceae > Desmidiales > Peniaceae > Penium > Penium margaritaceum. The sequence goes on from SZWC01000071.1 coordinate 505,711, forward strand.
GTGTAAGTACGTTTAAGTACGTATAAGTACGTGTACGTTTGTGTACGTGCGTATAAGTGCATGCAAGTGCGTGTAAGTGTGTAAAAGTGTGTGTAAGTGCGTGTAAGTATGGTTTACGTTTGTGTAAGTGCGTATAAGTGCATGTAAGTGTGTGTAAGTGCGTATAAGTGCATGTAAGTACGTGTAAGTGTGTGCGAGTGCAGTTTTAGTGGGTGTAATTTTGTGTAAGTTCGTGTAAGTGCGTGTAAGTTCATGTAAGTGTATGAACGTGCGTATAAGTGCGTATAAGTGCGTGCAAGTGCGTGTAAGTGCGTGTAAGTGAAAGTAAGTACGTGTAAGGGCGTATAAGTGTGTGTAAGTACGTGTAAGTGTGTGTAAGTACGTATAAGTACCTGCTAGTGTGTGAAAGTGTGTGTAAGTATGTACAAGTGCGTGTAAGTGTAGTTTAAGTGCGTGTAAGTTTGTATTAGTGCGTGTAAGTGCGTGTAAGTGCATGTAAGTGCATGTAAGTGCATGTAAGTGCATGTAAGTGCATGTAAGTGCATGTAAGTGCATGTAAGTGCATGTAAGTGCATGTAAGTGCATGTAAGTGCATGTAAGTGCATGTAAGTGCATGTAAGTGCATGTAAGTGCATGTAAGTGCATGTAAGTGCATGTAAGTGCATGTAAGTGCATGTAAGTGCATGTAAGTGCATGTAAGTGCATGTAAGTGCATGTAAGTGCATGTAAGTGCATGTAAGTGCATGTAAGTGCATGTAAGTGCATGTAAGTGCATGTAAGTGCATGTAAGTGCATGTAAGTGCATGTAAGTGCATGTAAGTGCATGTAAGTGCATGTAAGTGCATGTAAGTGCATGTAAGTGCATGTAAGTGCATGTAAGTGCATGTAAGTGCATGTAAGTGCATGTAAGTGCATGTAAGTGCATGTAAGTGCATGTAAGTGCATGTAAGTGCATGTAAGTGCATGTAAGTGCATGTAAGTGCATGTAAGTGCGTATAAGTGCGTGTAAGTGTGTGTTAGTGTGTGTAAGTACGTGTAAGTGTGTGTAAGTGCATGTCAGTACGTGTAAGTGCATGTAAGTGCATATAAGTGCGTGTAAGTGCGTGTAAGTACGTGTAAGTACGTGTAAGTGTGTGTAAGTACATGTAACTGTGTATAAGTGCGTGTAAGTGCGTGTAAGTACGTGTAAGTGCGTGTAAGTGCATGTAAGTATGTGAAAGTGTGTGTAAGTGCGTGTAAGTGCCTGTTAGTGCGTGTAAGTGCGTGTAAGTGCGTGCAAGTACGTGTAAGTGTGGTTTAAGTGCGTGTAAGTTTGTGTAAGTGAGTGTAAGTGCATATAAGTTTCTGTAAGTGCGTGTAAGTGTGTGTAAGTGTGTATAAGTGCCTGTAAGCGTGTGTTATTACGGGTAAGTGTGTGTTAGTGCGTGTAAGTGTATGCAAAAGCGTGTAAGTACGTGTAAGTGCGTGTAAGTGCATGTAAGTGCGTGTAAGTGCATGTAAGTGCATGTAAGTGTATGTCAGTGTATGTAAGTGCGTGTAAGTGTGAGTAAGGAAGTAGACGTACGTGTAAGTGTATGTAAGTGCCTGTAAGTGTGTGTAACTGCATGTACGTGCGTGTAAGTATGTGTAAGTGCGTGTAAGTACGTGTAAGTACGTGTAAGTGCGTGTGACTGTGTGTAAGTATGTGTAAGTGCGTGTAAGTACGTGTAAGTATATGTAAGTGCGTGTAAGTACGTGTAAGTCCGTGTAAGTGCGTGTATGTACGTGTAAGTGTGTGTAAGTGCATGTAAGTGCGTGTAAGTGTATGTAAGTGCGTGTTAGTGCGTGTTAGTGCGTGAGAGTGCGTATAAGAGTGTATAAGTGCATGTAAGTGCGTGTTAGTGTGGTTTAAGTACATGCAAGTGAGTGTAAGTGCGTATAAGTATGTGTAAGTTTGTGTAAGTGCATGTAAGTGCGTGTAAGTGCTAAAAGTGCATGTATGTGCGTGTAAGTGCGTGTAAGTACGAATAAGTGCATGTAAGTGCAGTTTAAGTTTGTATAAGTACGTGTAAGTACGTGTTAGTATGTGAAAGTCCGTATAAGTGCGTGTAAGTACGTGTAAGTATGTGTAAGTGCGTGTTCGTGCGTGTAAGTTTGTATAAGTGTGTGTAAGTACGTGTAAGTGTGTGTAAGTACGTGTAAGTATGTGTAAGTGCAAGTAAGTACATATAAGTACGTATAAGTGCATGTAAGCATGTGTAAGTGAGTGTAAGTGTGTGTGAGTGCGTGTAAGGGGGTGTTAGTACGTGTAAGTGCAAGTAAGTACGTGTTAGTACGTGTAAGTGCGTGTAAGTGCGTGTAAGTGCGTATAAGTATGTGTAAGTTCGTGTAAGCGCATGTAAGTGCGTGTAAGTACGTGTAAGTGTAGGTAAGTGCGTGTAAGTGCCTGTAAGTGTGTGTAAGTGCGTGTGAGTGTAGTCTAAGTGGGTGTAATTTTGTGTAAGTTCGTGTAAGTGCGTGTAAGTGCGTATAAGTACGTGTAAGTGCTTGTAAGTGTGTATAAGTGCGTGTAAGTATGTGTAAGTGCGTGTAAGTGCGTGCAAATACGTGTAAGTGTGTATAAGTGCGTGTAAGTGCGTGTAAATATGTGTACGTGCGTGTTAGTGTGTGTAAGTGCGTGAAAATGCGTGCAAGTACGTGTAAGTACGTGTAAGTTTGTATAAGTACGTGTAAATGCGTGCAAGTGCGTGTAAGTGCATGTAAGTGCGTTTAAGTGCATGTAAGTATGTGTAAGTGTGTGTAAGGTCATATAAGAGCGTGTGAGAGCGTGTAAGTATGTGTAAGTGTGTGTAAGTGCATGTAAGTACGTGTAAGTACGTGTAAGTACGTGTAAGCACGTGTACGTTTGTGTAAGTGTGTGTAAGTGTGTGTAAGTGCATGTAAGTATGTGTAAGTGTGTGTAAGGTCGTATAAGAGCGTGTGAGAGCGTGTAACTATGTGTAAGTGCGTGTAAGTGCATGTAAGTATGTGTAAGTACGTGTAAGTACGTGTAAGTACGTGTAAGCACGTGTACGTTTGTGTTAGTGTGTGTAAGTGTGTGTAAGTGCATGTAAGTACGTGTAAGTGCGTGTAAGTGCATGTAAGTGTAAGAAAGTGTGTGTAAGTATGTGTAAGTACGTGTAAGTACGTATAACTGCGTGTACATACATGTAAGTGCGTGTAAGTGTATGTAAGTGCGTGAAAGTACGTGTAAGTTCGTGTAAGTGCGTGTAAGATGCTGTAAGTGTGTGTAAGTGCGTGTAAGTGCGTGTAAGTACGTGTAAGTGCGTGTAAGTGCATGTAAGTGCGTGAAAGTACGTGTAAGTTTGTGTAAGTGCGTGTAAGTTCCTGTAAGTGTGTGTAAGTGCGTGTAAGTGCGTGTAAGTACGGATAAGTACGTGTAAGTGCAAGTATGTGCGTGTAAGTGCGTGTAAGTGCCTATAAGCACGTGTACGTGCATGTAAGTGTGTGTAAGTACATATAAGTGCGTGTAAGTACATATAAGTGCGTGTAAGTACGTGTAAGTACGTGTAAGTGCGTGTAAGTACGTGTAAGTGGGTGTAAGTGCGTGTCAGTACGTGTACGTGTGTATTAGTGCGTGTAAGTACGTGTAAGTTTGTGTAAGCAAATGTAAGTTTGTGTAAGTACATGTAAGTGCGTATAAGTATGTGTAAGTGCGTATAAGTGCGTGTAAGTGTGTGTACGTGTGTATAAGTGCGTGTAAGTGCGTGTAAGTGTGTGTAAAAGCGTGTAAGTGCGTATAAGTGCGTGTAAATACATGTAAGTTTGTGTAAGTGAATATAAGTTTGTGTACGTGTGAGTAAGTACATGTAAGTGCTTGTACGTGCATGTTAGTACGTGGTAAGTATGTGTACGTGCATGTAAGTGTGTATAAGTGTGTGTAAGTGTGTGTACGTGCATGTAAGTGTGTGTAAGTGCATGTAAGTACGTGTTAGTACGTGTGAGTGCGTGTAAGAGCGTGTAAGTGCATGTAAGTGCGTATAAGTGCGGTTTAAGTTCGTGTAAGTGAGTGTTAGTGTGTGTAAGTACGTGTACGTTCATGTAAGTACGTGTAAGTGCGTGTAAGTGCTAAAAGTGTGTTTAAGTGTGTGTAAGTGCGTGTAAGTGTGTGGAAGTGCAGTTTAAGTTTGTGTAAATGCGTGTAAGTGCGTGTAAGTGCGTGTAAGTATGTGTAAGTGTGTGTAAGTGCGTGTAAGTGCGTGTAAGTATGTGTAAGCTATGCTGACCACCCTACTAAGTGATCGAGGATCGAGGTTGACAATGGATATCTATCTCTTGGAGCAAGTGATCGACGATCGACGATCGACGAGGACAAAACGTGCTCAGAATGGGCTAAAACTCGACAGTCTCCTACTTACATCCATGGCATATCCACTCCCACACTAAATCCTCACTTTTATGCATCTCATGAATAAGGGTCATCAAACTCTTATCCACACATGTAGCATAGGTAGAGTGTCCGCATTGCGGACCCGGGTTCATTAGCTAAGTTGTCTGGGTGTGTCCCCAGCCCAACCATATGGTAGGCCGGGAAAAAAAGGGCGCTGAGGCAGTCCTGATCACGACCGATGGACAAAACAAAATTGAAACTCGAGGTAGCTGCCTCCGGATATGGCGCACGACTGCCTGCGCGTGAGTTCAAACGCGCAGGCAGTCCTCCTTGCCTATCTGGAGGCAGGAGCCACCTGCACCTCTTGACGCGCAGGCCACACCGCCTGCGCGTCAAGAGGTGCCTGTTTCCGTTCTCAGGCCGTCAACCGCCTTATCATCCGCAAAATAAATCCCCCATCCCCTCCAACCGCCGGATTGCATCGCAAACGGACGGTTTTGGAAGGGGGGGTGATTCCGTTCAGAGAGCATGGGTCCCACCCCTCTCGCCAGCTCCTTCGGAACCCACCGCGTCGTCGTTTGCGTTCAATGGACGTTGGCATGGACCCCCCTCCCCACCCCCCTCCACCACACTTCGCCGCGCCGCGACTAAGTGTCGCGGGAGGGGGGGGGGATCGCCGCCGACGTCAACGTCGACGCGGTCGACGACTGAAGATCGTCAACCACCTCCAGNCGTGTAAGTACGTGTAAGTGCGTGTAAGTGCGTATAAGTGTGCGTAAGTGTATGTAAGTACGTGTAAGTGCGTGTAAGTGCGTGTAAGTGCCTGTTAGTGCGTATAAGTGCGTGTAAGTGCATGCAAGTGCGTATAAGTGCGTATAAGTGCGTATAAGTGCGTATAAGAGCATGTAAGTGCTTGTAAGTACTTGTAAGTACATGTAAGTGCGTGAAAGTGCGTGTAAGTGTGTAAGTGTTACACGGCCCGCGGGCTGTCGTCGGAAGGTCCGACGACAGCCCGTGTTGCTGGAATTGCGAGTAACGCGACGGGTGAACTGAGTGCCAGAAGCGGGCGGCGTGAGGACCATGGGAGAAAGGACGGAGAGTGGTCGAGCCGAAGTGAAGAGCGGGGTGAACGATCGAATAACGGCAGCAGAAATGAGACTGAGAATGCCCGCTCCGAGCAATGTATCCGCTTGGCGCTGCGCGAGCCAGTCGGCCGCCAGGAGCATGTCATATGTGCGGACGTCACACACCTGCACGGTGTGCGGTGCATGCACGTTGGCCACCTAGATGGGCAGGGCCTCGATTTTGTCTGATGTGTGCATCGATGGCGCCGGTTGAGATGGAGAAGCGGAGTCGAGTGGGCACAATGAGGTGGTTGAGACGCAGGGTGCTGGCCATCCGCAGCGCGATGGTAGTATGGGTGGCGCCGGTGTCCACGATGGCCACAAATTTGCGACCACACACCCAGACATAACACCATGCCACGTGGACTTGCAAAAAGTTCACGCCACTCTTCGATATGGAGTTGTTCCGCATCCAGAGCATCATCTGCCGGTGTCAGGTTGCTCAGGGAACGTGCGGTGGCATCTTCCTGCGCCGCATCAGAGAGTGAGAAGATTGGGGCCTCGGTTACTGGCACCGTGACACGATCGCCGACGGCGATGAGGGCGTAGTCTTTTGTGCCCGTGGCGGATGTGAGCTGCATGACTCCTAGGGAAAATAGAAGGTTGCCGTGTCGCGGAAGGAGATAGTCCATGCCCAGGAGAACATCATAGGTCTGCGCCTGGCTCACTTGGACATCCACTGGTTCATGCAGAGTGCCCACCTGCAGGGGCAAGCCTCGCACTTTGCCATCCCCGTAATCGAGCCCTCCCGCGGAGTTACTGAACAGCCGCTGTGTTGGGATGACGCGGTCTGTCCATCCAATGAGGCAGAGGAAGCAGAAGGCCACAATAGTGTGGGTCGCCCCGGTGTCGATGATGGCCAGGAACTTGCGGCCACAGATCCAGACCACACAACAGGCCACCTCGTAATGGCGGTCGTCGCGGTGGGGTGGTTCCAGGGGTTGGGGTGCCCACCCCCATTCTATTTCTTTTGTAGTTAATGCAGGTGGCATCTCTGCCACAATGCGCCGGGTGTTCTGAGTGCCATGGGGCGGAATGGTGTAGGCAAGGGAGATACCCACGGTCTGGAGGCGATGATTGGCGTTGGTAGATTCTTCTCGGAGCCGCGAAGCCAGTTCAGGATGAAGGCGAAGGAAGTCAAAGAAGTTGACAGAGGCAATGGGGGTGGTGAAGAGTTTGTGGACCGGATCAGCGGAATCTGCTGCAGGGGTGAGAATAGGCTGAGGTGCTAGTGAGTTGGTCGTAACCGCTACCGCAGGCTTGGGATCAGGTTGGCGGCGCTCGTCTAGGGGTCGCATGGAGCGAGCCGTGATGGCCTCTTGCAGCCGGGCCTCGGCGGCTTCCGCTTGTCGACGCAGATTGTCCTGCAACTGCGTAGCCTCCTGCACATCCCACCCACGGAGCTTGATCCGACGGGCACGTGTGATGAGCTCCACTTCCTCAGGTGTTGGTGCCACCTCGGTGGTCTCGTCCTTTGCCACGGGCAAGCCTAGCTTCACGTTGCGAGCGCCGGCCGCGGGATTCTGCTGCGGATTTGGCAGAATACCCTGACCCGCTCCCTGAGCCGCCTTGTCTTGTCCCGTGGACGGCGGGTTCAGTGGCTTTAGCTGTTGCTGTTGCTGTGGCGGATGCTGTTGCTGTTGGCCGGACCACACCTGGTTGTAGTACTGCTGCCACTGCTGGATCATGGGGTCCTGGGAATCTGGTTCAGGGCGCGGAGTTGCTTGTCTCTTACGAGGGCAGTCCCGCACGATGTGTTCCAAGCTTTGGCACGTGTAACAGGCTTTTGGTTTCTGCTGCTGCGGAGGTGGAGCAGGTGAGGATGAGGGTGCGTGGGTGTCGGCGCCCTGGTATTGTCGGGTCGACCGTTGCCTGGTGAAGATGTCTGTGGCGTCCCGCACCGCATCTTGCAAGGATGGGTAGCGGTCTGCAATCATGAGACTGCTGATCTCATCCGGAAGGGCGCGGATGAGGTTCTGCAAGAGAACCCACAGCGGCAGTCCTTCCCCCTGTGGACTCTTGGCCACTGAGGTCCATGTCAGGAACTGGTCCAAGAATCTGCGGATGTCTTCGTCCTTGCGCATGACCTCCTTCTCAATATTCCGCAGCGCTTCTTCCTTTGTCAGATGTTTAAAGCGTTCTATGAGGGCGTTGCCAAAGTCCTCGAAAGATGGAAAAGGTGCCCGTGCGTTGTACCAGTCCGCTGCTGCTCCCTGAAGGTGGAGTTCCGCGGTGGCGAGGCAGAGGTCGGGCGGAATCTGGCCGATGCTAGCATAGAGGGTGATTTGTTTGAGCCAGACCCAGGGGTCTTCCTCCGGGGCACCTTTGAAAGAATCCAGCTGGGGAATGTTGGCAGGCTCAGAATGGATGTACTGCAGCTGCGAGACGGTGCTGCGGTTAGTCGTCAATGCACTCACAGCATGTGGCGGGGGGAGGGCGGCAGGTGGAGCTGCGGAATATCCATTTGTATGGATCGGCATCTGGAGCTGCCCCGCGGGCATGGGAAGACTTGCTTGCGTGGGAGGGAGAGGCATGTACCAGGAAGAGGGAGCGGTTGTGGAGGTGGTGTAGGGTGTGGAGAAGAATGCCGTCCCAGGCGTCGGCATTGGGGTTCCCTGCACCGGTGGTACCGCTATCTGCGATATCCAGTACATCGGAGCGGGTGGGAACGTAGCCGCGGTATGGAGAGGAGCTGCAATTCCAGCGCTGGTGGTTGGGTGCGGATTCCCTTGCAGCTGCTGTGGGGGCAGGTAGAAATGGCTCTGTGCAGTTTGTTGTGGTGTCGGCAGCGAGGCCTGGGGAGGTGCCCCAACTGGCATTGTTCCCACCGGCTGTTGGTGGTGGAGCTGCTGGTAGGTGGGCATGAGTGGCTGCGGGGTCATGTTGGGCGCGATCGTCTGTGGCACCATTCCCACCGGTATCGGACCCATCTACTACTGTGTCTGGGTCGTCCACAGGGCTGGCACGGCCGCAGGGGGTCGCGTTATAGCCGTCAGCTGTGTCCCACCTCCAGTCGCTTGCTGCTGCTGACTCGTTGGTTGGGTCCCAGTCAGCAGAGGCTGGACCGTGTTCCCTTGGTAGTTGATTCCGCTGCCGGGCTGAGGCATCTGCTGTGGCGGCTGCGGGACTGCGGAGGGCCCGGCTATCATCCCCACTTGCATCGTGGGCTGTGGTGGCACATGCGCTGGCTGCTGTGGTCCCACCGTGGGGGGTTGCGATATGGCCGCCGCCTGCATGGTGCCCATCATCATCTACTGCTGTGGTGGTGTACTTGGCGCAGGTGGCTGCGAGGATGCCCCGGTTGGCAAGGTGATCGGATTTGGCTATGATGCGGGGAGCTGTTGCGTCGTACTCGCCTGTCCACCCCCCGTGTGCTGCTGCTGCGGATAACTCGGTGGCTGGACCACTCCGATTGCTTGGAGCTGCGCGGCCGCTTCCGCCGCGGTTGTTCCCATGGTCAGGAGCGTCTGGCCCATGGTAAGTTGGTTCACTGGTCGCTGCGCATCTCCCGATGCCTGCACGGACATAGGCATCCCCATCTGCATGCCTCCTGTAGGTTGTGCGGATACGACCATCTGCTGCTGCTGTAGTCCGGGCACAGGTGGTTCCGCGGTCAGGGCGCCCGTGATTGCCCCGGCCGGCTGCCACTGCGGGTTCGTGTCCTGAGGCATCCCAAGGGCGGGGTTTAGGAGTCCCATCCTGTGCTGCTATGCCAATATCCATTGCTCGTCTGGTGCTGGTACTTCGGGGATCCCTGAATCCTCGGGGCTCAGCGGTAAGGGTTGCGAGTGTGCTGGCGGGGGCACGTGCTGCACCTCTGTTCTGCCAGGGACCTGCTGCTGCTGCTCGCCCCGACGCTGATACACGAGTCCGCGGTAGACCTCGAGCTCTCAACCACCGGAGGATTCCTGCAGGGAAGGTGGCGCATCGGAGAACCACTGCGCCCCAAGTGGCGCATTTGGCTGGCCCCCCTGGCCCTGTTGATGCTGGGCCGATCCATGGCTGTCGGAACTGTGGACACTCTCCACCTCCACGTGTTCGGCCAGCGCATCCATAATGCGGCGCCAGTGCAGCTGCTCCACCCACTCGGTCACTCGTCGGTGCTGGGCGAGCGGATCGGCGCCTGGTGAAGAGCTGACTGGTGCGCGGGACAACACGGGTGAGGAATCCCGGCTTCCCGCGCAGGTCGCGGCCCGTCGTGGCAGGAAGCACCGCGCTGATGACTGTTGCTACCGTCGCCTGGTATCCTGATGCACGAAGCTGGCCGCGGACATGAACGACGGATCTGAAAGGCACGTGCAGTTCTGCTGGCAAAGAGCAAAGAATTGTCCACGCTCACCGCACCATGACACTGACACCCCCAATTTTGCCGCGTCCCTGATTTTTCCGCGGACGGCAACTTTCCGCGGATCCCCGCGGACTACTCACTTTACTACTGTAATTTTACTACGAGGGATCAGCAATACGCGGTTGTCGCCCTCAGGCTAGAGACTACTCCGTGGACCACGAGTCTGGGACTGCTGCGTATACACCTTATGAGAAATGGCACTGCGCGAGCCACTAGAATACGACAACCCACAACGGGAAAATCCCCTTCTATCAGCTATTCCGCCGACCACAGTTCTAGACTCGTGCGCAGGCACCTCACCGATGAGTGATGCTCCGCGTTCCACTTCTTCCCACACGGGAGTCCACCACCTCGTGGCGTCCGACTCCTCTCCGCGAAACCCCGTTCCGCGGACGTGTGCAAGCAAGGGACACCGCCGGCAGCCCACCTCACTCGGACTTTTGGTTCCTCACACACCTACTCCCATAGTCCGCGGACCGGACACCGAGAGCGACTGAGGACAAGAGGGTAGTGGGCGAAGCACAGGAATGAGAGTAGGCCAATGACTCTGATCAAGCTGATTGCGGAGTACATGGAATACTTTGGAAGGCAAGCAAGTCTGAGTTGCACTTCTCCTACTGCTAGTGAGGCCCCTTTTCTACTCGGGACTCTGTGCGGCGTGTCTACACGCCGACGGTCTCATCCCTCTCACATCCTCCTACTCCTTCTACTCGGACTCCACGCGGTGCGGCTACGCACCGCGGGTCTCGTCCCACACACACACTGTCTATTCTGCTGGTCACTTTCTTCATCCACCGTTCGTACACGCGGTTCTTCGTGTTCTTCCTTGAATCTTCGTCCTCAGTGGTGCGTCTCCTGAGGCTCCTTCGTGATTGATGCTTGGTCACTTGTGCTGATTGGTCATTTCTCCTCTGATTGCTCAGTTCCTCCGCTGTCCTGCCTGTGCTTCGTCAGTGGCGGCGGATTCTGTTTTGGCTTGTCCCCATTTCCTTTACACCGCGGCCCTTCCCTTCACGGCTTCCCGTCTGGCCACAAATTCTTCGGCTGAGAAGAACCGCCGCAGACGAATGTTCGTCTGCGGCGGCCTCTTCCACCGGTACCCTGAATCTTGCTTCCCCCCGGATCCGCGTTTACTCCTCGCTCAACCGCATCCGCGGGAGCCAGCATACCATGCGCGGACCCTCTGCCTCCTCGATCCCTATTCTGCCGGTTACTTCTTCTGCGGAGCTGCGGCAGGATGGTGCGTGACATGTGTGTTAGTGCGTGTAAGTATGTGTTAGTATGTGTAATTGTGTGCCAACGTGTGTAAGTGCGTGTAAGTGCATGTAAGTGCGTGTAAGTGCATGTAAGTACGTGTAAGTGCGTGTAAGTACGTGTAAGTATGTGTAAGTGCGTGTAAGTGCGTGGAATTGCGTATAAGTATGTTTAAGTGCGTGTAAGTGTATATAAGTGCGTGTAAGTGCGTGTAAGTACGTATAAGTGCGTGTAAGTACGTATAAGTACGTGTAAGTATGTGTGACTGTGTGTAAGTATGTGTGAGTGCGTGTAAGTGAGTGTAAGTACGTGTAAGCGTGTATACGTACGTGTAAGTGCGTGTAAGTGTGTGTAAGTACATGTAAGTGTGTGTAAGTGCGTGTAAGTGCGTATAAGTGCGTGTAAGTGCGTGTGAGTACAGTTTAAGTGGGTGTAATTTCGTGTAAGTTTGTATAAGTGCGTGTAAGTACGTGTAAGTGTGTGTAAGTGCGTGTAAGTGCGTGTAAGTGTGTGTAAGTGTGTGTAAGTGCGTGTAAGTGTGTGTAAGTGTGTATAAATACGTGTAAGTGCATGTAAGTGCGTGTAAGCGCCTGTTAGTGCGTATAAGAGTGTGTAAGTGCGTGCAAGTGCGTGTAAGTGTGATTTAAGTGTGTGTAAGTTCGTGTAAGTACGTGTAAGTTCGTGTAAGTGCGTGTAAGTTTGTGTAAGTACATGTAAATACGTGTAAGTGCATGTAAGTGTGTGTAAGTGCGTGTAAGTCCATGTAAGTGTGTGTTAGTACGTGTAAGTGTGTATTAGTGCGTATAAGTGTGTGCCAAAGCGTGTGAGTACGTGTAAGTGTGTGTAAGTGCATTTAAGTACGTGTAAGTGCATGTAAGTGCGTGTAAGTACGTGTAAGTGCGTGTAAGTGCGTGTAAGTATGTGTAAGTGTGTGTAAGTGCATATAAGTGTGTGTAAGTACGTGTAAGTGCGTGTAAGTATGTGTAAGTGTGTGTAAGTGCGTGTAAGTGCGTGTAAGTATGTGTAAGTATGTGTGACTGCGTATAAGTATGTGTAAGTGTGTTCAAGTGAGTGTAAGTGCGTGTAAGTACGTATAAGTGCGTGTAAGTGTGTGTAAGTGCGTGTAAGTACATGTATGAGACTGTAAGTATGTGTAAGTGCGTGTAAGTGCGTGTAAGTATGTGTAAGTGTGTTCAAGTGAGTGTAAGTGCGTGTAAGTACGTATAAGTGCGTGTAAGTGTGTGTAAGTGCGTGTAAGTACATGTAAGTGCGTGTAAGTATGTGTAAGTGCATGTAAGTACGTGTACGTACGTGTAAGTGCGTGTAAGTGCATCTAAGTGCATGTAATTGTGTATAAGTGCGTGTAAGTACGTGTTAGTACGTGTGAGTACGTATAAGAGTGTGTAAGTGTATGTAAGTGGGTGTTAGTGCGGTTTAAGTTTGTGTGAGTGAGTGTAAGTGCGTGTAAGTACGTGTAAGTTTGTGTAAGTGCGTGGAAGTGTGTGTAAGTGCAGTTTAAGTTCCTGTAAGCGCGTGTAAGTATGTGAAAGTTCCTGTAAGTGCATGTAAGTGCGTGTAAGTATGTGTAAGTGCGTGAAAGTGCGTGTAAGTTCATGTAAGTGCATGTAAGTACATGCAAGTGCATATAAGTGCGTATAAGTACGTGTACGTGCATGTAAGCACGTGTAAGTGCATGTAAGTGCATGTAAGTGCGTGTAAGGGGGTGTATATATGTGTAAGTGCAAGTAAGTGTGTGTTAGTACGTGTAAGTGCGTATAAAAGCGTGTAAGTGTGTGTAAGTGCGTGTAAGTGCGTGTAAGTGTGTGTAAGTACGTGTAAGTTCTTGTAAGTACGTGTAAGTGCGTGTAAGTGCCTGTAAGTGCGTTTAAGTATGTGTGAGTGTAGTTTAAGTGGGTGTAAGTGTATATATGTGTGTGTAAGTATGTGGAAGTGTGTGTTAGTGCATGTAAGTACGTGTAAGTGTGTAAGTGTGTGTAAGTGCGTGTAAGCGCGTATAAGTGTGTGTAAGTGTGTGTTAGTGCATGTAAGTGCGTGTAAGTGCGTGCAAGTGCGTGTAAGTGTGGTTTAATTGCGTGTTAGTTTGTGTAAATGCGTATAAGTGTGTGTAAGTTTATGTAAGTTTGTATACGTATGTGTAAGTGCATGTAAGTGCATATAAGTGCGTTTAAGTGTGTGTTAGTGCATGTAAGTGTGTGTTAGTGCGTATAAGTGTGTGCAAAAGCGTGTAAGTGCATGTAAGTGTGTGTAAGTGAATGTAAGTGCGTGTAAGTGCATGTAAGTGCGTGTAAGTGTGTGTAAGTGTGTGTTAGTGCATGTAAGTGTGTGTTAGTGCGTATAAGTGTGTGTAAGTGTGTGTTAGTGCATGTAAGTGTGTGTTAGTGCGTATAAGTGTGTGCAAAAGCGTGTAAGTGCATGTAAGTGTGTGTAAGTGAATGTAAGTGCGTGTAAGTGCATGTAAGTGCCTGTAAGTGCGTGTAAGTGCGTGTAAGTGTGTGTAAGTGTGTGTAAGTGCGTATAAGTGTGTGTAAGTGCGTGTAAGTGCATATAAGTGCATGTAAGTACGTGTAAGTACGTGTAAGTGCATGTAAGTGCGTGTAAGTGTGTGTAAGTGCGTGTAAGTGCGTGTAAGTGCGTGTACGCACGTGTAAGTACGTGTAAGTGCATGAAAGTGCATGTAAGTTTGTGTAGTGCGTGTAAGTACGTGTAAGTATGTGTAAGTGCGTGTAAGGACGTGTAAGTGTGTGTAAGTGCGTCTAAGTGTGTGTAAGTGAGTGTAAGTGTGTGTAAGTGCGTTTAAGTGCGTGTAAGTACGTGTAAGATCATCTAAGTGAATGTAAGTTCCTGTAAGTGCGTGTAAGTGCGTTTAAATGCATGTAAGTACGTGTAAGTGCGAGTAAGTATGTATAAGTGCGTGTAAGTGCATGTATGTGCGTGTAAGTGCATGTAAGTACGTGTAAGTACGTGTTAGTGCGTGTAAGTGCGTGTAAGAGCATTTAAGTGCATGTTAGTGCATGTAAGCGCGGTTTAAGTTCGTGTAAGTGTGTATAAGTGCGTGTAAGTGCGTATAAGTACGTGTAAGTATGTGTGAGTGTGTGTTAGTGCAGTTTGAGTTCGTATAAGTGTGTGTAAGTGCGTGTAAGTGCGTGTAAGTATGTGGAAGTGCGTGTAAGTGCGTGTAAGTACGTCTACGTATGTGTAAGTGCGTGTAAGTGTGTGTACGTTTGTGTAAGTGCATATAAGTGCATATAAGTACGTGTACGTATGTGTAAGTACGTGTAAGAACGTGTAAGTGCATGTAAGTGGGTGTAAGTACGTATAAGTGCATGTAAGCATGTGTAAGTGCGTGTAAGTCATGCAAGTGCATGAAAGTGCGTGTACGTGCGTCTAAGCGCGTGTAAGTGCGTGTAAGTGTAGTTTAAGTGGGTATAATTTTGTGTAAGTTCGTGTAACTGCGTGTAAGTGTGTGTAAGTGCGTGTAATTGAGTGTAAGTGTGACTAAGTTCGTGTAAGTGCGTGTAAGTGCGTGTAAGTGCATGTAAGTGCGTGGAACTGCATATAAGTGTGTGCAAGTGCCTGTAACTGCGTGTTAGTATGTGTATGTGTGTATAAGTGTGTGTAAGTACGTGTAAGTACGTATAAGTGTGTATTAGTGCGTGTAGGTATGTGTATGTGTGTGTAAGTACGTGTAAGTGCATGTAAGTGCATGACAGTGTGTGTAAGTGCGTTTAAGTGCGTGTAAGTGCATGTAAGTGCGTGTAAGTATGTGTAAGTGTGTCTAAGTGTGTGTAAGTACATATAAGTGTGTGTAAGTGCATGTAAGTGCGTGTAAGTGTGGTTTAAGTGCGTGTAAGTTCGTGTAAGTGCGTGTAAGTGTGTACAAGTGTGTGTAAGTGCATGTAAGTGTGCGTAAGTGCGTATAAGTGCGTGTAAATGTGTGTAAGTGTGTGTAAGTACGTGTTACTGCGTCTAAGTGTGTGTAGAAGTATATAAGTGCGTGTAAGTGTGTGTAAGTACGTATAAGTGTGTGTAAGTGCGTGTAAGTATGTGTAAATGCGTGTAAGTGTGTGTAAGTGTGTGTGAGTGCATGTGAGTATGTATAAGTATGTGTAAGTGCGTGTAAGGTGGTGTAAGAGCGTGTAAGTATGTGGAAGTCTGTGTAAGTGCATGTAAGTGTGTGTAAGTGCGTATAAGTGCATGTAAGTGTGTGTAAGTTCATGTAAGTGCATGTAAGTGCGTGTAAGTGCGTGTAAGTACGTGTAAGTGCTTGTAAGTGCGTGTCTGTGCATGTAAGTGCATTTCAATGCATGTAAGTGCGTGTAAGTACGTGTAAGTGCGTGTAAGTGTGTATAAGTATGTGGAAGTGTGTGTAAGGTGGTGTAAGAGCGTGTAAGAGTGTGTAAGTACGTGTGAGTGTGTATAAGTACGTGTAAGTATGTATAAGTGCATGTAAGTTTTAGTAAGTTCGTGTAAGTACGTGTAAGTGCGTGTAAGTGCGTATAAGTGCGTGCAAGTACATGTAAGTACGTGTAAGTGTAAGAAAGGGTGTGTAAGTATGTGTAAGTGTGTGTAAGTGCGTGTAAGTGCGTGTAATTGTGTGTACGTGTGTGTAAGTGCGTGTAAGTACGTGTATGTGCCTATAAGTACATGTAAGTTCGTATAAGTGTGTGTAAGTGCATGTAAGTGCGTGTCAGTGCGTGTAAGTGTGTGTAAGTGCATGGAAGTACGTGTAAGTACGTGTAAGTACGTGTAAGTGCGTGTAAGTGTGTGTTAGTACGTATAAGTACGTGTAAGTGCGTGTAAGTGTGTGTAAGTGCGTGTAAGTACGTGTAAACTCGTGTAAGTGAATGTAAGTTTGTATAAGTGCGTGTAAGTACGTGTAAGTTTGTGTAAGTGCGTGTAAGTGTGTGTAAGTGCGTGTAAGTGCGTGTAAGTGTGTGTAAGTAGGTATAAGTGTGTGTAAGTACATGTAAGTGCGTGTAAGTACGTGTAAGTGCATGTGAGTGTGTGTAAGTGCGTGTAAGTGCGTGTTAGTACGTATAATTGCTTATAAGAGCATGTAAGTGCATGTAAGTGCGTGTAAGCACGGTCTAAGTTGGTGTAAGTGAGTGTAAGTGTATGTAAGTTCGTGTAGGTTCATGTAAGTGTGTGTGAGTGTGTGTAAGTGCATGTAAGTGCGTGTAAGTGCGTGTAAGTCCGTGTAAGTACGTCTAAGTGCAGTTTAAGTTTGTGTGAGTATGTGTAAGTGCGTGTAAGTGCATGAAAGAATGTGTAAGTGCGTGCAAGTGCGTGTAAGTGCGTTTAGGTATGTGTAAGTGCGTGTAAGTACGTGTAAGTTTGTGGAAGTACGCATAAGTACGTGTAAGTGCGTGTAGTATGTGTAAGTACGTGTAAGTACGTGTAAGTGCAAGTAAGTGCGTGTAAGTACGTGTAAGTGCATGTAAGCACGTGTAAGTGCGTGTAAGTTCGTGTAAGTGCATGTAAGTGCAGTTTAAGTGGGTGTTATTTTGTGTAAGTTTGTGTAAGTGCATATAAGTGCGTGTACGTGCATGTAAGTGAGTGTAAGTGCGACTAAGTGCGTGCAAGTACGTGTAAGTGCGTGTAAGTGCGTATAAGTGCATGTAAGTGTGTGTAAGTGCGTGTAAGTGCGTGTAAGTGCGTGTAAGTCCGTGTAAGTACGTGTAAGTGCAGTTTAAGTTGGTGTGAGTATGTGTAAGTGCGTGTAAGTGCATGAAAGAATGTGTAAGTGCGTGCAAGTGCGTGTAAGTGCGTGTAGGTATGTGTAAGTGCGTGTAAGTACGTGTAAGTGTGTGGAAGTACGCATAAGTACGTGTAAGTGCGTGTAGTATGTGTAAGTACGTGTAAGTACGTGTAAGTGCAAGTAAGTGCGTGTAAGTACGTGTAAGTGCATGTAAGCACGTGTAAGTGCGTGTAAGTTCGTGTAAGTGCATGTAAGTGCAGTTTAAGTGGGTGTTATTTTGTGTAAGTTTGTGTAAGTGCATATAAGTGCGTGTACGTGCATGTAAGTGAGTGTAAGTGCGACTAAGTGCGTGCAAGTACGTGTAAGTGCGTGTAAGTGCGTATAAGTGCGTACAAGTGCGTGTAAGTGCGTGTTAGTGTGTGTATGTGTGTGTAAGTGCGTGTAAGTATGTGTAAGTACGTGTAAGTGCATGTAAGTGCATGTAGGTGCGTGTAGGTACGTGTAAGTGCGTGTAAGTGCGTGTAAGTACGTGTACGTGTGTGTATGTGCGTATAAGTGCATGTAAGTATGTGTAAGTGCGTCTAAGTGTGTGTAAGTGCATGTAAGTGCGTGTAAGTGCCTGTAAGTGCATGTGCATACATGTAAGTGTGTGTAAGTATGTGTAAGTGCATGTTAGTATGTGCAAGTATGTGTAGAAGCGAGTAAGTACGTGTAAGTGTGTGTAAGAGCATGTAAGTGCGTGTAACTGTATGTAATTGCGTGTAAGTGTGTGTAAGTGTATATAAGTGTGTGTAAGTGTATGTAAGTACGTGTAAGTGCGTGTAAGTGCGTGTAAGCGTATGTAAGTGTGTGTAAGTGCATGTAAGTGCGTATAAGTATGTGTAAGTATGTGTGAGTACGTGTGAGTGCGTGTAAGTATGTATAGGTGCGTGTAAGTACGTGTAAGTGTGTATACGTACGTGTCAGTGCATGTAAGTGCGTGTAAGTGTGTGTAAGTACGTGTAAGTTTGTGTAAGTGCATATAAATGCGTGTAAGTACGTGTAAGTGTGTGTAAGTGCGTATAAGTATGTAGAAGTGCATTTAAGGTCGTGTAAGAGCGTGTAAGAGTGCATAAGTGCGTATAAGTGCGTGTAAGTGCGTGTAAGTGCTTGTAAGTGCGTGTAAGTACGTGTAAGTGCGTGTAAGTGCGTGTAAGTATGTGTAAGTGCGTGCAAGTACGTGTAAGTACGTGTAAGTATGTGTAAGTATGTGTAATTTTGTGTAAGTTTCTGTAAGTACGTGTAAGTATCTATAAGTATGTGTAAGTGCGTGTAAGTGTGTGTAAGTGTGTGTAAGTGCGTGTAAGTGCGTGTAAGTGCGTGTAAGTTCATGTAAGTACGTGTAAGTTTGTGCAAGTGAATGTAAGTTCGTGTAAGTGGGTGTAAGTGCGTGTAAGTTCGTGTAAGTGCGTGTAAGTGTGTGTAAGTGCGTGTAAGTTCATGTAAGTGTGTGTAAGTACGAGTATGGTTGTAAGTGTGTGTAAGTGTGTGTAAGTGCGTGTAAGTACGTGTTAGTTTGTGTAAGGGAATGTAAGTTCATGTAAGTACGTGTAAGTATGTGTAAGTGTGTCTAAGTGTGTGTAAGTACGAGTATGGTTGTAAGTGTGTGTAAGTGTGTGTAAGTGCGTGTAAGTACGTGTTAGTTTGTGTAAGGGAATGTAAGTTCATGTAAGTATGTTTAAGTGTGTGTAAGTGCATATAAGTGCATGGACGTACGTGTAAGTGCGTGTAAGTACGTGTAAGTCTGTGTAAGTGTGTGTAAGTGCGTGTAAGTACATGTAAGTATGTGCAAGTGTGTGTAAGTGCATGTAAGTGTGTGTACGTACGTGTAAGTGCGTGTAAGTGCGTGTTAGTGCGTGTGAGTGTGTATAAGAGCGTGTAAGTACATGTAAGTGCGTGTAAGTGTAGTTCAAGTTCGTGTCAGTGCATGTAAGTGCGTGTAAGTGCGTGTAAGTATGTGTAAGTGCGTGTAAGTGCGTATACATGTGTGTAAGTGCAGTTTAAGTGGGTGTAACTTTGTGTAAGTTTGTGTAAGTGCATGTAAGTACGTGTAAGTGCATGTAAGTGCGTGTAAGTACGTGTAAGTGCGTGTAAGTACGTGTAAGTGTGTGTAAGTGCGTATAAGTGCGTGTAAGTGTGTGCAAGTGCGTGTAAGAGTGTATTTTAGTGCATAAAAGTGTGTGTAAGTGCGTGTAAGAGCGTGTAAGTGCGTATAAGTGTGTGTAAGTGTGTGTGGGTGTGTGTAGGTGTGTGTAAGTATGTGTAAGTGTGTGTAAGTTGTTCATAAGTGCGTATACATGCATCTAAGTACGTGTAAGTGCATGTAAGTACGTTTAAGTATGTGTAAGTGCGTGTAAGTGCGTATACGTGCGTGTAAGTATGTGTAAGTACGTCTAAGTACGTGTTAGTGCGTGTGAGTGCGTGTAAGAGCGTGTAAGTGCATGTAAGTGCGTGTAAGTGTGGATGAAGTTCGTGTAAGTGAGTGTAAGTGCGTGTAAGTACGTGTAAAGTCATGTAAGTGCGTGTAAGTGTGTGTAAGTTCTAAAAGTGCGTGTAAGTGCGTATAAGTGCGTGTACGTGCGTGTAATTGCGTGTAAGTGTAGTTTAAGTTCGTGTAAGTGTGTGTAAGTACGTGTAAGTATGTATAAGTGCGGGTAAGTGCGTATAAGTATGTGTAAATGTGTGTAAGTGCGTGTAAGTGCATGTAAGTGCGTGTAAGTTCGTATAAGTGCGTGGACGTGCGTGTAAGTGCGTGTAAGTGTATGTAAGTGCGTCTAAGTGTGTTTAAGTGTGTGTAAGTGTAGTTTAAGTGGGTGTTATTTTGTGCAAGTTCGTGTAAGTGCGTGTAAGTGTGTGTAAGTGCATGTAAGTGAGTGTAAGTGCGACTAAGTGCGTGTAAGTACATGTAAGTGCGTGTAAGTATGTTTAAGTACGTACACGTGCATGTAAGTGTGTGTTAGTGTGTGTATGTGTATGTAAGTGTGTGTAAGTGTGTGTAAGTGTGTGTAAGTGCGTGTAAGTACATGAAGGTACATGTTGGTGCATGTAAGTGTGGATAAGTATGTATAAGTGCGTGTAAGTATGTATAAGTGTGTGTAAGTATGTATAAGTACATATAAGTATGTGTAAGTACGTCTAAGTGTGTGTAAGTGCGTGTAAGTGCGTGTAAGTGCGTCTAAGTGCGTATAAGTGCGTATAAGTGTGGTTTAAGTATGTGTAAGTTCGTGTAATTGCGTGTAATTGCGTACAAGTGTGTGTAAGTGTGTGTAAGTTCGTGTATATGTGTGTAAGTGTGTGTAAGTACATGTAAGTGCGTGTTAATACGTGTAAGTGTATGTAGAAGTGTGTAAGTGCGTGGAAGTGCGTGTAAGAGCATATAAGTGCGTGTAAGTGCGTGTAAGTACATCTAAGTGCGTGTAAGTGCTTATAAGTGCGTGTAAGTGCCTGTAAGTGTGTGTAAGTGCGTATAAGTGCGTGTAAGTGCATGTAACTACGTGTAAGTATGTGTAAGTTTGTGTAAGTGAATGTAAGTTCGTGTAAGTGCGTGTAAGTGTGTATAAGTGCGTGTAAGTGCGTGTTAGTACGTGTAAGTGTATGTAGAAGTGTGTAAGTGCGTGGAAGTGCGTGTAAGAGCATGTAAGTGCGTGTAACTGCATGTAAGTACATGTAAGTGCGTGTAAGTGCTTATAAGTGCGTGTAAGTGCCTGTAAGTGTGTGTAAGTGCGTATAAGTGCGTGTAAGTGCATGTAACTACGTGTAAGTATGTGTAAGTTTGTGTAAGTGAATGTAAGTTCGTGTAAGTGCGTGTAAGTGTGTATAAGTGCGTGTAAGTTTGTGTAAGTGCGTGTAAGGGTGTGTAAGTGCGTGTAAGTGCGAGTATGGGTGTAAGTGTGTGTAATTGTGTGTAAGTGCGTGTAAGTACGTGTTAGTTTGTGTAAGTGAATGTAAGTTCGTGTAAGTGCGTGTCTGTGTGTCTAAGTGCGTATAAGTGCGTGTAAGTATGTGTAAGTGCGTGTAAGTGTGTATAAGTGTGTATAAGTTCATGTAAGTGCATGTAAGTGCATGTACGTACGTGTAAGTGTGTCTAAGTACATGTAAGTGTGTGTAAGTGTGTGTAAGTGTGTGTAAGTACGTGTTAGTGCGTGTGAGTGTGTGTAAGAGCGTGTAATTGCATGTAAGTGTGTGTAAGTGCAGTTTAAGTTCGTGTAAGTACGTGTAAGTGTGTATAACAGCAGGTAAGTACGTGTAAGTGCAGTTTAAGTGGGTGTAATCTTGTGTAAGTTTGTGTAAGTGCGTGTAAGTGCGTGTAAGTACGTGTAAGTGCGTGTAAGTACATGTAAGTGTGTGTAAGTACGTATAAGTGCGTGTAAGTATGTGCAAGTGTGTGTAAGAGTGTGTTTTAGTGCATTTAAGTGTGTATAAGTACGTGTAAGTACGTGTAAGTATGTGTAAGTACGTGTAGGTATGTGTAGGTGTGTGTACGTGCGTGTAAGTACGTGTAAGTGTATGTAAGTGCGTATATATGCGTCTAAGTGCGTGTAAGTGCGTGTAAATACGTGTAAGTATGTGTAAGTGCGTGTTAGTACGTATGAGTACATTTAAGTATGTGTAAGTGCGTCTAAGTGCGTGTTAGTGCGCGTGAGTGCGTGTAAGAGCATGTAAGTGCGTGTAAGTGCGTGTAAGTATGTGTAAATGCGTGTAAGTGTATATAAGTACGTGCAAGTGCGTGTAAGTGCGTGTACGTTTGTGTCCGTGTGTGTAAGTGCATGTAATTGCATGTAAGTACGTGTAAGTACATGAAAGCATGTGTAAGTGCAAGTAAGTGCATGTAAGTACGTGTAAGTACATGTAAGTACGTGTAAGTTCATGTAAGTGCGTGTAAGTACGTGTAAGTGCGTGTAAGTATGTGTAAGTGTGTAAGTGCGTATAAGTGCGGTTTAAGTTTGTGTTAGTGCGTGTAAGTGCATGTAACTGCGTATAAGTGCGTATAAGTGTGTGTAAGTGTGTGTAAGTGCTTGTAAGTGCGTGTGAGTGCAGTTAAGTGGATGTAATTTTGTATAAATTTGTGTAAGTATATGTAAGTGCGTATAAGTGTGTGTAAGTATGTGTAAGTGCGTGTAAGTGCGTGTAAGTGTGTGTAAGTGCATGTAAGTGCGTATAAGTACGTGTAAGTGTATGTAAGTGCGTGTAAGTGCGTGTAAGTACGTGTAAGTACGTGTTAGTGCATATAAGTGCATGTAAGTCCGTGCAAGTGCATGTAAGTGTGGTTTTAGTACGTGTAAGCTTGTATAAGTGCGTGTAAGTGTGTATGTTTTTGTAAGTGCGAGTAAGTACGTATAAGTGCGTGTAAGTACGTATAAGTGCATGTAAGTGTGTGTAAGTGCGTGTAAGTGCATGTAAGTGCGTGTAAGTGTGTGTAAGTGTGTGTAAGTACGTGTAAGTGCATGTAAGTGCGTGTAAGTACGTGTAAGTACATGTAAGTGCGTGGAAGTGCGTGTATGTGTGTGTAAGTGCATGTAAGTACGTGTAAGTGCGCATAAGTGTGTATTAGTGCGTGTAGGTATGTGTAGGTATGTATAAGTGCGTATAAGTGCGTGTAAGTGCATGTAAGTGTGTGTAAGTGCATGTAAGTGCGTGTAAGAGCATGTAAGTGTGTGTAAGTGTCGTTTAAGTGCGTGTAAGTGCGTACAAGTGTGTGTAAGTGCATGTAAGTGTATGTAAGTGCGTATAAGTACGTGTAAATGCGTGTAGGTGTGTGTAAGTACGTGTTACTGCATCTAAGTGTGTGTAAAAGTGTGTAAGTGTGTGTAAGTGCGTGTAAGTGTGTGTAAGTGTGTGTAAGTGTGTGTAAGTATGTGTAAGTGCGTGTAAGTGCGTGTAAGTACGTGTAAGTGCGTGTAAGTGTGTGTAAGTATGTATAAGTGCGTGTAAGTGCGTGTAGTATGTGTAAGTACATTTCAGTACGTGTAAGTGCAAGTAAGTACGTGTAAGTACGTGTAAGTGCGTGTAAGTGTGTGTAAGTATGTATAAGTGCGTGTAAGTGCGTGTAGTATGTGTAAGTACATTTCAGTACGTGTAAGTGCAAGTAAGTACGTGTAAGTACGTGTAAGTGCGTGTAAGTGTGTGTAAGTATGTATAAGTGCGTGTAAGTGCGTGTAGTATGTGTAAGTACATTTCAGTACGTGTAAGTGCAAGTAAGTACGTGTAAGTACGTGTAAGTGCGTGTAAGTGTGTGTAAGTATGTATAAGTGCGTGTAAGTGCGTGTAGTATGTGTAAGTACATTTCAGTACGTGTAAGTGCAAGTAAGTACGTGTAAGTACGTGTAAGTGCGTGTAAGTGTGTGTAAGTATGTATAAGTGCGTGTAAGTGCGTGTAGTATGTGTAAGTACATTTCAGTACGTGTAAGTGCAAGTAAGTACGTGTAAGTACGTGTAAGTGCGTG
This sequence comes from Penium margaritaceum, assembly GCA_023375785.1. Lineage (NCBI taxonomy): Eukaryota > Viridiplantae > Streptophyta > Zygnematophyceae > Desmidiales > Peniaceae > Penium > Penium margaritaceum. The sequence goes on from SZWC01000071.1 coordinate 529,007, forward strand.
TAAGTGTGTGTAAGTATGTATAAGTGCGTGTAAGTGCGTGTAGTATGTGTAAGTACATTTCAGTACGTGTAAGTGCAAGTAAGTACGTGTAAGTACGTGTAAGTGCGTGTAAGTGTGTGTAAGTATGTATAAGTGCGTGTAAGTGCGTGTAGTATGTGTAAGTACATTTCAGTACGTGTAAGTGCAAGTAAGTACGTGTAAGTACGTGTAAGTGCGTGTAAGTGTGTGTAAGTATGTATAAGTGCGTGTAAGTGCGTGTAGTATGTGTAAGTACATTTCAGTACGTGTAAGTGCAAGTAAGTACGTGTAAGTACGTGTAAGTGCGTGTAAGTGTGTGTAAGTATGTATAAGTGCGTGTAAGTGCGTGTAGTATGTGTAAGTACATTTCAGTACGTGTAAGTGCAAGTAAGTACGTGTAAGTACGTGTAAGTGCGTGTAAGTGTGTGTAAGTATGTATAAGTGCGTGTAAGTGCGTGTAGTATGTGTAAGTACATTTCAGTACGTGTAAGTGCAAGTAAGTACGTGTAAGTACGTGTAAGTGCGTGTAAGTGTGTGTAAGTATGTATAAGTGCGTGTAAGTGCGTGTAGTATGTGTAAGTACATTTCAGTACGTGTAAGTGCAAGTAAGTACGTGTAAGTACGTGTAAGTGCGTGTAAGTGTGTGTAAGTATGTATAAGTGCGTGTAAGTGCGTGTAGTATGTGTAAGTACATTTCAGTACGTGTAAGTGCAAGTAAGTACGTGTAAGTACGTGTAAGTGCGTGTAAGTGTGTGTAAGTATGTATAAGTGCGTGTAAGTGCGTGTAGTATGTGTAAGTACATTTCAGTACGTGTAAGTGCAAGTAAGTACGTGTAAGTACGTGTAAGTGCGTGTAAGTGTGTGTAAGTATGTATAAGTGCGTGTAAGTGCGTGTAGTATGTGTAAGTACATTTCAGTACGTGTAAGTGCAAGTAAGTACGTGTAAGTACGTGTAAGTGCGTGTAAGTGTGTGTAAGTATGTATAAGTGCGTGTAAGTGCGTGTAGTATGTGTAAGTACATTTCAGTACGTGTAAGTGCAAGTAAGTACGTGTAAGTACGTGTAAGTGCGTGTAAGTGTGTGTAAGTATGTATAAGTGCGTGTAAGTGCGTGTAGTATGTGTAAGTACATTTCAGTACGTGTAAGTGCAAGTAAGTACGTGTAAGTACGTGTAAGTGCGTGTAAGTACGTATAAGTGCGTGTAAGTGCATGTAAGTGCGTTTAAGTGCATGTAAGGGTGTCTAAGTGCGTGTAAGTACGTGTAAGTGCAGTTTAAGTGGGTGTTATTTTGTGTAAGCTTGTATAAGTGTGTATACGTGCGTGTAAGTGTATGTAAGTGAGTGTAAGTGAGACTAAGTGTGTGTAAGTACGTGTAAGTGCGTGCAAGTACGTGTAAGTGTGTGTTAGTGTGTGTATGTGTGTGTAAGTGCGTGTTAGTGCGTGTAAGTGCGTGTAAGTGCGTGGAAGTGCATGTAGGTACGTGTAGGTACGTGCAAGTGCGTGTAAGTGCGTGTAAGTGCGTATAAGTGCGTGTAAGTGTGTATAAGTGCGTATAAGTGCATGTAAGTATGTGTAAGTGTGTCTAAGTGTGTATAAGTGCATGTAAGTGCGTATAAGTGCCTGTACATGCGTATAAATGTGGTTTAAGTATGTGTAAGTTGGTATAATTGCGTGTAAGTGCATACAAGTGTGTGTAAGTACGTGTAAGTACGTATAAGTGCGTGTAAGTGCATGTAAGTGCGTGTAAGTGCGTGTAAGTGCGTGTGTGTACGTGTAAGTGCGTGTAAGTGCGTGTAAGTACGTGTAAGTGCGTGTGTGTACGTGTAAGTACGTGTAAATGCGTGTAAGAGCATGTAAGTGCATGTAACTGTATGTAAGTGTGTGTAAGTGTGTGTAAGTGTGTATAAGTTCGTGTAAGTGCATGTAAGTACGTGTAAGTGTGTGTAAGTGTGTGTAAGTGTGTGTAAGTGTGTGTAAGTGCGTGTAAGTGCGTATAAGTGCGTGTATGTATGTGTAAGTACGTGTTAGTGCGTGTAAGTATATGTAAGTGTGTGTAAGTACGTGTAAGTGTGTATACGTACGTGTCAGTGCATGTAAGTGCGTGGAAGTGTGTGTAAGTACGTGTAAGTTTGTGTAAGTGCGTATAAATACGTGTACGCACATCTAAGTGTGTGTAAGTACGTATAAGTACATGGGAGTGCATGTAAGGTCGTGTAAGAGCGTGTAAGAGCGTATAAGTGCATATAAGTGCGTATAAGTGCGTGTAAGTACGTGTAAGTGTGTATAAGTGCGTATAAGTGCGTGTAAGTACGTGTAAGTGCGTGTAAGTGTGTGTAAGTACGTGTAAGTGCGTGTAAGTACGTATAAGTGCGTGTAAGTATGTGTAAGTTCATGTAAGTGTGTGGAAGTTCCTGTAAGTACGTGTAAGTGTGTGTAAGCACATGTAAGTGTGTGTAAGGGCCTATAAGTGTGTGTAAGTACGTGTAAGTGCATGTAAGTGTGTGTAAATATGTATAAGTACGTGTAAGTGCGTGTAAGGCTGTATCACTGCATGTAAGTGCGTGTAAGTGCGTGTAAGTGCATGTAAGTACGTGTAAGTGTGTGTAAGTGCGTGTAAGTGCGTGTAAGTGCGTATAAGTGCATGTAAGTGTGTGTAAGTGCGTGTAAGTGCATGTAAGTGCGTGTAAGTGTGTGTAAGTGTGTGTAAGTACGTGTAAGTGCATGTAAGTGCGTGTAAGTGCATGTAAGTACATGTAAGTGCGTGTCAGTGCATGTAAGTGCGTGTAAGCACGGTCTGAGTTCGTGTAAGTGAGTGTAAGTGTATGTAAGTTCGTGTAAGTTCATGTAAGTGTGTGTACGTGCGTGTAAGTGCATGTAAGTACATGTAAGTGCGTGTCAGTGCATGTAAGTGCGTGTAAGCACGGTCTGAGTTCGTGTAAGTGAGTGTAAGTGTATGTAAGTTCGTGTAAGTTCATGTAAGTGTGTGTACGTGCGTGTAAGTGCATGTAAGTACATGTAAGTGCGTGTCAGTGCATGTAAGTGCGTGTAAGCACGGTCTGAGTTCGTGTAAGTGAGTGTAAGTGTATGTAAGTTCGTGTAAGTTCATGTAAGTGTGTGTACGTGCGTGTAAGTGCATGTAAGTACATGTAAGTGCGTGTCAGTGCATGTAAGTGCGTGTAAGCACGGTCTGAGTTCGTGTAAGTGAGTGTAAGTGTATGTAAGTTCGTGTAAGTTCATGTAAGTGTGTGTACGTGCGTGTAAGTGCATGTAAGTACATGTAAGTGCGTGTCAGTGCATGTAAGTGCGTGTAAGCACGGTCTGAGTTCGTGTAAGTGAGTGTAAGTGTATGTAAGTTCGTGTAAGTTCATGTAAGTGTGTGTACGTGCGTGTAAGTGCATGTAAGTACATGTAAGTGCGTGTCAGTGCATGTAAGTGCGTGTAAGCACGGTCTGAGTTCGTGTAAGTGAGTGTAAGTGTATGTAAGTTCGTGTAAGTTCATGTAAGTGTGTGTACGTGCGTGTAAGTGCATGTAAGTACATGTAAGTGCGTGTCAGTGCATGTAAGTGCGTGTAAGCACGGTCTGAGTTCGTGTAAGTGAGTGTAAGTGTATGTAAGTTCGTGTAAGTTCATGTAAGTGTGTGTACGTGCGTGTAAGTGCATGTAAGTACATGTAAGTGCGTGTCAGTGCATGTAAGTGCGTGTAAGCACGGTCTGAGTTCGTGTAAGTGAGTGTAAGTGTATGTAAGTTCGTGTAAGTTCATGTAAGTGTGTGTACGTGCGTGTAAGTGCATGTAAGTACATGTAAGTGCGTGTCAGTGCATGTAAGTGCGTGTAAGCACGGTCTGAGTTCGTGTAAGTGAGTGTAAGTGTATGTAAGTTCGTGTAAGTTCATGTAAGTGTGTGTACGTGCGTGTAAGTGCATGTAAGTACATGTAAGTGCGTGTCAGTGCATGTAAGTGCGTTTAAATGCATGTAAGTGCGTGTAAGTGCATGTAAGTGCGTGTAAGTGTGTATAAGTATGTGTAAGTGTGAGTACGGTGGTATAAGAGCGTATAAGAGTGTGAGAGTGCGTGTAAGTGCGTGTAAGTGTGTATAAGTATGTGTAAGTGCATGTGAGTGTGTGTAAGTTCGTGTAAGTACGTGTAAGTGCGTGTAAGGGCGTGTAAGTGCGTATAGGTGCGTGCAAGTACGTGTAAGTACGTGTAAGTATAAGAAAGGGCGTGAAAGTATGTATAAGTGTGTGTAAGTGCGTGTAAGTGTGTGTAA
>SZWC01000071.1:553144-589882 GCA_023375785.1 Penium margaritaceum
TAAGTATGTGTAAATACGTGTAAGTGTGTGTAAGTACGTGTAAGTACGTGTAAGTGCATGTAAGTGCGTATACGTGCGTGTAAGTGCGTGTAAATACGTGTAATTTTCTGTAAGTGCGTGTAAGTGTATGTAAGTGCGTGTAAGTGTGTGTAAGTGCGTGTAAGTACGTGTAAGTATGTGTAAGTGCATGTAAGTGCGTATACGTGCGTGTAAGTGCGTGTAAATACGTGTAATTTTCTGTAAGTGCGTGTAAGTGTATGTAAGTGCGTGTAAGTGTGTGTAAGTGCGTGTACGTGCGGTTTAAGTTCGTGTAAGTGTGTATACGTGCGTGTAATCATGTGTCAGTGCGTATAAGTGCGGTTTAAGTGCGTATAATTTTGTGTAAGTTCGTGTAAGTATTCATAAGTACGTGTAAGTGCGTATAAGTGCGTGTAAGTGCGTGTAAGTGCGTGTAAGTGCATGTAAGTGCCTATAAGTGCGTATAAGTACATGTAAGTGCGTGTAAGTGCATCTTAGTGCGTGTAAGTGCGTGTAGGTGCATGTAAGTGCGTCTAGGTGCGTGTGATTTCATGTAAGTGTGTGTAAGTGTGTGTTAGTGCGTGTAAGTGCGTGTAAGTACGTGTAAGTGCGTGTACGTGCGTGTAAGTGTGTGTAAGTGCGTGTAAGTACATATAAGTGCGTCTAAGTGTGTTTACGTTCGTGCAAGTGCGTGTAAGTGCGTGTAAGGTTGTGTAAGTGCGTGTAAGTGCGTGTAAGTGCATGTAAGTGTGTGTAAGTGCGTGTAAGTGCGTGTAAGTGCGGTTGAAGTTTGTGTAAGTACGTGTAAGTGCATGTCATTGCGTATAAGTGCGGTTTAAGTACGTGGGAGTTCGTGTAAGTTCGTGTACGTGATAAGTGCGTGTAAGTGCGTGTAAGTGCATTTAAGTGCGTGTAAGTGCGTGTAAGTGCGTGTAAGTGCGTGTCAGAGTGTGTAAGTGCGTGTAGGTGCGTGTAAGTACGTGTAGGTGTGTGTAATTTTGTGTAAGTGTGTGTAAGTGCGTGTTAGTGCGTGTAAGTCTGTGTACGTGCGTGTAAGTACGTGTAAGTGCGTATAAGTGTGTGTAAGTGTGTGTAAGTGCGTGTTAGTGCGTGTAAGTCTGTGTACGTGCGTGTAAGTACGTGTAAGTGCGTATAAGTGTGTGTAAGTGTGTATAAGTGCGTGTAAGTGCGTCTAAGTACGTGTATGTTCGTACAAGTGCGTGTAAGTGCGTGTAAGTTCGTGTAAGTACGTGTAAGTACGTGTAAGTGTGTGTAAGTGCGTGTTAGTGCATGTAAGTGCGTGTAAGTGTACGTATGTTTGTGTAGGTGCATGTAAGTACGTGTAAGTGCGTGTAAGTATGTGTAAGTGCGTGTACGTACGTGTAAGTGTGTGTAAGTAGATGTAAGTTCATGTAAGAGCGTATAAGTACGTGTAAGTGCGTGTAAGTGCATGTAAGTGCGTGTAAGTGCACGTATGTGCAGTTTTAGTTTGTGTAAGTGCGTATAAGTGCGTGTAAGTGCATGTAAGTACATGTAAGTATGTGTAAGTATGTGTAAGTGCAAGTGAGTGCGTATAAGTATGTGTAAGTGCGTGTAAGTACGTGTAATTACGTGTTAGTGGGTGTAAGTACGCGTAAGTGCAAGTAAGTGCGTGTAAGTACGTGTAAGTGCGTGTAAGTGCATATAAGTACGTGTAAGTGTGTGTAAGTGCATATAAGTGCGTGTAAGTGCGTGTAAGTGTGTGTAAGTACGGGTACATTTGTGTAAGTGCTTGTAACTGCGCGTAAGTGCGTATAAGTGTGTGTAAGTGCGTGTAATTGCGGTTTAAGTTCCTGTAAGTGCGTGTAAGTGCGTGTCAGTGTGTGTAAGTGCGGTTTAAGTGCGTGTAATTTCGTGTACATTCGTGTAAGTGCATGTAAGTGTGTGTAAGTGCGTGTAAGTGCGTGTAAGTGCGTGTACGTGTGTGTAAGTGTGTATAAGTGCATGTCAGTGTGTGTAAGTGCGTGTAAGTGTGTGTAAGTGCGTGTAGGCACGTGTAATTTCGTGTAAGTGTCTGTAAGTGTGTGTTAGTGCGTGTACGTACGTGTACGTGCATGTAAGTACGTGTAAGTGTGTGTAAGTATGTGTAAGTTCGTATAAGTGCATGTAAGTGCGTCTAAGTGTGTGCAAGTTGGGACAAGTGTATGTAAGTCACGTAAGTTCGTGTAAGTGCGTGTAAGTGCGTGTAAGTGTGTGTAAGTGCGTGTTAGTGCATGTAAGTGCGTGCAAGTGCGTGTAAGTTTGTGTAATTATGTGTTAGTGTGTGTACATTCGTATAAGTGCGTGTAAGTGCGTGTAAGTGCGTTTAAGTGTGCGTAAGCATGTGTAAGTTCGTGTAAGTACGTATAACTACGTGTAAGTGCGTGTAAGTGTGTGTAAGTGCGTGTAAATGCGTGTAAGTGCGTGTAAGTACATGTAAGTGTGTATAAGTGCTCGTAAGTGCGTGTAAGTGCGTGTAAGTACGTGTAAGTGCGTGTGAGTGTATGTAAGTATGTGTAAGTACGTATATGTGTGTGTAAATGCGTGTAAGTGTGTGTAAGTACGTGTAAGTGCATATAGGTGCGTGTAAGTGCGTGTAAGTGTACGTAAGTTTGTGTAGGTGTGTGTAAGTACGTGTAAGTGCGTGTAAGTATGTGTAAGTGTGTATAAGTGCGTGTAAGTGAATATAAGTGGATGTAAGTTCATGGAAGAGCGTGTAAGTGCGTGTAAGTGTGTGTAAGTGCGTGTAAGTGCGTGTAAGTACGTGTAAGTGCGTGTAAGTGCATGTAAGTGCGTGTAGGTATGTGAGTGCGTGTAAGTGCGAGTTCGTGCGTGTAAGTGCGTGTAAGTGTGTGTAAGTGCATGTAAGTGGGTATAAGTGTGTGTAAGTGTGTCTAAGTGCGTGTAAGTGCATGTAAGTGCGTGTAAGTTTGTGTAAGTGCATGTAAGTGTGTGTAAGTGTGTATACGTATATGTAAGTGCGTGCAAGTGTGTGTCAGAGTGTGTAAGTGCGTATAATTGCGTGTATATATGTATAAGTGCTTGTAAGTGCGTATAAGTGCGTGTAAGTGTGTGTAAGTGCGTGTAAGTGCGTGTAAATGCGTATAAGTGTGTGTAAGTACGTGTAAGTTTATGTAAGTGTGTGTAAGTGTGTGTAAGTGTGTGTAAGTGTGTAAGTGTGTGTAATTGCGTGTTAGTGTGTGTAAGTACGTGTAAGTTCATGTAAGTGCGCGAAGGCATGTATAAGTATGAGTTCATGTGTGTACGTGGGTGTAAGTGCATGTAAGTGCGTGTAAGTGCATGTAAGTGCATGTAAGTGCGTTTAAGTGTGTGTAAGTGTGTGTAAGTGCATGTAAGTGCGTATTAGTATGTGTAAGTGCGTATAAGTGCATGTAAGTGCGTGTAAGTGCATGTAAGTGCATGTAAGTGCGTTTAAGTGTGTGTAAGTGTGTGTAAGTGCATGTAAGTGCGTATTAGTATGTGTAAGTGCGTATAAGTGCATGTCAGTGCGTGTAAGTATGTATAAGTGTGTGTAAGTGCGTGTAAGTACATGTAAGTGCGTGTAAGTGTGTGTAAGTGTGTGTACGTGCGTATAAGTGCATATAAGTGTGTGTACGTTCATGTAAGTACATGTAAGTGCGTGTACGTATGTGTAAGTGCGTGTAAAATTGTGTAAGTACGTGTAAGTGCGTGTAAGTGTGTGTAAGTGCGTGTAAGTTCGTGTAAGTGCTCGTATGTGCGTGTAAGTGCGTGTAAGTGCGTGTAAGTGCGTGTTTCTTTGTGTAAGTGTGTGTAAGTGCGTGTAAGTGCGTGTAAGTGCGTGTTTCTTTGTGTAAGTGTGTGCAAGTGTGTATAAGTGGATATAAGTGCGTGTAAGTGCATGTAAGTGCGTGTAAGGACGTGTAAGTACGTGTAAGTACGTGTAAGTGCGTGTAAGTGCATAAAAGTGCGTGTAAGTGCATGTAAGTGTGTGTAAGTGCGTGTAAGTACGGTTTAAGTTCGTGTAAGTGCGTGTAAGTGCGTGTAAGTACGTGTAAGTGCGTCTAAGTGCGTCTAAGTGCGTGTAAGTTTGTGCAAGTGCGTGTAAGTGCGTGTAAGTGCGTGTAAGTGCGTGTAAGTTTGTGTAAGTGCGTATAAGTGCATGTAAGTGCGTGTAAGTATGTGCAAGTACGTGTAAGTGTGTGTAAGTGCAAGTAAGTGCGTGTAAGTATGTGTAAGTGTATGTAAGCACGAGTAAGTGTGTGTAAGTATGTGTACGTGCGTGTTAGTGGGTATAAGTGCGTGTAAGTGCAAGTAAGTGCGTGTAAGTACGTGTAAGTGTGTGTAAGTGCGGGTAAGTGCGTGTAAGTGTGTGTAAGTGTGTGTAAGTACATGTAAGTGCGTATAAGTGTGTGTAAGTACGTGTATGTTTGTGTAAGTGCGTGTAACTACGTATAAGTGCATTGAAGTATGTATACGTACGTGTAAGTACGGTTTACGTTCGTATCAGTGTGTGTAAGTGCGTGTAGGCGCGTGTAAGTGCGGTTTAAGTGCGTGGGATTTCGTGTAAGTTCGTGTAAGTGCGTGTAAGTGCGGGTAAGTACGTGTAAGTGCGTGTAAGTGCGTGTCAGTGTGTGTAAGTGTGTATAAGTGCATGTAAGTGCGTGTAAGTGCGTGTAAGTGTGTGTAAGTGCGTGTTAGTGCGTGTAAGTACGTGTACGTGCGTGTAAGTGCGTGTAAGTTTGTGTAAGTGTGTGTACGTACGTGTAAGTGCGTGTAAGTGTGTGTTAGTGCATGTAAGTGCGTGTAAGTGCACGTAAGTTCATGTAGGAGCGTGTAAGTACGTGTAAGTGCGTGTAAGTATGTGTAAGTGCGTGTAAGTGCGTGTAAGTGCGTGTAAGTGGATATAAGTTCGTGTAAGAGCGTGTACGTACGTGTAAGTACATATAAGTACGTGTAAGTGCGTGTAAGTACGTGTAAGTGCATGTAAGTATGTGTAAGTACGTGTAAGTGTTTGTAAGTATGTGTAAGTACATGTAAGCACAAGTAAGTGCGTGTAAGTACGTATAAGTGCATGTTAGTGGGTGTAAGTACGTGTAAGTACAAGTAAGTGCGTGTAAGTACGCGTAAGTGCGTGTACGTGCGTGTAATTACGTGTAAGTGTGTGTAAGTGCATGTAAGTACATGTACGTACGTGTAAGTGCATGTAAGTACGTGTACCTTTGTGTGAGTGCTTATAACTGCGTGTAAGTGCATATAAGTGTGTGTAAGTACGTGTAAGTGCGGTTTAAGTTCGTGTAAGTGCGTGTAAGTGCAATTCAGTGCGTGTAAGTGCGCTTTAAGTGCGTGTAATTTCGTGTAAGTTTGTGTAAGTGTGTGTAAGTATGTGTAAGTGCGTGTAAGTACGTGTAAGTACATGTAAGTGCGTGTAAGTACATGTAAGTGCATGTCAGTGTGTGTAAGTGCATGTAAGTATGTGTAAGTACGTGTAGGTGCGTGTAATTTTGTGTAAGTGCATGTAAGTACGTGTTAGTGTGTGTAAGTGCGTGTACGTGTGTGTAAGTGCATGCAAGTGTGTGTAAGTATGTGTAAGTTTGTATAAGTGTGTGTAAGTGCGTCTAAGTGCGTCTAAGTTTGTGCAAGTGCGTGTAAGTGTGTGTAAGTTTGTGTAAGTGCGTGTAAGTGCGTGTAAGTGCGTGTAAGTGTGTGTTAGTGCATGTAAGTGCGTGTAAGTGCGTGTAAGTTCGTGTAAGTACGTGTAAGTGTGTGTAAGTGCGTGTAAGTACATGTAAGTGCGTGTAAGTGTGTGTAAGTGTATGTAAGTGCGTGTAAGTGCGTGTAAGTGCGTGTACATTTGTGTAAGTGCGTATAAGTGCATGTAAGTGCGTGTAAGTGTGTGTAAGTGTATGTAAGTGCGTGTAAGTGCGTGTAAGTGCGTGTACATTTGTGTAAGTGCGTATAAGTGCATGTAAGTGCGTGTAAGTGTGTGTAAGTGTATGTAAGTGCGTGTAAGTGCGTGTAAGTGCGTGTACATTTGTGTAAGTGCGTATAAGTGCATGTAAGTGCGTGTAAGTGTGTGTAAGTGTATGTAAGTGCGTGTAAGTGCGTGTAAGTGCGTGTACATTTGTGTAAGTGCGTATAAGTGCATGTAAGTGCGTGTAAGTGTGTGTAAGTGTATGTAAGTGCGTGTAAGTGCGTGTAAGTGCGTGTACATTTGTGTAAGTGCGTATAAGTGCATGTAAGTGCGTGTAAGTGTGTGTAAGTGTATGTAAGTGCGTGTAAGTGCGTGTAAGTGCGTGTACATTTGTGTAAGTGCGTATAAGTGCATGTAAGTGCGTGTAAGTGTGTGTAAGTGTATGTAAGTGCGTGTAAGTGCGTGTAAGTGCGTGTACATTTGTGTAAGTGCGTATAAGTGCATGTAAGTGCGTGTAAGTGTGTGTAAGTGTATGTAAGTGCGTGTAAGTGCGTGTAAGTGCGTGTACATTTGTGTAAGTGCGTATAAGTGCATGTAAGTGCGTGTAAGTGTGTGTAAGTGTATGTAAGTGCGTGTAAGTGCGTGTAAGTGCGTGTACATTTGTGTAAGTGCGTATAAGTGCATGTAAGTGCGTGTAAGTGTGTGTAAGTGTATGTAAGTGCGTGTAAGTGCGTGTAAGTGCGTGTACATTTGTGTAAGTGCGTATAAGTGCATGTAAGTGCGTGTAAGTGTGTGTAAGTGTATGTAAGTGCGTGTAAGTGCGTGTAAGTGCGTGTACATTTGTGTAAGTGCGTATAAGTGCATGTAAGTGCGTGTAAGTGTGTGTAAGTTCTCGTAAGTGTGTGTAAGTACGTGTAAGTGTGTGTACGTGCAAGTAAGTGCGTGTAAGTATGTGTAAGTGTATGTAAGCATGAGTAAGTGCGTGTAAGTACGTGTAAGTACGTGTTAGTGGGTGTAAGTGCGTGTAAGTGCAAGTAAGTGCGTGTAAGTAGGTGTAAGTGTGTGTATGTGCGGGTAAGTGTGTGTAAGTGTGTGTAAGTGCGTGTAAGTACATGTAAGTGCGTGTAAATGTGTGTAAGTATGTGTATGTTTGTGTAAGTGCCTATAACTGCGTGTAAGTGCATTGAAGTATGTATAAGTACGTGTAAGTACGGTTTAAGTTCGTATCAGTGCGTGTAAGTGCGTGTAGGTGCGTGTAAGTACGGTTTAAGTGCGTGGGATTTCGTGTAAGTTCGTATACGTGCGTGTAAGTGCGGGTAAGTGCGTGTAAGTGTGTGTAAGTGTGTGTAAGTGCGTGTCAATATGTGTAAGTGTGTATAAGTGCCTGTAAGTACGTGTAAGTGCGCGTAAGTGCGTGTAAGTGCGTATTAGTACATGTAAGTGCGTGTACATGCGTGTAAGTGCGTGTAAGTGCGTGTAAGTATGTGTAAGTATGTGTAAGTGCATGTCAGTGCATCTAAGTGTGTGTATGTTCGTGCAAGTGCGTGTAAGTGCATGTAAGTTTGTTTAAGTGTGTGTACGTGCGTGTAAGTGCGTGTAAGTCCGTGTTAGTGCATGTAAGTGCGTGTAAGTGCACGTAAGTTCGTGTAGTTGCGTGTAAGTACGTGTAAGTGCGTGTAAGTATGTATAAGTGCGTGTAAATACATATAAGTACTTGTAAGTGCGTGTAAGTGCATGTAAGTGCATGTAAGTACGTGTAAGTACGTGTAAGTACGTGTAAGTGTGTGTAAGTATGTCTAAGTGTATGTAAGCACACGTAAGTGCGTGTAAGTACGTATAAGTGCATGTTAGTGGGTCTAAGTGCGTGTAAGTGCAAGTAAGAGTGTGTAAGTATGTGTAAGTACGTGTACGTGCGTCTAAGTACGTGTAAGTGTGTGTAAGTGCATGAAAGTGCGTGTAAGTGCGTGTAAGTGCGTGTAAGTACGTCTACGTTTGTGTAAGTGCTTATAACTGCATGTAAGTGCGTATAAGTGTTTGTAAGTACGTGTAAGTGCGTTTCAGTGCGTGTAAGTGTGGTTTAAGTACGTGTAATTTCGTGTTAGTTTGTGTAAGTGTGTGTAAGTACGTGTAAGTGCGTGTTAGTGCGTGTAAGTGCATGTAAGTGCGTGTAAGTGCGTGTAAGTGTGTGTCAGTGTGTGTAAGTGCATGTAAGTACGTGTAAGTACGTGTATGTGCATGTAATTTCGTGTAAGTGCATGTAAGTGCGTGTTAGTGCGTGTAAGTGCGTGTACGTGCGTGTAAGTGCATGTAAGTGTGTGTAAGTATGTGTAAGTTTGTATAAGTGTGTGTAAGTGCGTCTAAGTGCGTGTAAATTCGTGCAAGTGTGTGTAAGTGTGTGTAAGTTCGTGTAAGTGCGTGTAAGTGCGAGTAAGTGCGTGTAAGTATGTGTTAGTGCATGTAAGTGCGTGTAAGTACGTGTACGTTTGTGTAAGTATGTGTTAGTGTCTGTACATTCGTGTAAGTGCGTATAAGTACGTCTAAGTGTGTGTAAGTTCGTGTAAGTACGTGTAAGTTTGTGTAAGTGCGTGTAAGTGTGTGTAAGTGCATTTAAGTGTGTGTAAGTGTGTGTAAATGCGTGTAAGTGCGTGTAAGTGCGTGTAAGTGTGTGTAAGTACTCGTAAGTGTATGTAAGTGCGTGTAAGTGTGTGTAAGTTTGTGTAAGTGTGTGTAAGTGCGTGAAAGTGCATGTAAGTGCATGTAAGTGCATGTAAGTATGTGTAAGTGCGTTTAAATGCGTATAAGTGCGTGTAAGTGCATGTAGGTGCGTGGAGTGCGTGTAAGTGCGTGTAAGTACATGTAGGTGCGTGGAGTGCGTGTAAGTGCACGTACGGTTGTGTAGGTGCGTGTAAGTTCGTGTAAGTGCGTGTAAGTATGTGTAAGTTTGTGTAAGTGCGTGTAAGTGCGTGTAAGTGGATGTAAGTTCATGTAAGAGCGTGTAAGTGCGTGTAAGTGCGTGTAAGTGCGTGTAAGTGCGTGTAAGTGCGTGTAAGTGCTTGTAAATGCGTGTAAGTTTGTGTAAGTGCGTGTAAGTGTGTGGAAGTGCTTGTAAGTACATGTAAGTGCGTGTAAGTGCGTGTAAGTGCGTGTTAGTATGTGTAAGTACGTGTAAGTGCATGTAAGTGCGTGTAAGTTTGTGTAAGTGCATGCAAGTGTGTGTAAGTATGTGTAAGTGCATACAAGTGTGTGTCAGTGCATGTAAGTGCGTGTAAGTGCGTGTAAGTTTGTGTAAGTGCATGCAAGTGTGTGTAAGTATGTGTAAGTGCATACAAGTGTGTGTCAGTGCATGTAAGTGCGTGTAAGTGCGTGTATGTATGTAGAAGTGCGTGTAAGTGTGTATAAGTGCGTATAAGTGTGTGTAAGTGCGTGTAAGTGCGTGTAAGTGCATGTAAGTGCGTGTAAGTGTGTGTACGTACGTGTAAGTGTGTGTTAGTACGTGTAAGTTCGTGTAAGTATGTGTAAGTGTGTATAAGTGTGTGTAAGTGTGTAAGTGCGTATAAGTGCATGTTAGTGCGTGTAAGTATGTGTAAGTGTGTGTAAGTTCTTATAAGTGCGTGTAAGTTCGTGTAAGTATGTGTAGGCATGTATACGTATGAGTTCGTGCGTATAAGTGCGTGTAAGTGCGTGAAAGTGTGTGGAAGTGTGTGTAAGTTTGTATAAGTGCGTGTAAGTGCGTGTAGGTGCGTGTAAGTGCGTGTAAGTGAGTGTAAGTGTATGTAAGTGTGTGTAAGTACATATATGTACGTGTAAGTATGTGTAAGTGTTTATAAGTGCGTGTCAGTACGTGTAAGTACGTGTAAATGTGTATAAGTACGTGTAAGTGCATGTAAGTGCGTGTAAGTGCGTGTAAGTGTGTGTACGTGCGTGTAAGTAGGTATAAGTGTGTGTAAGTTCGTGTAAGTACGTTTCAGTGCGTGTGAGTGCGTGTAAGTGCGTGTAAGTTTGTGTACGTGCGTGTAAGTATGTGTAAGTGCACGTAAGTGCTTATAAGTACGTGTAAGTGCTCGTATGTGCGTGTAAGTACGTGTAAGTGCGTGTAAGTGCGTGTAACTTTGTGTAAGTACGTGCAAGTGTGTGTAAGTGGATGTAAGTGCGTGTAAGTGCATGTAAGTACGTGTAAGTATGTGTAAGTGCGTGTAAGTGCGTGTAAGTGCGTGTAAGTGCGTGTAAGTGCGTGTAAGTGCGTGTAAGTGCGTGTAAGTGCGTGTAAGTGCGTGTAAGTGCGTGTAAGTGCGTGTAAGTGCGTGTAAGTGCGTTTAAGTATATGTAAGTGTGTGTAAGTGCGTGTAAGTGCGTGTAAGTTCGTGTAAGTGCGTATAAGTGTGTGTAAGTGTGTGTAAGTACATGTAAGTACGTACAAGTACGTGTAAGTGCAAGAAAGTGTATGTAAGTATGTGTACGTGCATGTAAGCACGTGTAAGTGCGTGTAAGTGCGTGTAAGTGGATGTAAGTGTGTGTAAGTGCAAGTAAGTACGTATAAGTACGTGTAAGTGCGTGTTAGTGTGTGTAAGTGCGTGTAAGTGCGTGTAAGTGCGTGTAAGTGTGTATAAGTGTGTATACGTGCGTGTAAGTACGTTTAAGTTCGTGTAAGTACGTTTAAGTGCGTGTAAGTGCGTGTAAGTGGGTTTAAGTGTGTGTAAGTGCGTGTAAGTGCGTTTAAGTGCGTATGAGTGTGTGTAAGTACATGTAAGTGTAGGTTAAGTGTGTGTAATATCGTGTAAGTTCGTATAAGTGCATGTAAGTATGTGTAAGTATGTGTAAGTATATGTAAGTGCATATAAGTGTGTGTAAGTACATGTAAGTGCGTGTAAGTGTGTGTAAGTACGAGTAAGTGCGTGTAAGTATGTATAGGTACATGTATTTTTGTGTAAGTGCGTGTAAGTGTGTGTTAGTGCGTGTAAGTGCGTGTAAGTGCGTGTAAGTACGTGTAAGTGCATGTAAGTGCGTCTAAGTACGTGTAAGTTTGTGCAAGTGCATGTAAGTGCGTGTAAGTTCGTGTAAGTGCGTGTAAGTGCGTGTAAGTGCGTGTAAGTACGTGTAAGTGTGTGTAAGTGCATGTAAGTGCGTGTAAGTGCGTGTAAGTGCGTGTAAGTACGTGTAAGTGCATGTAAGTGCGTGTAAGTACGTGTAAGTGTGTGTAAGTGCATGTAAGTGCGTGTAAGTTCGTGTAAGTGCGTGTAAGTACGTGTAAGTGCGTGTAAGTGTGTGTAAGTACGTAGAAGTGTGTATAAGTGCGTGTAATTGCATGTAAGTGTATGTAAGTGCGTGTAAGTGCGTGTCAATGCATGTAAGTGCGTGTAAGTTCGTGTATGTGCGTGTTAGTACGTGTACGTTCATGTAGGTGCGTGTAAGTGCCTGTAAGTACGTGTAAGTACGTGTAAGGTACGTGGAAGATTGTGTAAGTGTGTGTAAATGGGTTTAAGTGCGTGTAAGTGCGTGTAAGTGTGTATAAGTGTGTGTAAGTTTGTGTAAGAGTGTGTAAGTACGTGTAAGTGCGTGTAAGTGCGTATACGTACGTGTAAGTGCTCGTATATGCGTGTAAGTGCGTATAAGTGTGTGTAAGTGCGTGCAACTTTGTGTAAGTATGTGCAAGTGCGTGTAAGTGCATGTAAGTGCATGTAAGTGCATGTAAGTACATGTAAGTGCGTTTAAATGCGTGTAAGTGCGTGTACGTGCGTGTAATTACATGTAGGTGCATGTAAGTACGCGTAAGTTCCTATAGGTATGTGTAAGTACGTGTCAGTGCGTGTAAGTATGTGTAAGTGTGTGTATGTGCGTATACCTGTGTATAAGTGGATGTAAGAGTGTGTAAGAGCGTGTAAGTGCGTATAAGAGCGTGTAAATGCGGGTAAGTACGTGTTAGTACGTGTAAGTGTGTGTAAGTGCGTGTAAGTGCGTGTAAGTGTGTGTAAGTGCATGTAAGTACGTGTAAGTACGTATAAGTACGTGTAAGTGCGTGTAAGTGTGTGTTAGTGCGTGTAAGTACGTGTAAGAGCATGTACGTGCATGTAAGTACGTGTAAGCGTGGTTTATGTTCGTGTACGTGAGTGAAGGTGTGTGCAAGTACGTGTAAGTTCATGTAAGTACGTATAAGTACGTGTGAGAGCGTGTGAGTGCGTGTAAGTGCGTGTAAGCGCGTGTAAGTGCAGTTTAAGTTCGTGTAAGTATGTGTAAGTGTGTGTAAGTTTGTGTAAGTGCGTATAAGTGCATGTAAGTGCGTGTATGTACGTGTAAGTACGTGTAAGTGCAAGTAAGTGCATGGAAGTACGTGTAAGTGCATGTAAGCATGTGTAAGTGGGTGTACGTAGGTGTAAGTGTGTGTACATGGGTGTAAGTGCGTGTAAGTGCAAGTAAGTGCGTGTAAGTATGTGTAAGTACGTGCAAGTGTGTGTAAGCACGTGCAAATACGTGTAAGTACGTGTATGTCGGTGTAAGTGTGTGTAAGTGCGTGTAAGTACGTGTAAGTTCATGTAAGTGCGTATAAGTGTGTGTAAGTGTGTGTAAGTGCGTGTAAGTGCGGTTTAAGTTCGTGTAAGTGCGTGTAACTGCATGTAAGTGCGTGTCAGTGCGTGTAAGTGCGGTTTAAGTGCATGCAATTTTGTGTAAGTTCGTGTAACTGCGTGTAAGTGTGTGTAAGTGCGTATAAGTGCGTGTAAGTGCGTGTAAGTACGTGTAAGTGCGTGTAAGTGCGTATAAGTGCGTATAAGTGCGTGTAACTGCATGTAAGTGTGTGTAGGTGCGTGTAATTTTGTGTAAGTGCGTGTAAGTGCGTGTTAGTGCATGTAAGTGCGTGTAAGTGTGTGTAAGTACATGTAAGTGTGTGTAAGTGCGTGCAAGTGCGTATAAGTGTGTCTAAGTGCGTGTAAGTTTGTGCAAGTGTGTATGAGTGCGTGTAAGTGCATGTAAGTGCGTGTAAGTATGTGTAAGTGCATGTAAGTGCGTGTAAGTGCGTGTAAGTGTATATAAGTGCAGTTTAAGTTTGTATAAGTGTGTATAAGTGCGTGTAAGTTTGTGTACGTGCGTGTAAGTGCTAGTAACAGCGTGTAAGTACGTGTAAGTACGTGTAAGTCATGTAAGTGCAAGTAAGTGCATGTAAGTACGTGTAAGTGCATGTAAGCACGTGTAAGTATGTGTTAGTACGTGTAAGTACGTGTAAGTGGGTGTAAGTTTGTGGAAGTGCAAGTAAGTGCGTCTAAGTACGTGTAAGTGTGTGTAAGTGTGTGTAAGTACATGTAAGTGCCTGTAAAAATGTGTAAGTGCGTGTAACTGTATGTACATACGTGTAAGTGCGTGTAAGTGTGTTTCACTGTGTGTAAGTGCGGTTTAAGTGTGTGAATATTCGTGTAAATTTGTGTAAGTGTGTGTAAGTACGTGTAAGTGTGTCTAAGTACGTGTAAGTGCGTGTAAGTGCGTGTAAGTGCATGTAAGTGCATGTAAGTACGTGTAAATATGTGTTAGTGCGTATACGTGTGTGTAAGTGTGGTAAGTGCGTATAGGTGCGTGTAATTTTGTGTAAGTGCGTGTAAGTGCGTGTAAGTGCGTGTAAGTGCATGTAAGTGCATGTAAGTGCGTGTAAGTGCGTGTAAGTGTGTGTAAGTACGTGTAAGTGTGTCTAAGTACGTGTAAGTGCGTGTAAGTGCGTGTAAGTGCATGTAAGTGCATGTAAGTACGTGTAAATATGTGTTAGTGCGTATACGTGTGTGTAAGTGTGGTAAGTGCGTATAGGTGCGTGTAATTTTGTGTAAGTGCGTGTAAGTGCATGTTTGTGCGTGTAAGTACGTGTAAGTGTGTGTAAGTGCGTGTAAGTACGTATAAGTGTGTGTAAGTGCGTATATGTGCGTGTAAGAGCGTCTAAGTGCGTGTAAGTACGTATAAGTGTGTGTAAGTGCGTATATGTGCGTGTAAGAGCGTCTAAGTGCGTGTAAGTTCGTGCAAGTGAGTGTAAGTGCGTGTAAGTTTGTATATGTGCATGTAAATGTGTATAAGTGCGTGTAAGTGTGTGTAAGTCCGTGTAAGTACGTGTAAGTCCGTGTAAGTACGTGTAAGTGTGTGTAAGTGCGTGTACGTTCGTGTGAGTGCGTGTTAGTGCGTGTAAGTGCATGTACATGCGTGTAAGTGCGTGTGAGTGTGTGTAAGTGTGTGTAAGTGTGTGTAAGTGTGTGTAAGTGCGTCTAAGTGTGTGTATGTTCGTGCAAGTGCGTGTAAGTGCGTGTAAGCTCGTGTAAGTGAGTGTACGTGCGTGTAAGTGCGTGTAAGTGCGTGTTAGTGCATGTAAGTGCGTGTAAGTACACGTAAGTTTGTGTAGGTGCGTGTAAGTACATGTAAGTGTGTGTAAGTATGTATAAGTGCGTGTAAGTACGTGTAAGTATGTGTAAGTACGTGTAAGTGCGTGTAAGTGCATGCAAGTACGTGTAAGTACGTGTAAGTACGTGTAAGTGTGTGTAAGTATGTGTAAGTGCATGTAAGCACAAGTAAGTGCGTATATGTACGTATAAGTACATGTTAGTGGATGTAAGTGTGTGTAAGTGCAAGTAAGTGCGTGTAAGTACGTGTAAGTGTGTATACGTGCGTGTACGTATGTGTAAGTGTGTGTAAGTGCATGCAAGTGCGTGTAAGTGCGTGTAAGTGTGTGTAAGTACGTGTACGTTTGTGTAAGTGCTTATAACTGCGTGTAAGTACGTATAAGTGTGTGTAAGTACATGTAAGTGCGGTTTAAGTTCGTGTAAGTGCGTGTAAGTGCATTTCAGTGCGTGTAAGTGTGGTTTAAGTACGTGCAATTTTGTGTAAGTTCGTGTAAGTGCGTGTAAGTACGTGTAAGTGCGTGTAAGTACGTGTAAGTGTGTTTCAGTGCGTGTAAGTGCATGTAAGTACGTGTAAGTGCGTGTAAGTACGTGTAAGTGTGTTTCAGTGCGTGTAAGTGCATGTAAGTACGTGTAAGTGCGTGTAAGTACGTGTAAGTGTGTGTCAGTGTGTGTAAGTGCATGTAAGTACGTGTAAGTACGTGTAGGTACATGAAATTCTGTGTAAGTGCATGTAAGTGCGTGTTAGTGCGTGTAAGTACGTGTACGTGTGTGTAAGTGCATGTAAGTGTGTGTAAGTATGTGTAAGTTCATATAAGTGTATGTAAGAGCGTCTAAGTGTGTGTACGTTCGTGCAAGTGTGTGTAAGTGTGTGTAAGTTCCTGTAAGTGCGTGTAAGAGCGTGTAAGTGTGTGTAAGTGTGTGTTAGTGCATGTAAGTACGTATAAGTGCGTGTAAGTTCGTGTCAGTATGTGTTAGTGTGTGTACATTCGTGTAAGTGTGTATAAGTACGTGTATGTGTGTGTAAGTACGTGTACGTACATGTAAGTTTGTGTAAGTGCGTGTAAGTACGTGTAAATGCGTGTAAGTGGGTGTAAGTGCGTGTAAGTGTGTGTAAGTGCTCGTAAGTGTGTGTAAGTGCGTGTAAGTGTGTGTAAATTTGTGTAACTGCGTGTAAGTGCGTTTAAGTGCATGTAAGTGCATGTAAGTGCATGTAAGTACGTGTAAGTGTGTGTAAGTGTGTGTAAATGTGTGTAAGTGTGTGTAAGTGCGTGTAAGTGCATGTAGGTGCGTATAAGTGCGTGGAAGTGCACGTACGTTCGTGTAGGTGCGTGTAAGTACGTGTAAGTACGTGTAAGTACGTGTAAGTACGTGTAAGTGCGTGTAAGTGCATGTAAGTGCGTGTAAGTATGTGTGAGTTTATGTAAGTGTGTGTAAGTGTGTGTAAATGTGTGTAAGTGTGTGTAAGTGCGTGTAAGTGCATGTAGGTGCGTATAAGTGCGTGGAAGTGCACGTACGTTCGTGTAGGTGTGTGTAAGTACGTGTAAGTGCGTGCAAGTATGTGTGAGTTTATGTAAGTGTGTGTAAGTGTGTGTAAGTGGATATAAGTTCATGTAAGAGCGTGTAAGTGCGTGTATGTGTGTGTAAGTGCGTGTAAGTGCTTGTAAATGTGTGTAAGTTTGTGTAAGTGTGTGTATGTGTATGGAAGTGCTTGTAAGTATGTGCAAGTGCGTGTAAGTGCGTGTAAGTGCGTATAAGTGTGTGTAAGTGCGTGTAAGTGCATGTAAGTACGTGTAAGTTTGTGTACGTGCATGTAAGTGTGTGTAAGTGTGTGTAAGTATGTGTAAGTGCGTACAAGTGCGTGTCAGTGCATGTAAGTGCGTGTAAGTGTGTATAGGTATGTATAAGTACGTGTATGTTCGTATAAGTGCGTATAAGTGTGTGTAAGTGCGTGTAAGTGCGTGGAAGTACGTGTAAGTGTGTGTAAGTGCGTGTAAGTGTGTGTAAGTACGTGTAAGTTCGTGTAAGTGTGTGTCGGTACGTGTAAGTGTGTGTAAGTGTGTAAGTGCGTGTAAGTGCGTGTTAGTGCGTGTAAGTATGTGTAAGTGGGTGTAAGTTCGTACAAGTGCGTGTAAGTTCGTGTAAGTACGTATAGGCATGTATACGTATGATTTTGTGCGTGTAAGTGCGTGTATGTACGTGTAAGTGTGTGCAAGTGTGTGTAAGTTTGTGTAAGTGCGTGTAAGTGCGTGTAGGTGCGTGTAAGTGTGTGTAAGTGCGTGTAAGTGTGTGTAAGTGTGTGTAAGTACGTGTAAGTACGTGTAAGTATGTGTAAGTGTGTATAAGTGCGTGTCAGTACATGTAAGTACGTGTAAATGTGTATAAGTGGGTGTAAGTGCATGTAAGTGTGCGTAAGTGCGTGTAAGTGTGTGTACGTGCTTGAAGTACGTGTAAGTGCGTGTAAGTTCCTGTAAGTGCGTTTAAGTACGTGTAAGTGCGTGTACGTGCGTGTACGTTTGTGTACGTACGTGTAAGTTTGTGTAAGTGCATGTAAGTGCTTGTAAGTACGTGTAAGTGCTTGTATGTGCGTGTAAGTACAAGTAAGTGCGTGTAAGTACGTGTAACTTTGTGTAAGTACGTGCAAGTGTGTGTAAGTGAATGTAAGTGCGTGTAAGTGCATGTAAGTACGTGTAAGTATGTGTAAGTGCGTGTAAGTACGTGTAAGTTTGTGTAAGTGTGTATAAGTGCGTGTAAGTGCATGTAAGTGTGTGTAAGTGCGTGTAAGTACGGTTTAAGTTCGTGTAAGTGCGTGTAAGTGTGTGTAAGTGCGTGTAAGTGCGTGTAAGTGCAGTTTAAGTGCGTGTAATTTTGTGTAAGTTCGTGTAAGTGCGTGTAAGTGCGTGTAAGTGCGTGTAAGTATGTGTAAGTGCGTGTAAGTGCGTGTAAGTTTGTGTAAGTGTGTATAAGTGCGTGTAAGTGCGTGTAAGTGCGTGTAAGTATGTGTAAGTGCGTGTAAGTGCGTGTAAGTTTGTGTAAGTGTGTATAAGTGCGTGTAAGTGCGTGTAAGTGCGTGTAAGTATGTGTAAGTGCGTGTAAGTGCGTGTAAGTTTGTGTAAGTGTGTATAAGTGCGTGTAAGTGCGTGTAAGTGCGTGTAAGTATGTGTAAGTGCGTGTAAGTGCGTGTAAGTTTGTGTAAGTGTGTATAAGTGCGTGTAAGTGCGTGTAAGTGCGTGTAAGTATGTGTAAGTGCGTGTAAGTGCGTGTAAGTTTGTGTAAGTGTGTATAAGTGCGTGTAAGTGCGTGTAAGTGCGTGTAAGTACGTGTAAGTGCGTGTAAGTGCGTGTAAGTGTGTGTAAGTGTGTATAAGTGCGTGTAAGTACGTTCAAGTTTGTGTAAGTACGTGTAAGTGCGTGTAAGTGCGTTTAAGTGTGTGTAAGTGCGTGTAAGTACGCTTTAAGTTCATGTAAGTGCGTGTAAGTGCGTATAAGTGTGTATGAGTGCGTGTAAGTGCATGTAAGTGCAGGTTAAGTGTGTGTAATATCGTGTAAGTTCATGTAAGTGCATGTAAGTACGTGTAAGTATGTGTAAGTACATGTAAGTGCATATAAGTGTTTGTAAGTGCATGTAAGTGCGTGTAAGTGTGTGCAAGTACGTGTAAGTGCGTGTAAGTGTTCGTATGTGCGTGTAAGTGCATGTAAGTGTGTGTAAGTACGTGCAACTTTGTGTAAGAATGTGCAAGTGCGTGTAAGTGCATGTAAGTGCATGTAATTGCATGTAAGTACGTGTAAGTGCGTTTAAATGCATGTAAGTGCGTGTACGTGCGTGTAATTACATGTAGGTGCATGTAAGTGCGCGTAAGTTCCTATAGGTATGTGTAAGTACGTGTCAGTGAGTGTAAGTATGTGTAAGTGTGTGTATGTACGTATACCTGTGTGTAAGTGGATGTAAGAGCGTGTAAGAGCGTGTAAGTGCGTGTAAGAGCGTGTAAATACGTGTAAGTACGTGTTAGTACGTGTAAGTGTGTGTAAGTGCGTGTAAGTGCATGTAAGTGTGTGTAAGTGCATGTAAGTACATGTAAGTACGTATAAGTACGTGTAAGTGCGTGTAAGTGCGTGTTAGTGCGTGTAACTACGTGTAAGAGCGTGTAAGTGCATGTAAGTATGTGTAAGCGTGGTTTATGTTTGTGTACGTGAGTGAAGGTGTGTGCAAGTACGTGTAAGTTCATGTAAGTACGTATAAGTACGTGTAAGAGCGTGTAAGTACGTGTAAGTGCGTGTAAGCGCGTGTAAGTGCAGTTTAAGTTCGTGTAAGTATGTGTAAGTGTGTGTAAGTTTGTGTAAGTGCGTAGAAGTGTGTGTAAGTGCGTGTAAGTACGTATAAGTACGTGTAAGTGCAAGTAAGTGCATGTAAGTACGTGTAAGTGCATGTAAGCATGTGTAAGTGCGTGTAAGTACGTGTAAGTGCGTGTACGTGGGTGTAAGTGCGTGTAAGTGCAAGTAAGTGCGTGTAAGTATGTGTAAGTACGTGCAAGTGTATGTAAGCACGTGTAAATACGTGTAAGTACGTGTATGTCCGTGTAAGTGTGTGTAAGTGCGTGTAAGTACGTGTAAGTTCATGTAAGTGCGTATAAGTGTGTGTAATTGTTTGTAAGTGCGTGTAAGTGCGGTTTAAGTTCGTGTAAGTGCATGTAACTACGTGTAAGTGCGTGTCAGTGCGTGTAAGTGCGGTTTAAGTGCGTGTAATTTTGTGTAAGTTCGTGCAAGTATGTGTAAGTGTGTGTAAGTGCGTGTAAGTGCGTGTAAGTGTGTGTAAGTGCGTGTAAGTGCGTGTAAGTGCGTATAAGTGTATGAAAGTGCATGTTAGTGCGTGTAAGTGCGTGTAACTGCATGTAAGTGCGTGTAGGTGTGTGTAATTTTGTGTAAGTGTGTGTAAGTGCGTGTTAGTGCATGTAAGTGCGTGTAAGTGTGTGTAAGTGCATGTAGGTGTGTGTAAGTGCGTGTAAGTGCGTATAAGTGTGTCTAAGTGCGTGTAAGTTTGTGCAAGTGTGTGTGAGTGCGTGTAAGTGCATGTAAGTGCGTGTAAGTATGTGTAAGTGCATGTAAGTGCGTGTAAGTGCGTGTAAGTGTATATAAGTGCAGTTTAAGTTCGTATAAGTGCGTGTAAGTGCGTGTAAGTTTGTGTACGTGCGTGTAAGTGCTTGTAACTGCGTGTAAGTACGTGTAAGTACGTGTGAGACATGTAAGTGCAAGTAAGTGCATGTAAGTATGTGTAAGTGCATGTAAGCACGTGTAAGTACGTGTTAGTACGTGTAAGTACGTGTAAGTGGGTGTAAGTTCGTGGAAGTGCAAGNTGTATATAAGTGCAGTTTAAGTTCGTATAGGTGCGTGTAAGTGCGTGTAAGTTTGTGTACATGCGTGTAAGTACTTGTAACTGCGTGTAAGTACGTGTAAGTACGTGTGAGACATGTAAGTGCAAGTAAGTGCATGTAAGTATGTGTAAGTGCATGTAAGCACGTGTAAGTACGTGTTAGTACGTGTAAGTACGTGTAAGTGGGTGTAAGTTTGTGGAAGTGCAAGGAAGTGCGTCTAAGTACGTGTAAGTGCGTGTAAGTGTGTGTAAGTACGTGTAAGTGCGTGTAAGTACGTGTAAGTGCGTGTAACTGTATGTACATACATGTAAGTGCATGTAAGTGTGTTTCAGTGTGTGTAAGTGCGGTTTAGGTGTGTGTATATTCGTGTAAGTTCGTGTAAGTGTGTGTAAGTACGTGTATGTGCGTCTAAGTACGTGTAAGTGCGTGTAAGTGTGTGTAAGTACGTGTATGTGCGTCTAAGTACGTGTAAGTGCGTGTAAGTGCGTGTAAGTGCATGTAAGTGCATGTAAGTACGTGTAAACATGTGTTAGTGCGTATACGTGTGTGTAAGTGCGTGTAAGTACGTATAGGTGCGTGTAATTTTGTGTAAGTACGTGTAAGTGCATGTTTGTGCGTGTAAGTACGTGTAAGTGTGTGTAAGTGCGTACATGTGCGTGTAAGAGTGTCTAAGTGCGTGTAAGTTTGTGCAAGTGGGTATACGTGCGTGTAAGTTTGTATACGTGCATGTAAGTGCGTGTAAGTGTGTGTAAGTGTGTATAAGTGCGTGTAAGCACGTGTAAGTCCGTGTAAGTACGTGTAAGTGTGTGTAAGTGCGTGTAAGTTCGTGTAAGTGCGTGTTAGTGCGTGTAAGTGCATGTACATGCGTGTAAGTGCGTGTGAGTGTCTGTAAGTGTGTGTAAGTGCGTGTAAGTTCGTGTAAGTGCGTGTTAGTGCGTGTAAGTGCATGTACATGCGTGTAAGTGCGTGTGAGTGTCTGTAAGTGTGTGTAAGTGTGTCTAAGTGCGTGTAAGTGCATCTAAGTGTGTGTATGTTCGTGCAAGTGCGTGTAAGTGCGTGTAAGTTCGTGTAAGTGAGTGTACGTGCGTGTAAGTATGTGGAAGTGCGTATTAGTGCATGTAAGAGCGTGTAAATATACGTAAGTTTGTGTAGGTGCGTGTAAGTATGTGTAAGTGCGTGTAAGTATGTATAAGTGCGTGTAAGTACGTGTAAGTATGTGTAAGTGCGTGTAAGTACGTGTAAGTGCATGCAAGTACGTGTAAGTACGTGTAAGTACGTGTAAGTGTGTGTAAGTATGTGTAAGTGCATGTAAGCACAAGTAAGTGCGTATAAGTACGTATAAGTACATGTTAGTGGGTGTATGTGCGTGTAAGTACAAGTAAGTGCGTGTAAGTACGTGTAAGTGCGTGTACGTGCGTGTACGTATGTGTAAGTGTGTGTAAGTGCATGTAAGTGCGTGTAAGTGCGTGTAAGTGCGTGTAAGTACGTGTACGTTTGTGTAAGTGCTTATAACTGCGTGTAAGTACGTATAAGTGTGTGTAAGTACGTGTAAGTGCGGTTTAAGTTCGTGTAAGTGCGTGTAAGTGCATTTCAGTGCGTGTAAGTGTGGTTTAAGTACGTGTAATTTTGTGTAAGTTCGTGTAAGTGCGTGTAAGTACATGTAAGTGCGTGTAAGTACGTGTAAGTGTGTGTCAGTGCGTGTAAGTGCATGTAAGTACGTGTAAGTACGTGTAGGTACGTGAAATTTCATGTAAGTGCATGTAAGTGCGTGTTAGTACGTGTAAGTGGTTGTACGTGTGTGTAAGTGCATGTAAGTGTGTGTAAGTATGTGTAAGTTTGTATAAGTGTGTGTAAGTGCGTCTAAGTGCGTGTACGTTCGTGTAAGTGTGTGTAAGTATGTGTAAGTTTGTATAAGTGTGTGTAAGTGCGTCTAAGTGCGTGTACGTTCGTGCAAGTGTGTGTAAGTGTGTGTAAGTTCGTGTAAGTGCGTGTAAGTGCGTGTAAGTGCATGTAAGTGTGTGTTAGTGCATGTAAGTACGTGTAAGTGCGTGTAAGTTCGTGTAAGTATGTGTTAGTGTGTGTACATTCGTGTAAGTGCGTATAAGTACGCGTATGTGTGTGTAAGTATGTGTAAGTACGTGTAAGTTTGTGTAAGTGCGTGTAAGTACGTGTAAATGCGTGTAAGTGGGTGTAAGTGTGTGTAAGTGTGTGTAAGTGCTCGTAAGTGTGTGTAAGTGCGTGTAAGTGTGTGTAAGTTTGTGTAAGTGCGTGTAAGTACGTTTAAGTGCATGTAAGTGCATGTAAGTGCATGTAAGTACGTGTAAGTGTGTGTAAGTGTGTGTAAATGTGTGTAAGTGTGTGTAAGTGCATGTAAGTGCATGTAGGTCCGTATAAGTGCGTGGAAGTGCACGTATATTCGTGTAGGTGTGTGTAAGTACGTGTAAGTACGTGCAAGTATGTGTGAGTTTGTGTAAGTGTGTGTAAGTGTGTGTAAGTGGATATAAGTTCATGTAAGAGCGTGTAAGTGCGTGTATGTGTGTGTAAGTGCGTGTAAGTGCTTGTAAATGCGTGTAAGTTTGTGTAAGTGCGTGTAAGTGTGTGGAAGTGCTTGTAAGTATGTGCAAGTGCGTGTAAGTGCGTGTAAGTGCGTATAAGTGTGTGTAAGTGCGTGTAAGTGCGTGTAAGTGCGTATAAGTGTGTGTAAGTGCGTGTAAGTGCATGTAAGTACGTGTAAGTTTGTGTAAGTGCATGTAAGTGTGTGTAAGTGTGTGTAAGTATGTGTAAGTGCGTGCAAGTGCGTGTCAGTGCATGTAAGTGCGTGTAAGTGTGTATAGGTATGTATAAGTACGTGTATGTTCGTATAAGTGCGTATAAGTGTGTGTATGTGCGTGTAAGTGTGTGGAAGTACGTGTAAGTGAGTGTAAGTGCGTGTAAGTGTGTGTAAGTACGTGTAAGTTCGTGTAAGTGTGTGTAAGTGCGTGTAAGTGTGTGTAAGTGTGTAAGTGCGTGTAAGTGCGTGTTAGTACGTGTAAGTATGTGTAAGTGGGTGTAAGTTCGTACAAGTGCGTGTAAGTTCGTATAACTACGTGTAGGCATGTATACGTATGATTTCGTGCGTGTAAGTGCGTGTATGTACGTGTAAGTGTGTGCAAGTGTGTGTAACTTTGTGTAAGTGCGTGTAAGTGCGTGTAGGTGCGTGTAAGTGTGTGTAAGTGCGTGTAAGTGTGTGTAAGTGTGTGTAAGTACGTGTAAGTACGTGTAAGTATGTGTAAGTGTGTATAAGTGTGTGTCAGTACATGTAAGTACGTGTAAATGTGTATAAGTGGGTGTAAGTGCATGTAAGTGTGTGTAAGTGCGTGTAAGTGTGTGTACGTGCTTGAAGTACGTGTAAGTGCGTGTAAGTTCCTGTAAGTGCGTTTAAGTGCGTGTAAGTGCGTGTAAGTGCGTGTAAGTTTGTGTACGTACGTGTAAGTTTGTGTAAGTGCATGTAACTGCTTGTAAGTACGTGCAAGTGCTTTTATGTGCGTGTAAGTACGTGTAAGTGCGTGTAAGTGCGTGTAACTTTGTGTAAGTACGTGCAAGTGTGTGTAAGTGAATGTAAGTGCGTGTAAGTGCATGTAAGTACGTGTAAGTATGTGTAAGTACGTGTAAGTACGTGTAAGTTTGTGTAAGTGCGTATAAGTGCGTGTAAGTACATGTAAGTGTGTGTAAGTGCGTGTAAGTACGGTTTAAGTTCGTGTAAGTGCGTGTAAGTGTGTGTAAGTGCGTGTAAGTGCGTGTAAGTACAGTTTAAGTGCGTGTAATTTTGTGTAAGTTCGTGTAAGTGCGTGTAAGTGCGTGTAAGTGCGTGTAAGTGTGTCTAAGTGCATCTGAGTACATGTAAGTTTGTGCAAGTGCGTGTAAGTGTAGTTTAAGTTCGTGTAAGTGCGTGTAAGTGCGTGTAAGTGTGTCTAAGTGCATCTGAGTACATGTAAGTTTGTGCAAGTGCGTGTAAGTGTAGTTTAAGTTCGTGTAAGTGCGTAAAAGTGCGTGTAAGTGCATGTAAGTATGTGTATCTGCGTGTAAGTGCATGTAAGTGCGTTTAAGTATGTGAAAGTGCGTGTAAGTGCGTGTAAGTACGTGTAAGTTCGCGTAAGTGTGTATAAGTATGTGTAAGTGTGTGTAAGTACATGTAAGTACGTGTAAGTACGTGTAAGTGCAAGAAAGTGTGTGTATGTATGTGTACGTGCATGTAAGCATGTGTAAGTGCGTGTAAGTGCGTGTAAGTACGTGTAAGTGGATGTAAGTGTGTGTAAGTGCAAGTAAGTACGTATAAGTACGTGTAAGTGCGTGTAAGTACGTGTAAGTGGATGTAAGTGTGTGTAAGTGCAAGTAAGTACGTATAAGTACGTGTAAGTGCGTGTTAGTATGTGTAAGTACGTGTAAGTGCGTGTAAGTGCGTGTAAGTGTGTGTAAGTGTGTATAAGTGCGTGTAAGTACGTTCAAGTTTGTGTAAGTACGTGTAAGTGCGTGTAAGTGCGTTTAAGTGTGTGTAAGTGCGTGTAAGTACGCTTTAAGTTCATGTAAGTGCGTGTAAGTGCGTATAAGTGCGTGTAAGTACGTGTAAGTGCGTGTAAGTACGTTCAAGTTTGTGTAAGTACGTGTAAGTGCGTGTAAGTGCGTTTAAGTGTGTGTAAGTGCGTGTAAGTACGCTTTAAGTTCATGTAAGTGCGTGTAAGTGCGTATAAGTGCGTATGAGTGCGTGTAAGTGCATGTAAGTGCAGGTTAAGTGTGTGTAATATCGTGTAAGTTCATGTAAGTGCATGTAAGTAGGTGTAAGTATATGTAAGTACATGTAAGTGCATATAAGTGTTTGTAAGTGCATGTAAGTGCGTGTAAGTGTGTGTAAGTACGTGTAAGTGCGTGTAAGTGCTCGTATGTGCGTGTAAGTGCATGTAAGTGAGTGTAAGTACGTGCAACTTTGTGTAAGAATGTGCAAGTGCGTGTAAGTGCATGTAAGTGCATGTAATTGCATGTAAGTACGTGTAAGTGCGTTTAAATGCGTGTAAGTGCGTGTACGTGCGTGTAATTACATGTAGGTGCATGTAAGTGCGCGTAAGTTCCTATAGGTATGTGCAAGTACGTGTCAGTGCGTGTAAGTATGTGTAAGTGTGTGTATGTATGTATACCTGTGTGTAAGTGGATGTAAGAGCGTGTAAGAGCATGTAAGTGCGTGTAAGAGCGTGTAAATACGTGTAAGTATGTGTTAGTACGTGTAAGTGTGTGTAAGTGCGTGTAAGTGCATGTAAGTGTGTGTAAGTGCTTGTAAGTACATTTCAGTACGTATAAGTACGTGTAAGTGCGTGTAAGTGCGTGTTAGTGCGTGTAACTACGTGTAAGAGCGTGTAAGTGCATGTAAGTATGTGTAAGCGTGGTTTATGTTTGTGTACGTGAGTGAAGGTGTGTGCAAGTACGTGTAAGTTCATGTAAGTATGTATAAGTACGTGTAAGAGCGTGTAAGTACGTGTAAGTGCGTGTAAGCGTGTGTAAGTGCAGTTTAAGTTCGTGTAAGTATGTGTAAGTGTGTGTAAGTTTGTGTAAGTGCGTATAAGTGCGTGTAAGTGCGTGTAAGTACGTGTAAGTACGTGTAAGTGCATGTAAGTGCGTGTAAGTGCGTGTAAGTACGTGTAAGTACGTGTAAGTGCAAGTAAGTGCATGTAAGTACGTGTAAGTGCATGTAAGCATGTGTAAGTGCGTGTAAGTACGTGTAAGTGCGTGTACGTGGGTGTAAGTGCGGGTAAGTGCAAGTAAGTGCGTGTAAGTATGTGTAAGTACGTACAAGTGTATGTAAGCACGTGTAAATACGTGTAAGTACGTGTATGTCCGTGTAAGTGTGTGTAAGTGCGTGTAAGTACGTGTAAGTTCATGTAAGTGCGTATAAGTGTGTGTAATCATTTGTAGGTGCGTGTAAGTGCGGTTTAAGTTCGTGTAAGTGCAAGTAACTACGTGTAAGTGCGTGTCAGTGCGTGTAAGTGCGGTTTAAGTGCGTGTAATTTTGTGTAAGTTCGTGTAAGTACGTGTAAGTGTGTGTAAGTGCGTGTAAGTGCGTGTAAGTGCGTGTAAGTGCGTGTAAGTACGTGTAAGTGTGTGTAAGTGCGTGTAAGTGCGTGTAAGTGCGTGTAAGTGCGTGTAAGTGCGTGTAAGTGCGTATAAGTGTATGAAAGTGCATGTTAGTGCGTGTAAGTACGTGTAACTGCATGTAAGTGCGTGTAGGTTTGTGTAATTTTGTGTAAGTGTGTGTAAGTGCGTGTTAGTACATGTAAGTGCGTGTAAGTGTGTGTAAGTGCATGTAGGTGTGTGTAAGTACGTGTAAGTGCGTATAAGTGTGTCTAAGTGCGTGTAAGTTTGTGCAAGTGTGTGTGAGTGCGTGTAAGTGCATGTAAGTGCGTGTAAGTATGTGTAAGTGCATGTAAGTGTGTGTAAGTGCGTGTAAGTGTATATAAGTGCAGTTTAAGTTTGTATAAGTGCGTGTAAGTGCGTGTAAGTTTGTGTACGTGCGTATAAGTGCTTGTAACTGCGTGTAAGTACGTGTAAGTACGTGTGAGACATGTAAGAACAAGTAAGTGCATGTAAGTATGTGTAAGTGCATGTAAGCACGTGTAAGTACGTGTTAGTACGTGTAAGTACGTGTAAGTGGGTGTAAGTTCGTGGAAGTGCAAGGAAGTGCGTCTAAGTACGTGTAAGTACGTGTAAGTGGGTGTAAGTTCGTGGAAGTGCAAGGAAGTGCGTCTAAGTACGTGTAAGTGCGTGTAAGTGTGTGTAAGTACGTGTAAGTGCGTGTAAGTATGTGTAAGTGCGTGTAACTGTATGTACATACATGTAAGTGCGTGTAAGTGTGTTTCAGTGTGTGTAAGTGCGGTTTAGGTGTGTGTATATTCGTGTAAGTTCGTGTAAGTGTGTGTAAGTACGTGTATGTGCGTCTAAGTACGTGTAAGTGCGTGTAAGTGCGTGTAAGTGTGTGTAAGTACGTGTATGTGCGTCTAAGTACGTGTAAGTGCGTGTAAGTGCGTGTAAGTGCATGTAAGTGCATGTAAGTACGTGTAAACATGTGTTAGTGCGTATACGTGTGGGTAAGTGCGTGTAAGTACGTATAGGTGCGTGTAATTTTGTGTAAGTGCGTGTAAGTGCATGTTTGTGCGTGTAAGTACGTGTAAGTGTGTGTAAGTGCGTATATGTGCATGTAAGAGTGTCTAAGTGCGTGTAAGTTCGTGCAAGTGGGTATAAGTGTGTGGAAGTTTGTATATGTGCATGTAAGTGCGTGTAAGTGTGTGTAAGTGTATGTAAGTGCGTGTAAGCACGTGTAAGTCCGTGTAAGTACGTGTAAGTGTGTGTAAGTGCGTGTAAGTTTGTGTAAGTGCGTGTTAGTGGATGTAAGTGCATGTACATGCGTGTAAGTGCGTGTGAGTGTCTGTAAGTGTGTGTAAGTGTGTCTAAGTGCGTGTAAGTGCGTCTAAGTGTGTGTATGTTCGTGCAAGTGCGTGTAAGTGCGTGTAAGTTCATGTAAGTGAGTGTACATGCGTGTAAGTATGTGTAAGTGCGTATTAGTGCATGTAAGTGCGTGTAAATATACGTAAGTTTGTGTAGGTGCGTGTAAGTATGTGTAAGTGCGTGTAAGTATGTATAAGTGCGTGTAAGTACGTGTAAGTATGTGTAAGTGCGTGTAAGTACGTGTAAGTATGTGTAAGTGCGTGTAAGTATGTATAAGTGCGTGTAAGTACGTGTAAGTATGTGTAAGTGCGTGTAAGTACGTGTAAGTGCATGCAAGTACGTGTAAGTACGTGTAAGTACGTGTAAGTGTGTGTAAGTATGTGTAAGTGCACGTAAGCACAAGTAAGTGCGTATAAGTACGTATAAGTGCATGTTAGTGGGTGTAAGTGCGTGTAAGTGCAAGTAAGTGCGTGTAAGTACGTGTAAGTGCGTGTACGTGCGTGTACGTATGTGTAAGTGTGTGTAAGTGCATGTAAGTACGTGTAAGTGCGTGTAAGTGCGTGTAAGTACGTGTACGTTTGTGTAAGTGCTTATAACTGTGTGTAAGTACGTATAAGTGTGTGTAAGTACGTGTAAGTGCGGTTTAAGTTTGTGTAAGTGCGTGTAAGTGCATTTCAGTGCGTGTAAGTGTGGTTTAAGTACGTGTTATTTTGTGTAAGTTCGTGTAAGTGCGTATAAGTACGTGTAAGTGCGTGTAAGTACGTGTAAGTGTGTGTCAGTGCGTGTAAGTGCATGTAAGTACGTGTAAGTACGTGTAGGTACGTGAAATTTCGTGTAAGTGCATGTAAGTGCGTGTTAGTACGTGTAAGTGGTTGTACGTGTGTGTAAGTGCATGTAAGTGTGTGTAAGTATGCGTAAGTTCGTATAAGTGTGTGTAAGTGCGTCTAAGTGCGTGTACGTTCGTGCAAGTGTGTGTAAGTGTGTGTAAGTTCGTGTAAGTACGTGTAAGTGCGTGTAAGTGCGTGTAATTGTGTGTTAGTGCATGTAAGTACGTGTAAGTGCGTGTAAGTTCGTGTAAGTATGTGTTAGTGTGTGTACATTCGTGTAAGTGCGTATAAGTACGCGTATGTGTGTGTAAGTACGTGTAAATGCGTGTAAGTGCGTGTAAGTGCGTGTAAGTGTGTGTAAGTGCTCGTAGGTGTGTGTAAGTGCGTGTAAGTGTGTGTAAGTTCGTGTAAGTGCGTGTAAGTGCGTATAAGTGCATGTAAGTGCATGTAAGTGCATGTAAGTACGTGTAAGTGTGTGTAAGTGTGTGTAAATGCATGTAAGTGTGTGTAAGTGCATGTAAGTGCATGTAGGTGCGTGTAAGTGCGTGTAAGTGCACGTACGTTCGTGTAGGTGCGTGTAAGTATGTGTAAGTGCGTGTAAGAGTGTGTAAGTGCGTGTATGTGCGTGTAAGTGCGTGTAAGTACTTGTAAATACGTGTAAGCTTGTGTAAGTGTGTGTAAGTGTGTGGAAGTGCTTGTAAGTATGTGTAAGTACGTGTAAGTGTGTGTAAGTGCGTATAAGTGTGTGTAAGTGCGTGTAAGTGCATGTAAGTACGTGTAAGTTTGTGTAAGTGCATGTACGTGTGTGGAAGTGTGTGTAAGTATGTGTAAGTGCGTACAAGTGCGTGTCAGTGCATGTAAGTGCGTGTAAGTGCGTATATGTATGTATAAGTGTGTGTAAGTGCATATAAGTGCGTATAAGTGTGTGTAAGTACATGTAAGTGCGTGTAAGTGCGTGTAAGTGCGTGTAAGTGTGTGTAAGTGCGTGTAAGTGTGTGTAAATACGTGTAAGTTTGTTTAAGTGTGTGTAAGTGCGTGTAAGTATGTTTAAGTGTGTAAGTGCGTGTAAGTGCGTGTTAGTGCGTGTAAGTATGTGTAAGTGCGTGTAAGTTCGTATAAGTGTGTGTAAGTTTGTGTAAGTACGTGTAGGCATATATACGTATGATTTTGTGCGTGTAAGTGCGTGTATGTGCGTGTAAGTGTGTGTAAGTGTGTGTAAGTTTGTGTAAGTGCGTGTAAGTGCGTGTAGGAGCGTGTAAGTGCGTGTAAGTGCGTGTAAGTGTGTGTCAGTGCGTGTAAGTGCATGTAAGTACGTGTAAGTATGTGTAAGTGCGTGTAAGTTCGTATAAGTGTGTGTAAGTTTGTGTAAGTACGTGTAGGCATATATACGTATGATTTTGTGCGTGTAAGTGCGTGTATGTGCGTGTAAGTGTGTGTAAGTGTGTGTAAGTTTGTGTAAGTGCGTGTAAGTGCGTGTAGGAGCGTGTAAGTGCGTGTAAGTGCGTGTAAGTGTGTGTAAGTATGTGTAAGTACGTGTAAGTACATGTAAGTATGTGTAAGTGTGTATAAGTGCGTGTCAGTACATGAAAGTACGTGTAAATGTGTATAAGTGCGTGTAAGTGCATGAAAGTGTGTGTAAGTGTGTGTAAGTGTGTGTACGTGCATGTAAGTACGTGTAAGTGCGTGTAAGTTCCTGTAAGTGTGTTTAAGTGCGTGTAATTACGTGTAAGTGCGTGTAAGTTTGTGTACGTACGTGTAAGTGTGTGTAAGTGCATGTAAGTGCATGTAAGTACATGTAAGTGCTCGTATGTGCGTGTAAGTACGTGTAAGTGTGTGTAAGTGCCTGTAACTTTGTGTAAGTACATGTAAGTGTGTGTAAGTGGATGTAAGTGCGTGTAAGTGCATGTAAGTACGTGTAAGTATGTGTAAGTGCGTGTAAGTACGTGTAAGTTTGTATAGTGCGTATAAGTGCGTGTAAGTGCATGTAAGTGTGTGTAAGTGTGTGTAAGTGCGTGTAAGTACGGTTTAAGTTTGTGTAAGTGCGTGTAAGTGTGTGTAAGTGCGTGTAAGTGCGTGTAAGTGCAGTTTAAGTGCGTGTAATTTTGTGTAAGTTTGTGTAAGTGCGTGTAAGTGCGTGTAAGTGCGGGTAAGTGTGTCTAAGTGCATCTGAATACATGTAAGTTTGTGCAAGTGCGTGTAAGTGTAGTTTAAGTTCGTGTAAGTGTGTAAAAGTGCGTGTAAGTGTCTGTAAGTATGTGTAAGTGCGTGTAAGTACGTGTAAGTGCGTTTAAGTATGTGTAAGTGCGTGTAAGTGCGTGTAAGTACGTGTAAGTTCGTGTAAGTGCGTATAAGTATGTGTAAGTGTGTGTAAGTACATGTAAGTACGTGTAAGTACGTGTAAGTGCAAGAAAGTGTGTGTAAGTATGTGTACGTGCATGTAAGCATGTGTAAGTGCGTGTAAGTGCGTGTAAGTGCGTGTAAGTGGATGTAAGTGTGTGAAAGTAAAAGTAAGTATGTATAAGTACGTGTAAGTGCGTGTTAGTTTGTGTAAGTACGTGTAAGTGCGTGTAAGTGCGTGTAAGTGTGTGTAAGTGTGTATAAGTACGTGTAAGTACGTTTAAGTTTGTGTAAGTGCGTGTAAGTGCGTGTAAGTGCGTTTAAGTGTGTGTAAGTGCGTGTAAGTACGCTTTAAGTTCATGTAAGTGCGTGTAAGTGCGTGTAAGTGCGTTTAAGTGTGTGTAAGTGCGTGTAAGTACGCTTTAAGTTCATGTAAGTGCGTGTAAGTGCGTGTAAGTGCGTATGAGTGCGTGTAAGTGGATGTAAGTGCAGGTTAAGTGTGTGTAATATCGTGTAAGTTCGTGTAAGTGCATGTAAGAACGTGTAAGTATGTGTAAGTACATGTAAGTGCATATAAGTGTGTGTAAGTGCATGTAAGTGCGTGTAAG
The DNA here is from genome assembly GCA_023375785.1 of Penium margaritaceum. Taxonomy (NCBI): domain Eukaryota; kingdom Viridiplantae; phylum Streptophyta; class Zygnematophyceae; order Desmidiales; family Peniaceae; genus Penium; species Penium margaritaceum. The sequence continues at coordinate 584,038 of SZWC01000071.1, forward strand.
TACGTGTAAGTTCGTGTAAGTGCATGTAAGAACGTGTAAGTATGTGTAAGTACATGTAAGTGCATATAAGTGTGTGTAAGTGCATGTAAGTGCGTGTAAGTGTGTGTAAGTACGTGTAAGTGCGTCTAAGTGTGTATAGGTACGTGTAATTTTGTGTAAGTGCGTGTAAGTATGTGTTAGTGCGTGTAAGTGCGTGTAAGTACGTGTAAGTACGTGTAAGTGCATGTAAGTGCGTCTAAGTGCGTGTAAGTTTGTGCAAGTGCATGTAAGTGCATATAAGTTCGTGTAAGTGCGTGTAAGTACGTGTAAGTGCGTGTAAGTGTGTGTAAGTATGTAGAAGCGTGTGTAAGTGCGTGTAATTGCATCTCAGTGTATGTAAGTGTGTGTAAGTGCGTGTAAATGCGTGTAAGTGCGTGTAAGTTCGTGTATGTGCGTGTTAGTGCGTGTACGTTTATGTAGATGCGTGTAAGTGCCTGTAAGTACGTGTAAGTGCGTGTAAGGTGCGTGTAAGTTTGTGTAAGTGTGTATAAATGGGTTTATTCGCATGTAAGTGCGTGTAAGTGCCTGTAAGTACGTATAAGTTTGTGTAAGTGTGTGTAAGTGCGTGTAAGTGTACGTAAGTGTGTATAAGTGCGTGTAAGTGCTCGTATGTGCGTGTAAGTGCATGTAAGTTTGTGGAAGTACGTGTAACTTTGTGTAAGTATGTGCAAGTGCGTGTAAATACATGTAAGTGCATGTAAGTGCACATAACTTCCTGTAGGTATGTGTAAGTACGTGTCAGTGCATGTAAGTATGGGTAAGTGTGTGTATGTGCGTATACCTGTGTGGAAGTGGATGTAAGAGTGTGTAAGAGCGTGTAAATGCGTGTATGTATGTGTAAGTATGTGTAAGTGTGTGTAAGTGCGTGTAAGTGTGTGTAAGTGTGTGTAAGTGCATGTAAGTGCGTTTAAGTACGTACAAGTACGTGTAAGTGCGTGTAAGTACGTGTTAGTGCGTGTAAGTACGTGTAAGAGCGTGTAAGTGCATGTAAGTACGTGTAAGCATGGTTTATGTTTGTGTATGTGGGTGAAGGTGTGTGCAAGTACGTGTAAGTTCATGTAAGTACGTGTAAGTGCATGTAAGAGCGTGTAAGTGCGTGTAAGTGCGTGTAAGCGCGTGTAAGTGCAGTTTAAGTTCGTGTAAGTACGTGTAAGTGTGTGTAAGTTTGTGTAAGTGCGTGTAAGTACGTGTAAGTGCGTGTAGGTACGTGTAAGTACGTGTAAGTACGTGTAAGTACAAGTAAGTGCATGTAAGTACGTGTAAGTGCATGTAAGCATGTGTAAGTGCGTGTAAGTACGTGTAAGTGCGTGTAAGTACGTGTAAGTACAAGTAAGTGCATGTAAGTACGTGTAAGTGCATGTAAGCATGTGTAAGTGCGTGTAAGTACGTGTAAGTGCGTGTACGTGGGTGTAAGTGCGTATAAGTGCAAGTAGTGCGTATAAGTATGTCTAAGTATGTGTAAGTGTGTGTAAGCACGTGTAAGTACGTGTAAGTACGTGTAAGTGCGTGTAAGTGTGTGAAAGTGCGTGTAAGTACGTATAAGTTCATGTAAGTGCGTATAAGTGTGTGTAAGTGTGTGTAAGTGCGTGTAAGTGCGGTTTAAGTTCGTGTAAGTGCGTGTAACTGCGTGTAAGTGCGTGTCAGTGCGTGTAAGTGCGGTTTAAGTTCGTGTAAGTGCGTGTAAGTGTGTGTAAGTGCATGTAAGTGCATGTAAGTGCATGTAAGTGCATGTAAGTGCATGTAAGTGCATGTAAGTGCATGTAAGTGCATGTAAGTGCATGTAAGTGCATGTAAGTGCATGTAAGTGCATGTAAGTGCATGTAAGTGCATGTAAGTGCATGTAAGTGCATGTAAGTGCATGTAAGTGCATGTAAGTGCATGTAAGTGCATGTAAGTGCATGTAAGTGCATGTAAGTGCATGTAAGTGCATGTAAGTGCATGTAAGTGCATGTAAGTGCATGTAAGTGCATGTAAGTGCATGTAAGTGCATGTAAGTGCATGTAAGTGCATGTAAGTGCATGTAAGTGCATGTAAGTGCATGTAAGTGCATGTAAGTGCATGTAAGTGCATGTAAGTGCATGTAAGTGCATGTAAGTGCATGTAAGTGCATGTAAGTGCATGTAAGTGCATGTAAGTGCATGTAAGTGCATGTAAGTGCATGTAAGTGCATGTAAGTGCATGTAAGTGCATGTAAGTGCATGTAAGTGCATGTAAGTGCATGTAAGTGCATGTAAGTGCATGTAAGTGCATGTAAGTGCATGTAAGTGCATGTAAGTGCATGTAAGTGCATGTAAGTGCATGTAAGTGCATGTAAGTGCATGTAAGTGCATGTAAGTGCATGTAAGTGCATGTAAGTGCATGTAAGTGCATGTAAGTGCATGTAAGTGCATGTAAGTGCGTGTAAGTGCGTGTAACTGCGTGTAAGTGCGTGTAAGTACGTATAAGTGCATGTAAGTGCGTATAAGTGTGTGTAAGTGTGTGTAAGTGCGTGTAAGTGCGGTTTAAGTTCGTGTAAGTGCGTGTAACTGCGTGTAAGTGCGTGTCAGTGCGTGTAAGTGCGGTTTAAGTGCGTGTAATTTTGTGTAAGTTCGTGTAAGTGCGTGTAAGTGCGTGTAAGTGTGTATACGTGCGTGTAAGTACGTGTAAGTGTGTGTAAGTGCGTGTAAGTGCGTATAAGTGCGTATAAGCGTATGAAAGTGCGTGTTAGTGTGTGTAAGTGCGTGTAAGTGCATGTAAGTGCGTGTAGGTGTGTGTAATTTTGTGTAAGTGCGTCTAAGTGCATGTTAGTGCATGTAAGTGCGTGTAAGTGTGTGTAAGTGCATGTAAGTGTGTGTACGTACGTGTAAGTGCGTATAAGTGCGTCTAAGTGCGTGTAAGTTTGTGCAAGTGTGTGTGAGTGCGTGTAAGTGCATGTAAGTGCGTGTAAGAATGTGTAAGTGTGTGTACGTGCATGTAAGTGCGTGTAAGTGTATATGAGTGCGGTTTAAGTTCGTATAAGTGCGTGTAAGTGCGTGTAAGTTTGTATGCGTGCGTGTAGCTGCGTGTAACTGCGTGTAAGTACGTGTAAGTATGTGTAAGTCATGTAAGTGCAAGTAAGTGTATGTAAGTACGTGTAAGTGCATGTAAGCACGTGTAAGTGCGTGTTAGTACGTGTAAGTGCGTGTAAGTGGGTGTAAGTTCGTAGAAGTGCAAGTAAGTGGGTTTACGTATGTATAAGTGCGTGTAAGTGTGTGTAAGTGCGTGTAAGTGCGTGTAAGTGCATGTAAGTACGTGTAAGTGTATGTACATATGTGTAAGTACGTGTAAGTGCGTGTAAGTGTGTGTCAGTGTCTGTAAGTGCAGTTTCAGTGCGTGTATAGGGTTTAGAGTTTGTGTAAGTGTGTGTAAGTACGTGTAAGTGTGTCTAAGTACATGTAAGTGCGTGTAAATATGTGTTAGTGCGTATAAGTGTATGTAAGTGCGTGTAAGTGTGTATAGGTGCGTGTAATTTTGTTTAAGTGCGTGTAAGTGCATGTTTGTGCGTGTAAGTACGTGTAAGTGTGTGTAAGTGCGTGTTAGTATGTGTACGTTCGTGTAAGTGCGTGTAAGTGTGTGTAAGTACGTGTAAGTGCGTGTAAGCGCGTGTAAGTTTGTGTAAGTGCATGTAAGTGCATGTAAGTGCATGTAAGTGCGTGTAAGTGTGTGTAAGTGCGTGTAAGTGTGTGTAAGTGCATGTAAGAGCATGTAAGTGCGTGTAAGTGTGTGTACGTATTTATAAGTATGTGTAAGTGCGTGTAAGTGCGTGTAAGAGCGTGTAAGTTTGTGAAAGAACGTGTAAGTACATGTAAGTGCGTATAAGTGCATGTAAGCGCACGTAAGTGCATGTAAGTGCGTGTAATTGCATGTAAGTGCATGTAAATGCGTGTAAGTGTGTGTAAGTGCGTGTAAGTACATGCAGGTGCGTGTAAGTGTGTGCAAGTACACGTAAGTTCGTGTAAGTACGTGTAAGTATGTGTAAGTGCGTGTAAGTGCGTATAAGTGGATGTAAGTTTGTATAAGAGGGTGTAAGTGTGTGTAAGTACGTGTAAGTACATGTAAATGCATGTAAGTTTGTGTAAGTGTGTGTAAGTGCGTGTAAGTGCTGGTAAGTGTGTGCAAGTGTGTGTAAGTGTGTGTAAGTGCGTGTAAGTGCGTGTAAGTGCGTATAAGTGTGTGTAAGTGCGTGTAAGTGCTGGTAAGTGTGTGCAAGTGTGTGTAAGTGTGTGTAAGTGCGTGTAAGTGCGTGTAAGTGCGTATAAGTATGTGTAAGTGCGTGCAAGTGCTTGTAAGTGCATGTAAGTGTGTGTAAGTGTGTGTAAGTGTGTAAGTGCATGTAGGTGCGTGTAAGTGTATATAAGTACGTATAAGTGCATGTAAGTTCGTATAAGTGCGTGTAAGTTCATGTAAGTGCGTGTAAGCATGTGTAAGTACGAGTTTGTGCATGTAAGTGCGTGTAAGTGCGTTTAAGTATGTGTAAGTGTGTGTAAGTGCGTGTAAGTTTGTGTAAGTGCATGTAGGTGCGTGTAAGTGCGTATAAGTACGTGTAAGTGCGTGTTTGTGCATATAAGTGCATGTTAGTGCGTGGAAGTGCGTGTAAGTTTGTGTAAGTGCGTGTAAGTACGTGTAAGTGCGTGTAAGTTTGTGTAAGTGCGTGTAAGTACGTGTAAGTGCGTGTAAGTATGTGTAAGTGCGTATAAAAGCGTGTATGTGTGTGTAAGTGCGTGTAAGTGCGTGTATGTATATATAAGTGTGTATAAGTATGTGTAAGTGTGTGTGAGTGCGTGTAAGTGGGTGTAAGTGCATGTAAGTGCAGTTTATATTCGTGTAAGTGTGTGTAAGTGCATGTAAGGTCATTAAAGTGCGTGTAAGTGCGCGTAAGTGCGTGTAAGTACGTGTAAGTACGTGTACGTGCGTGTAAGTACGTGTAAGTGCATGTATGCACGTGTAAGTGCATGTAAGTGAGTACGTGTAAGTGCAAGTAAGTGTGTGTAAATACGTGTAAGTGTGTGTAAGTCCGTGTAAGTGCGTGTAAGTGCATGTAAGTGCATATAAGTGCGTGTAAGTGCGTGTAAGTACGTGTAATTTTGTGTAAGTGCGTGTAAGTGCATGTAAGTGTGTGTAAGTATGTCTAAGTACGTGTACGTGCGGTTTAAGTTCGTGTAAGAACGTGTAAGTGCATGTAAGGGTGTGTCACTACGTTTAAGTGTGGTTTAAGTGCGTATAATTTTGTGTAAGTTCCTGTAAGTGTGTGTAAGTGCGTGTAAGCGCGTACAAGTACGTATAAGTGCGTGGAAGTACGTATAAGTGCATGTAAGTATGTGTAAGTACGTGTAAGTACGTGTAAGTGCATGTAAGTGCGTGTTAGTGTATGTAAGTGTGTGTAAGTGCGTGTAAGTGCGTGTAGGTGCATGTAATTTTGTGTAAGTGCGTGTCAGTGCGTGTTATTGGGTGTAAGTACGTGTAAGTGTGTGTAAGTGCATGTACGTGCGTGTAAGTGTGTGTAAGTGCGTGTAAGTGTGTATAAGTATGTCTAAGTGTGTGTAAGTTCGTGCAAGTACGTATAAGTGTGTGTAAGTTCGTGTAAGTGCATGTAAGTGCATGTAAGTATGTGTAAGTGCGTGTAAGAGCGTGTAAATGCGTGTACTTGTATGTAAGTGCAGTTTAAGTTTGTGTAAGCATGTGTAAGTGCGTGTAAGTTTGTGTAAGTACGTGTAAGTGCATGCAAGTGCATGTAAGTACGTGTGAGTACGTGTAAGTACGTGTAAGTGCAAGTAAGTGCGTGTAAGTA
>SZWC01000071.1:590171-621423 GCA_023375785.1 Penium margaritaceum
GTAAGTGCGTGTAAGTGTGTGTAAGTACGTGTATGTTTGTGTAAGTGCGTGTAACTACGTGTAAGTGCGTTTAAGTGTGTGTAAGTGCGTGTAAGTGTGGTTTAAGTTCATGTAAGTGCGTGTAAGAACGTGTCAATGCGTGTAAGTGCGGTTTAAGTGAGTGTAATTTCGTGTAAGTACGTGTAAGTTCGTGTAAGTGCGTGTAAGTGCGTCTAAGTGCGTGTAAGTGCGTGTAAGTGCGTGTCAGTGTGTGTAAGTGCGTGTAAGTGCTTGTAAGTACGTGTGGGTACCTGTAAGTTTGTGTAAGTTCGTGTAAGTGCGTGTAAGTGCGTCTAAGTGCGTGTAAGTGCGTGTAAGTGCGTGTCAGTGTGTGTAAGTGCGTGTAAGTGCTTGTAAGTACGTGTGGGTACCTGTAAGTTTGTGTAAGTTCGTGTAAGTGCGTGTTAGTATGTGTAAGTGCGTGTACGTGTGTGTAAGTGCGTGTAAGTGTGTGTAAGTGCGTGTAAGTGTGTGTAAGTGCGTGTTAGTGCATGTAAGTGCGTGTAAGTATGTGTAAGTTTATGTAAGTGCGCGTTAGTACGTGTACATTCGTGTTAGTGTGTGTAAGTGCGTGTTAGTGCATGTAAGTGCGTGTAAGTATGTGTAAGTTTATGTAAGTGCGCGTTAGTACGTGTACATTCGTGTTAGTGTGTGTAAGTGCGTGTAAGTATGTGTAAGTGCGTGCAAATACGTGTAAGTTTATGTAAGTGCGTGTAAGTACGTGTAAGTGCGTGTAAGTGCGTGTAAGTGCGTGTAAATACATGTAAGTGCGTGTAAGTGCGTGTAAGTGTGTGTAAGTGCTCGTAAGTGTGTGTAAGTGCGTGTAAGTACATGTTAGTGCGTGTAAGTTTATGTAAGTGTGTGTAAGTGCATGTAAGTATGTGTAAGTGCGTGTAAGTGCATGTAAGTACGTGTAAGTGCGTGTAAGTATGTATAAATGCGTGAAAGTGTATGTAAGTGCGTGTAACTACATGTAGGTGTGTGTAAGTAGGTATAAGTGCACGTAAGTTCGTGTAGGTGCGTGTTAGTACGTGTAAGTGCACGTAAGTTCGTGTAAGTGCGTGTACGTATGTGTAAATACGTGTAAGTGTTTGTAAGTGCGTGGAAGTACGTGTAAGTGGATATAAGTTCATGTAAGAGCATGTAAGTACGTGTAAGTGCGTGTAAGTGCGTGTAAGTGTATATAAGTGCAGTTTAAGTTTGTGTAAGTACGTGTAAGTGCGTGTAAGTGTATATAAGTGCAGTTTAAGTTTGTGTAAGTACGTGTAAGTGCGTGTAAGTTTGTATAAGTGTGTGTAAGTGCGTGTAAGTGCATGTAAGTACGTGTAAGTATGTGTAAGTACGTGTAAGTGGAAGTAAGTGCGTGTAAGTATGTGTAAGTGCATGTAAGCACGAGTAAGTGCGTGTAAGTACGTGTAAGTGCGTGTTACTTGGTGTAAGTGCAAGTAAGTGCGTGTACGTACGTGTAAGTGCATGTAAGTGCATGTAAGTATGTATAAGTGTGTGTAAGTGCGTGTAAATGTGTGTATGTGCGTGTAAGTGCGTGTAAGAACGTGTACATATGTGTACGTGCTTGTAACTGCGTGTAAGTGTGTATAAGTGTGTGTAAGTGCGTGTAAGTGCGGTTTAAGTTCGTGTAATTGTGTGTAAGTACGTGTCAGTGCGTGTAAGTGCGGTTTAAGTACGTGTAGTCTTGTGTAAGTTCGTATAAGTGTGTGTAAGTGCGTGTAAGTGCGTGTAAGTGTGTGTAAGTGCGTGTAAGTGTGTGTAAGTGTGTGTTAGTGCGTGTTAGTATGTGTAAGTTCGTATAAGTACGTGTAAGTGCATCTAAGTGCGTGTAAGTTTGTACAAGTACGTGTAAGTGTGTGTAAGTTCGTGTAAGTGCGTGTAAGTGCGTGTAAGTGCGTGTAAGTGCGTGTTAGTGCATGTAAGTACGTGTAAGTGCGTGTAAGTTCGTGTAAATATGTGTTAGTGCGTGTACATTTGTGTAAGTGGGTGTGAGTTTGTGTAAGTGCATGTAAGTGCGTATAAGTATGTCTAAGTTCGTATAAGTGCGTGTAAGTGTATGTAAGTGCGTGTAAGTATGTGTAAGTGTGTGTAAGTACGTATAAATACGTGTAAGTACATGTAAGTGTGTATAAGTGTGTGTAAGTGCTCGTAAGTGTGTGTAAGTGCGTGTAAGTGCGTGTAAGTGCGTATAAGTGCGTATAAGTTCGTGTAAGTGCGTCTAAGTACGTGTAAGTGCGTGTAAGTGCATGTAAGTACGTGTAAGTGTGTGTAAGTGCATGTAAATGCGTGTAAGTGTGTGTAAGCACGTGTAAGTGCATGTAGGTGCATGTAAGTGCGTGTAAGTGCGTGTAAGTGTGTGTAAGTGCGTGTAAGTGCGTGTAAGTGCGTGTAAGTGCGTATAAGTGCGTATAAGTTCGTGTAAGTGCGTCTAAGTACGTGTAAGTGCGTGTAAGTGCATGTAAGTACGTGTAAGTGTGTGTAAGTGCATGTAAATGCGTCTAAGTGTGTGTACGTACGTGTAAGTGCATGTAGGTGCATGTAAGTGCGTGTAAGTGCATGTAAGCGAACGTAAGTTCGTATAGGTGCGTATAAGTGCGTGTAAGTATGTGTATGTGTGTTCAAGTGCGTGTAAGTGGATGTAAGTTCATGTAAGAGCGTGTAAGTGCGTGTAAGTACGTGTAAGTGCGTGTAAGTGCTTGTAAATGCGTGTATTTTTGTGTAAGTGCGTGCAAGTGTGTGTAAGTGCTTGTAAGTATGTGTAAGTGCGTATAAGTGTGTGTAAGTGCGTGTAGGTGCGTGTAAGTATGTAAGTGTATTAAGTGTGTATTTGTGCGTGTAAGTGCGTATAAGTGTGTGTAAGAGCCTGTAAGTTTGTATAAGTGCGTGTAAGCATATGTAAGTGCGATTTCGTGCGTGCAAGTGCGTGTAAGTGTGTGTAAGTGCATGTAAGTATGTATAATTTCGTGTAAGTGCGTGTAAGTGTGTGTAAGTGCGTGTAAGTGCGTGTAAGTACGTGTAAGTATGTGTAAGTGTGTGTAAGTGTGTGTAAGTGCATGTAAGTGCATGTAAGTTTGTGTAAGTTTGTGTAAGTGCATGTAAGTATGTGTAAGTGTGTGTAAGTATGTGTAAGTACATACAAGTGTACGTCAGTGCGTTTAAGTACGTGTAAGTGTGTGTATATATGTATAAGTACGTGTAAGTGCGTATAAGTGCGTGTAAGTGGATGTAAGTGCGTCTAAGTGCGTGTAAGTGTGTGTAAGTGCGTGTAAGTGTGTATAAGTTTGTGTAAGTGCATGTAAGTATGTGTAAGTTCGTGTACGTGCGTATAAGTGCGTGTAAGTGTGTGTAAGTGTGTAAGTGCGTGTAAGTGCGTGTTAGTGCGTGTAAGTTTGTGTAAGTGCGTGTAAGTTCGTATAAGTGCGTGTAAGTTCATATAAGTGCGTGTAGGCATGTATAAGTGTGAGTTCGTGCGTGTAAGTACGTGTAAGTACGTGTAAGTACGTGTAAGTGTATATAAGTGCGTATAAGTTTGTGTAAGTGTGTGTAAGTGCGTAAAAGTGCGTGTAAGTGTGTATAAGTGCGTTTAAGTATGTGTTAGTGCGTGTAGGTGCGTGTAAGTGCGTATAAGTACGTGTAAGTGTATATAAGTGCATGTAAGTTTGTGTAAGTGCGTGTAAGTTTGTGTAAGTGTGTGTAACTGCGTGTAAGGGCGTGTAAGTACGTGTAAGTGCGTGCAAGTGTGTGTACGTACGTGTAAGTGTGTGTAAGTACAAGTAAGTGTATGTAAGTACGTGTAAGTGCGAGTAAGTGCGTGTAAGTGCATGAAAGTATGTGTAAGTGCGTGGAAGTGCGTATAAGTATGTGTACATTCGTGCAAGTGCGTGTAAGTGCATGTAAGTACGTCTAAGTGTGTGTAAGTGTGTGTAAGTGAGTATAAGTGCGGTTTAAGTTGGTGTAACTGCATGTAAGTGCGTGTAAGTGTGTGTAAGTACGTGTAAGTGTGTGTAAGTACGAGTAAGTGTATGTAAGTACGTGTAAGTGCGAGTAAGTGCGTGTAAGTGCATGAAAGTATGTGTAAGTGCGTGGAAGTGCGTATAAGTATGTGTACATTCGTGCAAGTGCGTGTAAGTGCATGTAAGTACGTCTAAGTGTGTGTAAGTGTGTGTAAGTGAGTATAAGTGCGGTTTAAGTTGGTGTAACTGCATGTAAGTGCGTGTAAGTGTGTGTAAGTACGTGTAAGTGTGTGTAAGTACGAGTAAGTGTATGTAAGTACGTGTAAGTGCGAGTAAGTGCGTGTAAGTGCATGAAAGTATGTGTAAGTGCGTGGAAGTGCGTATAAGTATGTGTACATTCGTGCAAGTGCGTGTAAGTGCATGTAAGTACGTCTAAGTGTGTGTAAGTGTGTGTAAGTGAGTATAAGTGCGGTTTAAGTTGGTGTAACTGCATGTAAGTGCGTGTAAGTGTGTGTAAGTACGTGTAAGTGTGTGTAAGTACGAGTAAGTGTATGTAAGTACGTGTAAGTGCGAGTAAGTGCGTGTAAGTGCATGAAAGTATGTGTAAGTGCGTGGAAGTGCGTATAAGTATGTGTACATTCGTGCAAGTGCGTGTAAGTGCATGTAAGTACGTCTAAGTGTGTGTAAGTGTGTGTAAGTGAGTATAAGTGCGGTTTAAGTTGGTGTAACTGCATGTAAGTGCGTGTAAGTGTGTGTAAGTACGTGTAAGTGTGTGTAAGTACGAGTAAGTGTATGTAAGTACGTGTAAGTGCGAGTAAGTGCGTGTAAGTGCATGAAAGTATGTGTAAGTGCGTGGAAGTGCGTATAAGTATGTGTACATTCGTGCAAGTGCGTGTAAGTGCATGTAAGTACGTCTAAGTGTGTGTAAGTGTGTGTAAGTGAGTATAAGTGCGGTTTAAGTTGGTGTAACTGCATGTAAGTGCGTGTAAGTGTGTGTAAGTGCGTATAAGTGCGTGTAAGTGTGTATAAGTGCGTGTAAGTGCATGTAAGTGCATGTAGGTGCGTGTAAGTGTGTGTAAGTGTATGTAAGTACATGTAAGTACGTGTAAGTGTGTGTAAGTGCATGCAAGTGTGTATAAGTGTGTGTAAGTGCGTGAAAGTGCGTGTAAGTGTGACTAAGTGCGTGTAAGTGCGTGGAAGTGCATGTAACCGTGTGTAAGTGCGTGTAAGTGCGTGTAAGTGCGTGTAAGTGCGTATACGTATGGTTTAAGTATGTGTAAGTTTGTGTAAGTTCGTGTAAGTGCATGTAAGTGCATGTAAGTATGTGTAAGTGCGTGTAAGTGCGTGTAGGTGCGTGTAAGTACGTATAGGTGCGTGTAAGTGCATGTAAGTAAGTATAAATGCGTATACGTATGTACAAGTGCGTGTAAGTGCGTGTATGTTTGTGTAAGTATGTTTAAGTGCTTGTAAGTGCGTCTAAGTGCATGTAAGTGCATGTAAGTACGTGTAAGTGTGTGTAAGTGCATGTAGGTACGTATAAGTGCGTTTAAGTACGTATACGTGTGTGTAAGTGCGTGTAAGTACGTGTAAGTGCGTGTAAGTGTGTATAAGTGTGTGTAAGTGCGTAAACGTGTGTGTAAGTGCTTGTAAGTATGTGTAAGAGTGTGTAAGTACGTGTAAGTGCGTGTAAGTGTGTGTAAGTGCATGTAAGTGCATGTAAGTTCATATAAGTACGTGTAAGTTCGTGTAAGTGTGTTTAAGTGCGTGTAAGTGTGTTTAAGTACGTATAAGTGTGTGTAAGTACATGTAAGTGCGTGCACGTAAGTGTAAGTGTGTGTAAGTGTGTGTAAGTACGTGTAAGTGCGGTTTATGTGGATCTAAATTCGTGTAAGTTCGTGTAAATACGTGTACGTGTGTGTAAGTGTGTGTAAGTATGTGTAAGTGTGTGTAAGTGCGTATAAGTGCGTGTAAGTGTGTGTAAGTGCATGTAAGTGCTCGTAAGCATGTGTAAGTGCGTGTAAGTGCATGTAAGTGCGTGGAAGTTTGTGTAAGTGCGTATGAGTTCGTGTAAGTATGTGTAAGTGCGTGTAAGTGCATGTAAGTACGTTCAAGTGCGTGTAAGTTTGTGTAAGTGCGTGTAAGTGCGTGTAAGTGCGTGTAAGTGCGTGTAAGTGCGTGCAAGTGCGTGTAAGTGCTTGTAAGTGCGTGTAAGTGCGTGTAAGTGCGTGTAAGTGCGTGTAAGTGTGTGTAAGTGCGTGTAAGTACGTATAAGTTTATGTAAGTGCGTGTAAGTGCGTGTAAGTGTGTGTAAGTGCGTGTAAGTACGTATAAGTTTATGTAAGTGCGTGTAAGTGCGTGTAAGTGTGTGTAAGTGCGTGTAAGTACGTATAAGTTTATGTAAGTGCGTGTAAGTGCGTGTAAGTGTGTGTAAGTGCGTGTAAGTACGTATAAGTTTATGTAAGTGCGTGTAAGTGCGTGTAAGTGCATGTAAGTGCGTGGAAGTTTGTGTAAGTGCGTATGAGTGCGTGTAAGTATGTGTAAGTGCGTGTAAGTGCGTGTAAGTGCGTGTAAGTGCGTGTAAGTGCGTGCAAGTGCGTGTAAGTGCTCGTATGTGCGTGTCAGTGCGTGTAAGTGCATGTAACTTTGTGTAAGTGCGTGCAAGTGTGTGTACGTGCATGTAAGTGCTTTTAAGTGAATGTAAGTGTGTATAAGTGCGTGTAAGTACGTATAAGGTTATGTAAGTTCGTGTAAGTGCGTGTAAGTACATGTAAGTCTTTGTAAGTACGTATAAGTGCGGTTTAAGTTCGTGTAAGTACGTGTAAGTGCGTGTAAGTACGTGTCAGTGCGTGCCAGTACGTGTAAGTGCGTGTAAGTGTAGTTTAAGTGCGTGTAATGTTGTGTAAGTTTGTGTAAGTGCGTGTAAGTGCGTGTAAGTGCGTGTAAGTGCAAGTAAGTGTGTCTAAGTGCATCTAAGTGCATGTAAGTTTATGCAAGTACGTGTAAGTGCAGTTTAAGTTCGTGTAAGTGTGTGTAAGTACAAATAAGTGCGTGTAACTATGTGTAAGTGCGTGTAAGTGCGTGTAAGTGTGTTTAAGTATGTGTAAGTGTGTGTAAGTGTGTGTAAGTACGTCTAAGTTCGTATAAGTGCGTATAAGTGCGTGTAAGTGCGTGTAAGTACGCGTACATACGTGTAAGTACGTGTAAGTACAAGAAAGTGCGTGTAAGTACGTGTACGTGCATGTAAGCATGTGAAAGTGTGTGTAAGTGCGTGTAAATGCGTGTAAGTGGGTGTAAGTGCGTGTAAGTGCAAGTAAGTACGTGTAAGTACGTACAAGTGTGTATTAGTGTGTATAAATGCGTGTAAGTACGTGTAAGTGCGTGTAAGTATGTGTAAGTGTGTGTAAGTGCGTGTAAGTACGTGTACTTTCGTGTAAGTGCATGTAAGTGCGTTTAAGTGTGTGTAAGTTCGTGTAAGTGTGCTTCAAGTTCATGTAAGTGCGTGTAAGTGCGTATAAGTGTGTATAAGTGCGTGTAAGTGCATGTAAGTGCAGGTTAAGTGCGTGTAATTCCGTCTAAGTTTGTGTAAGTGTGTGTAAGTACGTGTAAGTGTGTGTAAGCATGTAAGTGCGTGTAAGTGCATGTAAGTGCATGTAGGTACGTGTAATTTTGTGTACGTGCGTGTAAGTGCGTGTTAGTACATGTAAGTACGTGTAAGTACGTGTAAGTACGCGTAACTGCATGTAAGTGCATCGAATTGCGTGTAAGTTTGTGCAAGTGCGTGTAAGTGCGTGTAAGTTTGTATAAGTGCGTGTAAGTACGTGTAAGTACGTGTAAGTGCATGTAAGTGTGTGGAAGTGCGTATAAGTGTGTGTATTTGTGTATAAGTGTGTGTAGATACGTGTAAGTGTGTGTAAATGCGTGTAAGTTCGTGTAAGTACGTCTTAGTGCGTGTACGTTCATGTAGGTGCGTGTAAGTGCCTGTATGTGCGTGCAAGTGCGTGTAAGGTGCGTGTAAGTTTGTTTAAGTGTGTGTAAATGGGTGTAAGTGCGTGTAAGTACATGTAAGTGCGTGTAAGTACGTGTAAGTTTGTGTATGTGTGTATAAGTGCGTGTAAGTGTGCGTAAGTACGTGTAAGTGCGTGTAAGTGCTTGTATGTGCGTGTAAGTGCGTGTAAGTGCATGTAAGTTTGTGTAATTTTGTATAAGTGCATGCAAGTGCGTGTAAGTGCATGTAAGTGTGTGTAAGTGCATGTAAGTGCGCGTAAGTGCGTGTAAGTACGTGTAAGTGCGTGTAAGTGCTTCTAAGTGTGTGTAAGTGCATGTAAGTGCGTGTAAGTACGTGTAAGTATGTGTAAGTGCGTGTAAGTGCGTGTAAGTGTGTGTAAGTGTGTGTAAATGTGTGTAAGTGCGTGTAAGTGCGTGTAAGTATGTGTACATCTGTGTAAGTGCTTGTAACTGCGTGTAAGTGTGTATAAGTGTGTGTAAGTGCGTGTAAGTGCGTGTAAGTACGTGTAAGTGCATGTAAGTACGTGTAAGTGTGTGTAAGTGTGTGTAAATGTGTGTAAGTGCGTGTAAGTGCGTGTAAGTATGTGTACATCTGTGTAAGTGCTTGTAACTGCGTGTAAGTGTGTATAAGTGTGTGTAAGTGCGTGTAAGTGCAGTTTAAGTTTGCGTGAGTGTGTGTAAGTGCGTGTCAGTTCGTGTAAGTGCGGTTTAAGTACGTGTAATCTTGTGTAAGTTCGTGTAAGTGTGTGTAGGTGCGTGTAAGTACGTGTAAGTGCATGTATGTGCGTGTAAGTGTCTGTAAGTGCGTGTAAGTGCGTGTAAGTATGTGTAAGTTCGTATAAGTGTGTGTAAGTGCATCTAAGTGCGTGTAAGTTTGTGCAAGTGCGTGTAAGTGTGTATAAGTTTGTGTAAGTGTGTGTAAGTGCGTGTAAGTGTGTGTAAGTGCGTGTAAGTGCATGTAAGTTCGTGTAAGTATGTGATAGTGCGTGTACATTTGTGTAAGTGCGTGTGAGTGTGTGTAAGTACATGTAAGTGCGTGTAAGTACGTCTAAGTTTGTATAAGTGCGTGTAATTGCATGTAAGTGCGTGTAAGTGCGTGTAAGTGTGTGTAAGTGCGTGTAAATACGTGTAAGTGCATGTAAGTGCGTATAAGTGTGTGTAAGTGCTCGTAAGTGTGTGTAAGTGCGTGTAAATACGTGTAAGTGCGTATACGTTTGTGTAAGTGCGTGTAAGTACGTGTAAGTGTGTGTAAGTGCGTGTAAGTATATGTAAGTACGTATAAGTATGTGTAAGTGCATGTAAATGTGTGTAAGTGTGTGTAAGCGCACGTAAGTGCATGTAGGTGCATGTAAGTGCGTGTAAGTGAACGTAAGTTTGTGTAGGTGCGTATAAGTGCCTGTAAGTATGTGTAAGCGTAAGTGCGTGTAAGTGGATGTAAGTTCATGAAAGAGCATGTAAGTGCGTGTAAGTGCGTGTAAGTACGTGTAAGTGCTTGTAAATGCGTGTAAGTTCGTGTAAGTGCGTGTAAGTGCGTGTAAGTGTGTGTAAGTGCTTGTAAGTATGTGTAAGTGCGTATAAGTGCGTGTAAGTGCGCGTAAGTGCGTGTAAGTATGTAAGTGTATTAAGTGTGTGTTTGTGCGTGTAAATGCGTGTAAGTGTGTGTAAGTGCGTGTAAGCATGTGTGAGTGCGAGTTCGTGCATGTAAGTGCGTGTAAGTGTGTGTAAGTGCTTGTAAGTATGTGTAAGTGCGTATAAGTGCGTGTAAGTGCGCGTAAGTGCGTGTAAGTATGTAAGTGTATTAAGTGTGTGTTTGTGCGTGTAAATGCGTGTAAGTGTGTGTAAGTGCGTGTAAGCATGTGTGAGTGCGAGTTCGTGCATGTAAGTGCGTGTAAGTGTGTGTAAGTGCTTGTAAGTATGTGTAAGTGCGTATAAGTGCGTGTAAGTGCGCGTAAGTGCGTGTAAGTATGTAAGTGTATTAAGTGTGTGTTTGTGCGTGTAAATGCGTGTAAGTGTGTGTAAGTGCGTGTAAGCATGTGTGAGTGCGAGTTCGTGCATGTAAGTGCGTGTAAGTGTGTGTAAGTGCTTGTAAGTATGTGTAAGTGCGTATAAGTGCGTGTAAGTGCGCGTAAGTGCGTGTAAGTATGTAAGTGTATTAAGTGTGTGTTTGTGCGTGTAAATGCGTGTAAGTGTGTGTAAGTGCGTGTAAGCATGTGTGAGTGCGAGTTCGTGCATGTAAGTGCGTGTAAGTGTGTGTAAGTGCTTGTAAGTATGTGTAAGTGCGTATAAGTGCGTGTAAGTGCGCGTAAGTGCGTGTAAGTATGTAAGTGTATTAAGTGTGTGTTTGTGCGTGTAAATGCGTGTAAGTGTGTGTAAGTGCGTGTAAGCATGTGTGAGTGCGAGTTCGTGCATGTAAGTGCGTGTAAGTGTGTGTAAGTGCTTGTAAGTATGTGTAAGTGCGTATAAGTGCGTGTAAGTGCGCGTAAGTGCGTGTAAGTATGTAAGTGTATTAAGTGTGTGTTTGTGCGTGTAAATGCGTGTAAGTGTGTGTAAGTGCGTGTAAGCATGTGTGAGTGCGAGTTCGTGCATGTAAGTGCGTGTAAGTGTGTGTAAGTGCTTGTAAGTATGTGTAAGTGCGTATAAGTGCGTGTAAGTGCGCGTAAGTGCGTGTAAGTATGTAAGTGTATTAAGTGTGTGTTTGTGCGTGTAAATGCGTGTAAGTGTGTGTAAGTGCGTGTAAGTGCGTGTCAGTGCGTGTAAGTGCGTGCAAGTGCGTGTAAGTGCTCGTATGTGCGTGTCAGTGTGTGTAAGTGCATGTAACTTTGTGTAAGTGCGTGCATGTGTGTGTAAGTGCATGTAAGTGCGTGTAAGTGAATGTAAGTGTGTATAAGTGCGTGTAAGTGCGCATAAGGTTGTGTAAGTTCGTGTAAGTGCGTGTAAGTACATGTAAGTGTGTGTAAGTGTGTATAAGTGCGGTTTAAGTTCGTGTAATTACGTGTAAGTGCGTGTAAGTACGTGCCAGTGCGTGTCAGTACGTGTACGTATGTGTAAGTGTAGTTTAAGTGCGTGTAAATTTGTGTAAGTTTGTGCAAGTGCGTATAAGGGCGTGTAAGTGCGTGTAAGTGCGTGTAAGTGTGTCTAAGTGCATCTAAGTGCATGTAAGTTTATGCAAGTACGTGTAAGTGTAGTTTAAATTCGTATAAGTGTGTATAAGTTTGTGTAAGTGCGTGTAAGTGTGTGTAAGTGTGTTTAAGTATGTGTAAGTGCGTGTAAGTTTGTATAAGTATATGTGTTCGTGTAAGTACGTATAAGTGCGTGTAAGTGCGTGTAAGTACGCGTATATACGTGTAAGTACGTGTAAGTGCAAGAAAGTACGTGTAAGTACGTGTACGTGCATGTAAGCATGTGTAAGTGCGTGTAAGTGCGTGTAAGTGCGTGTAAGTGTGTGTAAGTGTGTGTAAGTATGTGTAAGTGCGTGTAAGTTTGTATAAGTATATGTGTTCGTGTAAGTACGTATAAGTGCGTGTAAGTGCGTGTAAGTACGCGTATATACGTGTAAGTACGTGTAAGTGCAAGAAAGTACGTGTAAGTACGTGTACGTGCATGTAAGCATGTGTAAGTGCGTGTAAGTGCGTGTAAGTGCGTGTAAGTGGGTGTAAGTGGGTGTAAGTGGGTGTAAGTGCGTGTAAGTGCAAGTAAGTACATGTAAGTACGAATAAGTGTGTATTAGTGCGTATAAGTGTGTGTAAGCGCGTGTAAGTGCGTGTAAGTATGTGTAAGTGTGTGTAAGTGCGTGTAAGTACGTGTACGTTCGTGTAATTGCGTGTAAGTGCGTGTAAGTACGTTTAAGTGTGTGTAAGTACGTGTAAGTGTGCTTTAAGTTCATGTAAGTGCGTGTAAGTGCGTATAAGTGCGTATAAGTGCGTGTAAGTGCATATAAGTGCAGGTTAAGTGCGTGTAACTTTGTGTAAGTTCGTGTAAGTGTGTGTAAGTACGTGTAAGTGTGTGTAAGCATGTAAGTGGGTGTAAGTGCGTGTAAGTGCATGTAGGTACGTGTAATTTTGTGCATGTACATGTAAGTGCGTGTTAGTACATGTAAGTACGTGTAAGTGCGTGTAAGTGCGTGTAAGTGCGTGTAAGTGCATGTAAGTGCGTGTAAGTACGTGTAAGTACGTGTAAGTGCATCTAATTGCGTGTTAGTTTGTGCAAGTGCGTGTTAGTGCGTGTAAGTTTGTGTAAGTGCGTATAAGTACGTATAAGTGCGTGTAAGTGCGTGTAAGTGTGTGGAAGTGCGTCTAAGTGTGTGGATTTGTGTATAAGTGTGTGTAAGTACGTGTAAGTGCGTGTAAATGCGTATAAGTTTGTGTAAGTATGTCTTAGAGCGTGTACGTTCATGTAGGTGCGTGTAAGTGCCTGTAAGTGCGTGCAAGTGCGTGTAAGGTGCGTGTAAGTTCGTTTAAGTGTGTGTAAATGGGTATAAGTGCGTGTAAGTGCATGTAAGTGCGTGTAAGTGTGTGTAAGTTTGTGTATGTGTATGTAAGTACATGTAAGTGTGCGTAAGTACATGTAAGTACGTGTAAGTGCTTGTATGTGCGTGTAAGTGGGTGTAAGTGCATATAAGTGTGTGTAATTTCGTACAAGTGCATGCAAGTACGTGTAAGTACATGCAAGTGCGTGTAAGTGCATGTAAGTGCACGTAAGTGCGTGTAAGTGCGTGTAAGTTCGTGTAAGTGCTTGTAAGTGTGTGTAAGTACATGTAAGCGCGTGTAGGTACGTGTAAGTATGTGTAAGTGCATGTAAGTGCGTGTAAGTGTGTGTAAGTGTGTGTAAATGTGTGTAAGTGCGTGTAAGTGCGTGTAAATACGTGTACATCTGTGTATGTGCTTGAAACTGTGTGTAAGTGTGTATAAGTGTGTATAAGTGCGTGTAAGTGTGGTTTAAGTTCGTGTAAGTGTGTGTAAGTGTGTGTAAGTACGTGTAAGTGCGGTTTAAGTACGTATAATCTTGTGTAAGTTCGTGTAAGTGTGTGTAAGTGCGTGTTAGTGCGTGTAAGTGCATGTAAGTGCGTGTAAGTGTGTATAAGTGCATGTAAGTGCGTGTCAGTATGTGTAAGTCCTTACAAGTGTGTGTAAGTGTATCTAAGTGTGTGTACGTTTGTGCAAGTGCGTGTAAGTGTGTGTACGTTCGTGTAAGTGTGTGTAAGTGCGTGTAAGTATGTGTAAGTGCGTGTTAGTGCATGTAAGTACGTGTAAGTGCTTGTAAGTTCGTGTAAGTATGTGTAAGTACGTATACATTCGTGTAAGTGCGTGTGAGTGTGTATAAGTGCATGTAAGTGCGTGTAAGTACGTCTAAGTTTGTATAAGTGCGTGTAAGTGCATGTAAGTGCGTGTAAGTGCGTGTAAGTGTGTATAAGTGCGTGTAAATATGTGTAAGTGCATGTAAGTGTGTATAAGTGTGTGTAAGTGCACATAAGTGTGTGTAAGTGTGTGTAAATGCGTGTAAGTGCGTATACGTTCGTGTAAGTGCGTGTAAGTGTGTGTAAGTGCGTGTAAGTGCGTGTAAGTGCATGTAAGTACGTGTAAGTGTGTGTAAGTGCATTTAAATGCGTGTAAGTGTGTGTAAGCGCATGTAAGTGCATGTAGGTGCATGTAAGTGCGTGGAAGTGAACGTAAGTTCGTGTAGGTGCGTATAAGTACGTGTAAGTATGTGTAAGTGTGTGTAAGTGCATTTAAATGCGTGTAAGTGTGTGTAAGCGCATGTAAGTGCATGTAGGTGCATGTAAGTGCGTGGAAGTGAACGTAAGTTCGTGTAGGTGCGTATAAGTACGTGTAAGTATGTGTAAGTGTGTGTATGTGCGTGTAAGTGGATGTAGGTTCATGTAAGAGCGTGTAAGTGCGTGTAAGTGCGTGTAAGTACGTGTAAGTGCTTGTAAATGCGTGTAAGTTCGTGTAAGTGCGTGTAAGTGTGTGTAAGTGCTTGTAAGTATGTGTAAGTGCGTATAAGTGCGTGTAAGTGCGTGTAAGTGCGTGTAAGTGTGTGTAAGTGCTTGTAAGTATGTGTAAGTGCGTATAAGTGCGTGTAAGTGCGTGTAAGTGCGTGTAAGTATGTAAGTGTATTAAGTGTGTGTTTGTGCATGTAAATGCGTGTAAGTGTGTGTAAGTGCGTTTAAGTTTGTGTAAGTGCATGTAAGCATGTGTGAGTACGAGTTCGTGCGTGTAAGTGCGTGTAAGTGTGTGTAAGTGCATGTAAGTATGTGTAAGTTCGTGTAAGTGCGTGTAAGTGCGTGTAAGTGCGTGTAAGTACGTGTAAGTACGTGTAAGTGTGTGTAAGTGTGTGTAAGTGCGTGTAAGTGCGTGTAAGTGTGTGTAAGTGCATGTAAGTATGTGTGAGTACGAGTAAGTGCGTGTAAGTGCGTGTAAGTGCATGTAAGTGCGTGTACGTGCGTGTAAGTGCGTGTAAGTGTGTGTAAGTGCATGTAAGTATGTGTGAGTACGAGTAAGTGCGTGTAAGTGCGTGTAAGTGCATGTAAGTGCGTGTACGTGCGTGTAAGTGCGTGTAAGTGTGTGTAAGTGCATGTAAGTATGTGTAAGTTCGTGTAAGTGCGTGTAAGTGCGTGTAAGTGCGTGTAAGTACGTGTAAGTACGTGTAAGTGTGTGTAAGTGTGTGTAAGTGCATTTAAGTACGTCTAAGTTTGTGTAAGTTTGTGTAAGTGCATGTGAGTATGTGTAAGTGTGTGAAAGTTTGTGTAAGTGTGTGTAAGTATGTGTAAGTACGTACAAGTGTGTGTTAGTGCGTGTAAGTGTGTGTAAGTGTGTGTATATATGTATAAGTGCGTGTAAGTGCGTATAAGTGCGTGTAAGTGTGTGTAAGTGCGTATAAGTGCGTGTAAGTGTGTGTAAGTGGGTGTAAATGTGTATAAGTTCGTGTAAGTGCATGTAAGTACGTGTAAGTTCGTATAAGTGCGTGTAAGTATGTGTAAGTGTGTGTAAGTGTGTAAGTGCGTGTAAGTGCGTGTTAGTGCAAGTAAGTTTGTGTAAGTGCGTGTTAGTTCGTATATGTGCGTGTTAGTTCGTGTAAGTGCGTGTAGGCATGTATAAGTGTGAGTTCGTATGTGTAAGTGCGTGTAAGTATGTGTAAGTACGTGTAAGTGTATGTATGTGCATGTAAGTTTGTGTAAGTGCGTGTAAGTGCGTATAAGTGCGTGTAAGTGTGTATAAGTGCGTTCAAGTATGTGTTAGTGCGTGTAAGTGCGTGTAAGTGCGTGTAAGTAGGTGTAAGTGTATGTAAGTGCATGTAAGTTTGTGTAAGTGCGTGTAAGTTTGTGTAAGTGTGTGTAACTGCGTGTAAGTGCGTGTAAGTGCGTGTAAGTGCGTGTAAGTGTGTGTAAGTACAAGTAAGTGTGTGTAAGTACGTGTAATTGCGAGTAAGTGCTTGTAAGTGCATGAAAGTATGTGTAAGTGCGTGGAAGTGTGTATAAGTATGTGTACATTCGTGCAAGTGCGTGTAAGTACATATAAGTACGTCTAAGTGTGTGTAAGTGAGTATAAGTGTGGTTTAAGTTGGTATAAGTGCGTGTAAGTGCGTGTAAGTGTGTGTAATAATGTGTAAGTGCGTGTAAATGTGTGTAAGTGCGTGTAAGTGTGTATAGGTGCGTGTAACTTTGTGTAAGTGCGTGTAAGTACGTGTAAGTACGTGTAAGTACGTATAAGTGCGTATAAGTGCATGCAAGTGAGTGCAAGTGCATGCAAGTGCGTGAAAGTGCGTGTAAGTGTGTGTAAGTGTGTGTAAGTGCGTGTAAGTACGTGTAAGTGCGGTTTATGTGGGTCTAAATTCGTGTAAACTCATGTAAATGCGTGTAAGTGCGTGTAAGTGTGTGTAAGAATGTGTAAGTGTGTGTAAGTGCGTGTAAGTACGTGTAAGTGTGTGTAAGTGCATGTAAGTGCTCGTAAGCACGTGTAAGTGCGTGTAAGTGCGTATAAGTGCATGTAAGTTTGTGTAAGTGCGTATGAGTTTGTGTAAGTGCGTGTAAGTGCATGTAAGTGCATGTAAGTACGTGTAAGTGCGTGTAAGTTTGTGTAAGTGCGTGTAAGTGTGTGTAAGTGCATGTAAGTACGTGCAAGTGTGTGTAAGTGCTCGTATGTGCGTGTCAGTGCGTGTAAGTGCATGTAACTTTGTGTAAGTGCGTGCATGTGTGTGTAAGTGCATGTAAGTGCGTGTAAGTGAATGTAAGTGTGTATACGTGCGTGTAAGTGCGCATAAGGTTATGTAAGTTCGTATACGTGCGTGCAAGTACATGTAAGTGTGTGTAAGTGTGTATAAGTGCGGTTTAAGTTCGTGTAAGTACGTGTAAGTGCGTGTAAGTACGTGTCAGTGCATGTCAGTACGTGTAAGTGTGTGTAAGTGTAGTTTAAGTGCGTGTAAACTTGTGTAAGTTTGTGTAAGTGCGTGTAAGGGCGTGTAAGTGTGTGTAAGTGCGTATAAGTGTGTCTAAGTGCATCTAAGTGCATGTAAGTTTATGCAAGTACGTGTAAGTGCAGTTTAAATTCGTATAAGTGTGTATGAGTTCGTGTAAGTGCGTGTAAGTGCGTGTAAGTGGGTGTAAGTGCGTGTAAGTGCAAGTAAGTACGTGTAAGTACGAATAAGTGTGTTTTAGTGCGTATAAGTGTGTGTAAGTGCGTGTAAGTGCGTGTAAGTATGTGTAAGTGTGTGTAAGTGCGTGTAAGTACATGTACGTCCGTGTAATTGCGTGTAAGTGCGTGTAAGTACGTTTAAGTGTGTGTAAGTACGTGTAAGTGTGCTTTAAGTTCATGTAAGTACGTGTAAGTGCGTATAAGTGCGTATAAGTGCGTGTAAGTGCATGTAAGTGCAGGTTAAGTGCGTGTAAGTTTGTGTAAGTTCGTGTAAGTGTGTGTAAGTACGTGAAAGTGTGTGTAAGCATGTAAGTGCGTGTAAGTGCGTGTAAGTGCATGTAGGTACGTGTAATTTTGTGCAAGTACGTGTAAGTGCGTGTTAGTACATGTAAGTACGTGTAAGTACGTGTAAGTGTGTGTAAGTGCGTGTAAGTGCATGCAAGTGCGTGTAAGTACGTGTAAGTGCATGTAAGTGCATCTAATTGCGTGTAAGTTTGTGCAAGTGCGTGTAAGTGTGTGTAAGTTTGTATAAGTGCGTGTAAGTACGTATAAGTGCGTGTAAGTGCGTGTAACTGTGTGGAAGTGCATGTAAGTGTGTGTATTTGTGTATAAGTGTGTGTAAGTACGTCTAAGTGCGTGTAAATGCGTGTAAGTTTGTGTAAGTACGTCTTAGTGCGTGTACGTTCATGTAGGTGCATGTAAGTGCCTGTAAGTGCGTGCAAGTGCGTGTAAGGTGCGTGTAAGTTCGTTTCAGTGTGTGTAAATGGGTGTAAGTGCTTGTAAGTGCATGTAAGTACGTGTAAGTGTGTGTATGTTTGTGTATGTCTGTGTAAGTGCATGTAAGTGTGCGTAAGTACGTGTAAGTACGTGTAAGTGCTTGTATGTGCGTGTAAGTGCGTGTAAGTGCATGTAAGTGTGTGTAATTTCGTACAAGTGCATGCAAGTACGTGTAAGTACATGCAAGTGCGTGTAAGTGCATGTAAGTGCGCGTAAGTGCGTGTAAGTGCGTGTAAGTTCGTGTAAGTGCTTGTAAGTGTGTGTAAGTACATGTAATTGCGTGTAGGTACGTGTAAGTGTGTGTAAGTGCATGTAAGTACGTGTAAGTGTTTGTAAGTGTGTGTAAATGTGTGTAAGTGCGTGTAAGTACGTGTAAGTACGTGTACATCTGTGTATGTGCTTGTAACTGTGTGTAAGTGTGTATAAGTGTGTATAAGTGCGTGTAAGTGTGGTTTAAGTTCGTGTAAGTGTGTGTAAGTACGTGTCAGTGCGTGTAAGTACGGTTTAAGTACGTATAATCTTGTGTAATTTCGTGTAAGTGTGTGTAAGTGCGTGTAAGTGCGTGTAAGTGCATGTAAGTGCGTGTAAGTGTGTATAAGTGCATGTAAGTGCGTGTAAGTATTTGTAAGTTCTTATAAGTGCGTGTAAGTGAATCTAAGTGTGTGTACGTTTGTGCAAGTGCGTGTAAGTGTGTGTAAGTTTGTGTAAGTGCGTGTAAGTGTGTGTAAGTGCGTGTTAGTGCATGTAAGTACGTGTAAGTGCGTGTAAGTTCGTGTAAGTATGTGTTAGTACGTGTACATTCGTGTAAGTGCGTGTGAGTGTGTATAAGTGCATGTAAGTGCGTGTAAGTACGTCTAAGTTCGTATAAGTGCGTGTAAGTGCATGTAAGTGCGTGTAAGTGCGTGTAAGTGTGTGTAAGTGCGTGTAAATATGTGCAAGTGAATGTAAGTGTGTATAAGTATGTGTAAGTGCTCGTAAGTGTGTGTAAGTGTGTATAAATGCGTGTAAGTGCGTATAAGTTCGTGTAAGTGCGTGTAAGTGTGTGTAAGTGCGTGTAAGTGCGTGTAAGTGCATGTAAGTATGTGTAAGTATATGTAACTGCATGTAAATGCGTGTAAGTGTATGTAAGCGCATGTAAGTGCATGTAGGTGCATGTAAGTGCGTGGAAGTGAACGTAAGTTCGTGTAGGTACGTATAAGTACGTGTAAGTATGTGTAAGTGTGTGTATGTGCGTGTAAGTGGATGTAAGTTCATGTAAGAGCGTGTAAGTGCGTGTAAGTGCGTGTAAGTACGTGTAAGTGGTTGTAAATGCGTGTAAGTTCGTGTAAGTGTGTGTAAGTTTGTGTAAGTGCTTGTAAGTATGTAAAAGTGCGTATAAGTACGTGTAAGTGTGTGTAAGTGCGTGTAAGTATGTAAGTGTATTAAGTGTGTGTTTGTGCGTGTAAATGCGTGTAAGTGTGTGTAAGTGCGTGTAAGTTTGTGTAAGTGCGTGTAAGCATGTGGGAGTGCGAGTTCGTGCGTGTAAGTGCGTGTAAGTGTGTGTAAGTGCATGTAAGTATGTGTAAGTTCGTGTAAGTGCGTGTAAGTGCGTGTAAGTGCGTGTAAGTACGTGTAAGTACGTGTAAGTGTGTGTAAGTTAGTGTAAGTGCATGTGAGTATGTGTAAGTGTGTGAAAGTTTGTGTAAGTGTGTGTAAGTATGTGTAAGTACGTACAAGTGTGTGTCAGTGCGTGTAAGTGCGTGTAAGTGTGTGTATATATGTATAAGTACGTGTAAGTGCGTATAAGTGCGCGGAAGTGTGTGTAAGTGCGTGTAAGTGCGTGTAAGTGTGTGTAAGTGGGTGTAAGTGTGTATAAGTTCGTGTAAGTGCATGTAAGTACGTGTAAGTTTGTATAAGTGCGTGTAAGCACGTGTAAGTGTGTGTAAGTGTGTAAGTGCGTGTAAGTGCGTGTTAGTGCGAGTAAGTTTGTGTAAGTGCGTGTTAGTTCGTATATGTGCGTGTAAGTTTGTGTAAATGCGTGTAGGCATGTATAAGTGTGAGTTCGTATGTGCAACTGCGTGTAAGTACGTGTAAGTACGTGTAAGTGTATGTAAGTGCATGTAAGTTTGTGTAAGTGCGTGTAAGTGCGTATAAGTGCGTGTAAGTGTGTATAAGTGCGTTTAAGCATGTGTTAGTGCGTGTAAGTGCGTGTAAGTGCGTGTAAGTACGTGTAAGTGTATGTAAGTGCATGTAAGTTTGTGTAAGTGCGTGTAAGTTTGTGTAAGTGTGTGTAACTGCGTGTAAGTGCGTGTAAGTTTGTGTAAGTGCGTGTAAGTTTGTGTAAGTGTGTGTAACTGCGTGTAAGTGCGTGTAAGTGCGTGTAAGTGCGTGCAAGTGCGTGTAAGTGCGTGTAAGTGTGTGTAAGTACAAGGAAGTGTGTATAAGTACGTGTAATTGCGAGTAAGTGCGTGTAAGTGCATGAAAGTATGTGTAAGTGCGTGGAAGTGCGTATAAGTATGTGTACATTCGTGCAAGTGCGTGTAAGTACATGTAAGTACGTCTACGTGTGTGTAAGTGTGTGTAAGTGAGTATAAGTGTGGTTTAAGTTGGTATAAGTGCGTGTAAGTGCGTGTAAGTGTGTGTAATTATGTGTAAGTGCGTGTAAATGTGTGTGTAAGTGCGTGTAAGTGTGTGTAGGTGCGTGTAACTTCGTGTAAGTGCGTGTAAGTACGTGTAAGTACGTGTAAGTACGTATAAGTGCGTGTAAGTGCGTGCAAGTGCGTGCAAGTGCATGCAATTGCGTGAAAGTGCGTGTACGTGTGTGTAAGTGTGTGTAAGTGCGTGTAAGTACGTGCAAGTGCGGTTTATGTGGGTCTAAATTCGTGTAAACTCATGTAAATGCGTGTAAGTGTGTGTAAGTGTGTGTAAGTATGTGTAAGTGTGTGTAAGTGCGTGTAAGTACGTGTAAGTGTGTGTAAGTGCATGTAAGTGCTCGTAAGCACGTGTAAGTGCGTGTAAGTGCGTGTAAGTGCGTGTAAGTTTGTGTAAGTGCGTATGAGTTTGTGTAAGTGCGTGTAAGTGCGTGTAAGTGCATGTAAGTACGTGTAAGTGCGTGTAAGTTTGTGTAAGTGTGTGTAAGGGTGTGTAAGTGCGTGTAAGTGCGTGCAAGTGCGTGTAAGTGCTCGTATGTGCGTATTAGTACGTGTAAGTGCATGTAACTTTGTGTAAGTGCGTGCATGTGTGTGTAAGTGCATGTAAGTGCGTGTAAGTGAATGTAAGTGTGTATAAGTACGTGTAAGTGCGCATAAGGTTATGTAAGTTCGTGTAAGTGCGTGTAAGTACATGTAAGTGTGTGTAAGTGTGTATAAGTGCGGTTTAAGTTCGTGTAAGTACGTGTAAGTGCGTGTAAGTACATGTAAGTGTGTGTAAGTGTGTATAAGTGCGGTTTAAGTTCGTGTAAGTACGTGTAAGTGCGTGTAAGTACGTGTCAGTGCGTGTCAGTACGTGTAAGTGTGTGTAAGTGTAGTTTAAGTGCGTGTTAAATTGTGTAAGTTTGTGTAAGTGCGTGTAAGGGCGTGTAAGTGCGTGTAAGTGCGCGTAAGTGTGTCTAAGTGCATCTAAGTGCATGTAAGTTTATGCAAGTACGTGTAAGTGCAGTTTAAATTTGTATAAGTGTGTATGAGTTCGTGTAAGTGCGTGTAAGTGCGTGTAAGTGTGTTTAAGTATGTGTAAGTGCGTGTAAGTGTGTGTAAGTACGTGTAAGTTCGTGTAAGTGCGTATAAGTGCGTGTAAGAGCGTGTAAGTACGCGTATATACATGTAAGTACGTGCAAGTGCAAGAAAGTACGTGTAAGTACGTGTACGTGCATGTAAGCATGTGTAAGTGCGTGTAAGTGCGTGTAAGTGCGTGTAAGTGGGTGTAAGTGCGTGTAAGTGCAAGTAAGTACGTGTAAGTACGTGTAAGTGCATGTAAGTGCGTGTAAGTGCCTGTAAGTGCGTGTAAGTGCCTGTAAGTGCGTGTAAGTGCCTGTAAGTGCGTGTAAGTGCCTGTAAGTGCGTGTAAGTGCCTGTAAGTGCGTGTAAGTGCCTGTAAGTGCGTGTAAGTGC
The DNA here is from genome assembly GCA_023375785.1 of Penium margaritaceum. Lineage (NCBI taxonomy): Eukaryota > Viridiplantae > Streptophyta > Zygnematophyceae > Desmidiales > Peniaceae > Penium > Penium margaritaceum. The sequence continues at coordinate 611,667 of SZWC01000071.1, forward strand.
CTGTAAGTGCGTGTAAGTGCCTGTAAGTGCGTGTAAGTGCCTGTAAGTGCGTGTAAGTGCCTGTAAGTGCGTGTAAGTGCCTGTAAGTGCGTGTAAGTGCCTGTAAGTGCGTGTAAGTGCCTGTAAGTGCGTGTAAGTGCCTGTAAGTGCGTGTAAGTGCCTGTAAGTGCGTGTAAGTGCCTGTAAGTGCGTGTAAGTGCCTGTAAGTGCGTGTAAGTGCCTGTAAGTGCGTGTAAGTGCCTGTAAGTGCGTGTAAGTGCCTGTAAGTGCGTGTAAGTGCCTGTAAGTGCGTGTAAGTGCCTGTAAGTGCGTGTAAGTGCCTGTAAGTGCGTGTAAGTGCCTGTAAGTGCGTGTAAGTGCCTGTAAGTGCGTGTAAGTGCCTGTAAGTGCGTGTAAGTGCCTGTAAGTGCGTGTAAGTGCCTGTAAGTGCGTGTAAGTGCCTGTAAGTGCGTGTAAGTGCCTGTAAGTGCGTGTAAGTGCCTGTAAGTGCGTGTAAGTGCCTGTAAGTGCGTGTAAGTGCATGTAAATGCGTGTAAGTGTGTGTAAGCATGTAAGTGCGTGTAAATGTGTGTAAGTGCGTGTAAGTGCGTGTAAGTACGTGTACATCTGTGTATGTGCTTGTAACTGTGTGTAAGTGTGTATAAGTGTGTATAAGTGCGTGTAAGTGTGGTTTAAGTTCGTGTAAGTGTGTATAAGTGCGTGTTAGTGCGTGTAAGTGCGGTTTAAGTATGTATAATCTTGTGTAAGTTCGTGTAAGTGTGTGTAAGTGTGTGTAAGTACGTGTAAGTGCATGTAAGTGCGTGTAAGTGTGTATAAGTGCATGTCAGTGCGTGTAAGTATGTGTAAGTTCTTATAAGTGCGTGTAAGTGCATCTAAGTGTGTGTACGTTTGTGCAAGTGCGTGTAAGTGTGTGTAAGTTCGTGTAAGTGTGTGTAAGTGTGTGTAAGTGTGTGTAAGTGCGTGTAAGTGTGTGTAAGTTCGTGTAAGTGTGTGTAAGTGTGTGTAAGTGTGTGTAAGTGCGTGTTAGTGCATGTAAGTACGTGTAAGTGCGTGTAAGTTCGTGTAAGTATGTGTTAGTATGTGTACATTCGTGTAAGTGCGTGTGAGTGTGTATAAGTGCATGTAAGTGCGTGTAAGTACGTCTAAGTTCGTACAAGTGCGTGTAAGTGCATGTAAGTGCGTGTAAGTGTGTGTAAGTGTGTATAAGTGCGTGTAAATATGTGTAAGTGAATGTAAGTGTGTATAAGTGTGTGTAAGTGCTCGTAAGTGTGTGTAAGTGTGTATAAATGCGTGTAAGTGCGTATAAGTTTGTGTAAGTGCATGTAAGTGTGTGTAAGTGCGTGTAAGTGCGTGTAAGTGCATGTAAGTACGTGTAAGTGTGTGTAAGTGCATGTAAATGCGTGTAAGTGTGTGTAAGCGCATGTAAGTACATGTAGGTGCATGTAAGTGCGTGTAAGTGCGTGTAAGTGCATGTAAGTACGTGTAAGTGTGTGTAAGTGCATGTAAATGCGTGTAAGTGTGTGTAAGCGCATGTAAGTACATGTAGGTGCATGTAAGTGCGTGGAAGTGAACGTAAGTTCGTGTAGGTGCGTATAAGTACGTGTGAGTATGTGTAAGTGTGTGTATGTGCGTGTAACTAGATGTAAGTTCATGTAAGAGTGTGTAAGTGCGTGTAAGTGCGTGTAAGTACGTGTAAGTGCTTGTAAATGCGTGTAAGTTCGTGTAAGTGCGTGTAAGTGTGTGTAAGTGCTTGTAAGTATGTATAAGTGCGTATAAGTGCGTGTAAGTGCGTGTAAGTGCGTGTAAGTATGTAAGTGTATTAAGTGTGTGTTTGTGCGTGTAAATGCGTGTAAGTGTGTGTAAGTGCGTGTAAGTTTGTGTAAGTGTGTGTAAGCATGTGTGAGTGCGAGTTCATGTGTGTAAGTGCGTGTAAGTGTGTGTAAGTGCATGTAAGTATGTGTAAGTTCGTGTAAGTGCGTGTAAGTGTGTGTAAGTGCGTGTAAGTACGTGTAAGTACGTGTAAGTGTGTGTAAGTGTATGTAAGTGTGTGTAAGTGCGTGTAAGTGCGTGTAAGTGTGTGTAAGTGCATGTAAGTATGTGTAAGTTCGTGTAAGTGCGTGTAAGTGTGTGTAAGTGCGTGTAAGTACGTGTAAGTACGTGTAAGTGTGTGTAAGTGTATGTAAGTGCATGTAAGTACGTGTAACTTTGTGTAAGTTTGTATAAGTGCATGTAAGTATGTGTAAGTGTGTGTAAGTTTGTGTAAGTGTGTGTAAGTATGTGTAAGTACATACAAGTGTGTGTCAGTGTGTGTAAGTGCGTGTAAGTATGTGTATATATGTATAAGTGCATGTAAGTACATATAAGTGCGCGGAAGTGTGTGTAAGTGCGTGTAAGTGCGTGTAAGTGTATGTAAGTGCATGTAAGTGTGTATAAGTTCGTGAAAGTGCATGTAAGTACGTGTAAGTTCGTGTAAGTGCGTGTAAGTGCGTGTAAGTGTGTGTAAGTGTGTATGTGCATGTAAGTGCGTGTTAGTACGTGTAAGTTTCTGTAAGTGCCTGTAAGTTCGTATAAGTGCGTGTAAGTTTGTGTAAGTGCGTGTAGGCATGTATAAGTGTGAGTTCATATGTGTAAGTGCGTGTAAGTATGTGCAAGTACGTGTAAGTGTATGTAAGTGCGTGTAAGTTTGTGTAAGTGCGAGTAAGTGCGTATAAGTGCCTGTAAGTGTATATAAGTGCGTTTAAGTATGTGTTAGTGCATGTAAGTGCGTGTAAGTGCATGTAAGTACGTGTAAGTGTATGTAAGTGCATGTAAGTTTGTGTAAGTGCGTGTAAGTTTGTGTAAGTGCGTGTAACTGTGTGCAAGTACGTGTAAGTGTGTGTAAGTGCGTGCATGTGCGTGTAAGTGCGTGTAAGTGTGTGTAAGTACAAGTAAGTGTGTGTAAGTACGTGTAATTGCGAGTAAGTGCGTATAAGTGCATGAAAGTATGTGTAAGCACGTGGAAGTGCGTATAAGTATGTGTACATTCGTGCAAGTGCGTGTAAGTGCATGTAAATACGTCTAAGTGTGTGTAAGTGTGTGTAAGTGAGTATAAGTGCAGTTTAAGTTGGTACAAGTGCGTGTAAGTGCGTGTAAGTGTGTGTAAGTATGTGTAAGTGTGTGTAAATGTGTATAAGTGCGTGTAAGTGTGTGTAGGTGCGTGTAACTTTGTGTAAGTACGTGTAAGTACATGTAAGTATGTGTAAGTACGTATAAGTGCGTGCAAGTGCGTGAAAGTGCATACAAGTGCGTGAAAAAGCGTGTAAGTGTGTGTAAGTGTGTGTAAGTGCATGTAAGTACGTGTAAGTGCTTGTAAGCACGTGTAAGTACGTGTAAGTGTGTGTAAGTGCGTGTAAGTTTGTGTAAGTATGTGTGAGTGCGTGTAAGTGCATGTAAATGCATGTAAGTGCATGTAAGTATGTGTAAGTGCGTGTAAGTACGTGTAAGTACGTGTAAGTGCGTGTAAACGAGTGTAAGTGCGTGTAAGTGCGTTTAAGTGCATGTAGGTGCGTGTAAGTGCGCGTATGTTCGTGTAGGTGCGTGTAAGTACGTGTAACTGCATGTAAGTATGTGTAAGTGCGTGTAAGTACGCGTAAGTGCGTGTAAGTTCTTGTCAGTGCGTGTAAGTACGTGTAAGTGCGTGTAGGTTCGTGTAAGTGCGTGTTAGTGCGTGTAAGTGCGTGTACGTATGTGTAAGTGTGTATAATTGCATGTCAGTGCGTGTAAGTGCGTGTAAGTGCGTGTAAGTGCATGTAAGTATGTGTAAGTGCGTGTAAGTACGTGTAAGTGCGTGTAGGTTCGTGTAAGTGCGTGTTAGTGCGTGTAAGTGCGTGTACGTATGTGTAAGTGTGTATAATTGCATGTCAGTGCGTGTAAGTGCGTGTAAGTGCGTGTATTCATGTATAAGTGCGTGTAAGTGCATGTAAGTACGTCTAAGTATGTGTAAGTGCGTGTAAGTGTGTCTAAGTGTGTATAAGTGCGTATAATTGCGTATAAGTGTGTATAAGTACGTGTAAGTTCGTGTAAGTGTATGTAAGTGTATGTAAGTGCGTGTAAGTTTGTGTAAGTGTGTGTAAGTGCGTCTAAGTGTGTGTAAGTGCGTGTAAGTGCGTGTAAATACGTGTAAGTGTGTGTAAGTGCATGTAAGTGTGTGTAAGTGCGTGTAAGTGCCTGTAAGTACGTATAAGTGCGTGTAAGTGCGTGTAAGTGCGTGTAAGTGCATGTAAGTGCATGTAAGTGCGTGTAAGTTCGTGTAAGTTTATGTAAGTGCGTGTAAGTGCGTGTAAGTGCATCTAAGAGCGTGTAAGTGTGTGTTAATGTGTTTAAGTGCTGTTTAAGTTTGTGTAAGTGCGTGTAAGTGCATGTAAGTGGGTGTAAGTGTGTGTAAGTGCGTGTAAGTGCATCTAAGAGCGTGTAAGTGTGTGTTAATGTGTTTAAGTGCTGTTTAAGTTTGTGTAAGTGCGTGTAAGTGCATGTAAGTGGGTGTAAGTGTGTGTAAGTGCGTGTAAGTATGGTTACGGGATGTTATATTGTGTAAGTTCGTGTAAATGTGTGTAAGTGTGTGTAAGTGCGTATAAGTAAAAGGAAGTGCGTGTAAGTGTGTGTAAGTGCGTGTAAGTACGTGTAAGTGTGTCTAAGTGCATGTAAGTGCGTGTAAGTGCGTATAAGTGTGTGTAAGTACGTATAAGTGCGTGTTAGTGTGTGTAAGTGTGTGTAAGTGCGTATAAGTGCGTGTAATTGCGTATGAGTGCGTGTAAGTGCATGTAAGTGCGTGTAGGTATGTGTAAGTGCGTGTAAGTGCGTGTAAGTACATGTAAGTACGTATAAGTATGTGTAAGTACATGCAAGTGCGTAGAAGTGTGTGTAAGTACGTGAAAGTGCGTGTAAGTGCGTATAAGTACGTGTAAGTGTGTGGAAGTGCATGTAAGTGTGTTTAAGTGCGTGTAAGTGCGTGTAAGTGCGTGTAAGTGCGTATACGTACGGTTTAAGTATGTGTAAGTTTGTGTAAGTTCGTGTAAGAGCATGTAAGTACGTGTAAGTATGTGTAAGTGCGTGTAAGTGTGTGTAGGTGCGTGTAAGTGCGTATAGGTGCGTGTATGTGCGTATAAGTGTGTGTAAGTGCGTATACGTATGTGCAAGTGCGTGTAAGTGCGTGTAGGTGCGTATAAGTACGTTTAAGTACTTGCAAGTGCGTGTAAGTGCCTGTAAGTGCGTGTAAGTGCGTGTAAGTGTGTGTAAGTGCATGTAGGTGCGTGTAAGTGCATTTAAGTGCGTATAAGTGTGTGTAAGTGCATGTAAGTATGTGTAAGTGCGTGTAAGTGCGTATAAGTGCGTGTAAGTGCATAAAAGTGTGTGTAAGTGCTTGTAAGTATGTGTAAGTGCGTGTAAGTACGTGCAAGTGCGTGTAAGTGTGTGTAAGTGCATGTAAGTGCATGTAAGTTCATATAAGTACGTGTAAGTTCGTGTAAGTGTGTTTAAGTGCGTGTAAGTGTGTGTAAGTACGTATAAGTGTGTGTAAGTGCGTGTTAGTAAACGTAAGTGCGTGTAAGTAAGTGTAAGTGCGTGTAAGTGCATGTAAGTGCGGTTTAAGTGGGTCTAAATTCGTGTAAACTTGTGTAAATGCGTGTAAGTGCGTGTAAGTGTGTGTAAGTACATGTAAGTGTGTGTAAGTGCGTGTAAGTGCGTGTAAGTGTGTGTAAGTGCATGTAAGTGCTCGTAAGCACGTGTAAGTGCGTGTAAGTGCGTGCAAGTGCGTGTAAGTTTGTGTAAGTGCGTGTAAGTGTGTGTAAGTGCATGTAAGTGCTCGTAAGCACGTGTAAGTGCGTGTAAGTGCGTGCAAGTGCGTGTAAGTTTGTGTAAGTGCGTATGAGTTTGTGTAAGTGCGCGTAAGTGCGTGTAAGTACATGTAAGTACGTGTAAGTGCGTGTAAGTTTGTATAAGTGCGTGTAAGTGCGTGTAAGTGCGTGTAAGTGCGTGCAAGTGCGTGTAAGTGCTCGTGTGTGCGTATAAGTGCGTGTAAGTGCATGTTACTTTGTGTAAGTGCGTGCAAGTGTGTGTAAGTGCATGTAAGTGCGTGTAAGTGAATGTAAGTGTATATAAGTGCGTGTAAGTGCGTATAAGGTTGTGTAAGTACGTGTAAGTGCATGTCAGTACGTGTAAGTGCGTGTAAGTGTAGTTTTAGTGCGTGTAATTTTGTGTAAGTTTGTGTAAGTGCGTGTAAGTGCGTGTAAGTGCGTGTAAGTGCGTGTAAGTACGTCTAAGTGCATCTAAGTGCGTGTAAGTTTATGCAAGTACGTGTAAGTGCAGTTTAAGTTCGTGTCAGTGTGTGTAAGTGCGTGTAGGTGCGTATAAGTATGTGTAAGTGCGTGTAAGTTTATGCAAGTACGTGTAAGTGCAGTTTAAGTTCGTGTCAGTGTGTGTAAGTGCGTGTAGGTGCGTATAAGTATGTGTAAGTGCGTGTAAGTGTGTGTAAGTGCATTAAGTATGTGTAAGTGCGTATAAGTGCGTGTAAGTATGCGTACGTACGTGTAAGTACGTGTAAGTGCAAGAAAGTCCGTGTAAGTATGTGTACGTGCATGTAAGCACGTGTAAGTGCGTGTAAGTACGTGTAAGTGCGTGTAAGTGGGTGTAAGTGCGTGAAAGTGCAAGTAAGTACGTGTAAGTACGTATAAGTGTGTATTAGTGCGTGTAAGTGCGTATAAGTGTGTGTAAGTGCGTGTAAGCATGTTTAAGTGCGTGTAAGTGCGTGTAAGTATGTGTACATTCGTGTAAGTGCGTGTAAGTGCGTGTAAGTGCGTTTAAGTGTGTGTAAGTGCGCATAAGTGCGTGTAAGTGCATGTACGTGCAGGTTAAGTGTGTGTAATTTTGTGTAAGCTCGTGTAAGTGTGTGTAAGTACATGTAAGTGTGTGTAAGTACATGTAAGTGCGTGTAAGTGCGAGTAAGTGCATGTAGGTACGTGTAATTTTGTATAAGTGTGTGTAAGTGCGTGTTAGTGCATGTAAGTGCGTGTAAGTGCATGTAAGTGTGTGTAAGTGCGTGTAAGTACGTGTAAGTGCGTGTAAGTACGTGTAAGTGCATGTAAGTGCATCTAATTGCGTGTAAGTTTGTGCAAGTGCGTGTAAGTGTGTATAAGTTTGTATAAGTGCGTGTAAGTGCGTGTAAGTGCGTGTAAGTGTGTGTAAGTGCATGTAAGTGCGTGGAAGTACGCGTACGTTTGTCTATTTGTGTGTAAGTGTGTGTAAGTACGTGTAAGTGCGTGTAAATGTGTGTAACTACGTGTAAGTTCGTGTAAGTGCATCTTAGTGCGTGTACATTCATGTAGGTACGTGTAAGTGACTGTAAGTGCATGCAAGTGCGTGTAAGGTGCGTATAAGCTCGTTTAAGTGTGTGTAAATGGGTGTAAGTGCGTGTAAGTACATGTAAGTGCGTGTAAGTGCGTGTAAGTTTGTGTACGTGTGTGTAAGTGCGTGTAAGTGTGCGTAAGTACATGTAAGTGCGTGTAAGTGCTTGTATGTGCGTGTAAGTGTGTGTAAGTGCATGTAAGTGCGTGTAATTTCGTGTAAGTGCATGCAAGTACGTGTAAGTGCATGTAAGTGCGTGTAAGTGCTTGTATGTGCGTGTAAGTGTGTGTAAGTGCATGTAAGTGCGTGTAATTTCGTGTAAGTGCATGCAAGTACGTGTAAGTGCATGTAAGTGCGTGTAAGTGCATGTAAGTACGCGTAAGTGCGTGTAAGTGCGTGGAAGTACGTATAAGTGCTTGTAAGTGTGTGTAAGTGCATGTAAGTGGGTGTAAGTACGTGTAAGTGCGTGTAGGTGTGTGTAAGTGCATGTTAGTGCTTGTAAGTACGTATAAGAGCGTGTAAGTGCATATAACTGCATGTAAGCATGGTTTAAGTTTGTGTACGTGAGTGTAAGTGCGTGTAGGTACGTGTAAGTTTTTTTAAGTGCGTATAAGTGCATGTAAGTATGTGTAAGTGCGTGTATGTGTGTGTAAGCACGTGTAAGTATAGTTTAAGTTCGTGTAAGTGTGTATAAGTGTGTGTACGTTTGTATAAGTGCTTGTAAGTACGTGTAAGTATGTGTAAGTACGTGTAAGTACGTGTAAGTATAAGTAAGTGCATGTAAGTACGTGTAAGTGCATGTAAGCACGTGTAAGTGCGTGTAAGTACGTGTAAGTACGTGTAAGTTCATGTAAGTGTGTGTAAGTACGTATAAGTGTGTGTAAGTGTGTATACGTGCGTGTAAGTGCGGTTTACGTTTGTGTAAGTGCGTGTAAGTGCGTGTAAGTGTGTGTCAGTGCGTGTAAGTGTGGTTTAAGTGTGTGTAATTTTGTGTAAGTTTGTGTAAGTGCGTTAAGTGCGTGTAAGTGTGTAGAAGTATGTGTAAGTGCGTGTAAGTGCATGAAAGTGCATCTAAGTGCGTGTAGGTGTGTGTAAGTGCGTGTTAGTACTTGTAAGTATGTGTAAGTACGTGTAAGTGCGTGTAGGTACGTGTAATTTTATGTAAGTGTGTATAAGTGCATGTTAGTGCGTGCAAGTGTGTGTAAGTGTGTGTAAGCTCATGTAAGTGTGTGTACGTGCGTGTAAGTGCATATAAGTACATCTAAGTGCATGTAAGTATGTGCAAGTGTGTGTGAGTGTGTGTAAATTTGTGTAAGTGCGTGTAAGTGTGTGTAAGTACGTGTAAGTGCGTATAAGTGCGTGTAAGTGCGTGTAAGTATGTGTAAGTGTAGTTTAAGTTTGTGTAAGTGCGTGTAAGTACGTGTAAATTCGTGTACGTGCATGTAAGTGCGTGTAAGTACGTGTAAGTACGTGTAAGTATGTGTAAGTACGTGTAAATGCAAGTAAGTGCATGTAAGTACGTAAACGTGCATGTAAGCACGTGTAAGTGCGTGTTAGTACGTGTAAGTGCGTGTAAGTGGGTGTAAGCTCGTGTAAGTGCAAGTAAGTATTTGTAAGTACGTGTAAGTGCATGTAAGTACGTGTAAGTGCGTGTAAGTGTGTATAAGTGCATGTAAGTGCATGTAAGTGCCTGTAAGTGCGTGTACGTACGTGTAAGTGCGTGTAAGTGCGTGTAAGTGCGTGTCAGTGCGTATAAGTGTGGTTTAAGTGCGTGTATTTTTGTGTAAGTTCGTGTGAGTGCGTGTAAGTACGTGTAAGTGCGTCTAAGTGCATGTAAGTGCGTGTAACTGCATGTAAGTGCGTGTAAGTGCGTGTAAGTGCGTATTAGTGCATGTAAGTGCGTGTAAGTGCATGTTAGTGGATATAGGTGCGTGTAATTTTGTGTAAGTGCGTGTAAGTGCGTGTTAGTGTTTATAAGTGCGTGTAAGTGTGTGTAAGTGCGTGTAAGTATGTGTAAGTATGTGTAAGTACGTATAAGTGCGTGTAATAGCGTCTAAGTGCGTGTAAGTTCATGCAAGTGCGTGTAAGTACGTGTAAGTTTGTACAAGTGCGTGTAAGTGCATGTAAGTGCACGTAAGTGCATGTAAGTACATGTAAGTACGTGTAAGTACATGTAAGTGGATATAAGTATGTGTAAGTGCGTGTAAGTGCGTGTAAGTGCGTGTAAGTACGTTTTAGTATGTGTACATTCGTGTAAGTGCGTGTAAGTGCGTGTAAGTACGTGTAAGCGCGTGTAAGTTTGTTTAAGTGCGTGTAAGTGCGTGTAAGTACGTGTAAGTGCGTGTAAGTGCGTGTAAGTGCGTGTAAGTGTGTGTAAGTG
>SZWC01000071.1:629666-643791 GCA_023375785.1 Penium margaritaceum
GTGTAAGTTCGTGTAAGTGTGTGTAAGTGCCTGTAAGTGTGTGTAAGTGTGTGTAAGTGCGTGTAAGTGTACGTAAGTGCGTGTAAGTGCATGTAAGTACGTGTAAGTGCATGTAAGTGCGTGTTAGTGCGTGTAAGTGCATGTAAGTGCATGTAAGTGCGTGTAGGTGCGTGTAATTTTGTGTAAGTGCGTATAAGTGCGTGTTAGTGTGTATAAGTGTGTGGAAGTGCGTGTAAGTGCATGTACGTGTGTGTAAGTGTGTGTAAGTGCGTGTACGTGAGTATAAGTGCGTCTTAGTGTGTGTATGTTTGTGCAGGTGCGTGTAAGTGCGTGTAAGTGCGTGTAAGTGCGTGTCAGTGCGTGTAAGTGCGTGTAAGTGCGTGTAAGTGCATGTACGTATGTGTAAGTGCGTGTACATGTATGTAAGTGTGTGTCAGTGCGTATAACTTCAGTTTAAGTACGTGTATTTTTTTGTAAGTTCGTGTAAGTGCGTGTAAGTATGTGTAAGTACGTCTAAGTACGTGTAAGTGCGTGTAAATGCATGTAAGTGCGTGTAAGTGCGTGTAAGTGTGTGTTAGTGCATGTAAGTGCGTGTAAGTGGGTATAGGTGTGTGTCATTTTCCGTAAGTGCGTGTAAGTGCGTGTTAGTGTGAGTAAGTGCATGTAAGTACATGTAAGTGCGTGTACGTACGTGTGAGTGTGTGTAAGTGCGTATAAGTGCGTGTAAGAGCGTCTAAGTGCGTGTAAGTTCATGCAAGTGCGTGTAAGTGCGTGTACATTTGTATAAATGTGTGTAAGTGCGTGTAAGTGCGTGTAAGTGCATGTAAGTGCATGTAAGTGCGTGTAAGTACGTGTAAGTGGGTGTAAGTGCGTGTAAGTACGTGTAAGTTCGTGTAAGTACGTGTAAGTGGGTGTAAGTGCGTGTAAGTACGTGTAAGTTCGTGTAAGTACGTGTTAGTGCGTGTACGTTCGTGTAAGTGTGTGTAAGTACGTGTAAGTGGGTGTAAGCATGTGTAAGTTTGGGTAAGTGTGTTTAAGTGCGTGTAAGTACGTGTAAGTGCGTGTAAGTGCGTGTAAGTACGTGTAAGTGCGTGTATGTACGTATAAGAGCGTGTAAGTACGTGTAAGTGTGTATAAGTACTTGTAAGTATGTGTAAGTGCGTGTAAGTGCCTGTAAGTTTGTGTAAGTGTGTGTAAGTGTGTATAAGTGCGTGTAAGTGCGTGTAAGTGTATGTAAGTGCGTGTAAGTGTGTGTAAGTACGTGTAAGTGCGTGTAAATGCGTGTAAGTGTGTGTACATGCGTGTAAGTGCATGCAGGTGCGTATAAGTGTGTATAAGTGTACGTACGTTCGTGTAGGTGCGTGTAAGTACGTGTAAGTGTGTATAAGTATGTGTAAGTGCGTGTAAGTGCATGTAAGTGCGTGTATATGGATGTAAGTTTGTGTAAGAGTGTGTAAGTACGTATAAGTACATGTGAGTGTATGTAAATGCGTGTAAGTTTGTGTAAGTGTGTGTAAGTGTGTGTAAGCGCATGTAAGTTCGTGTAAGTGCGTGTAAGTGTGTGTAAGTGTGTGTAAGTGTGTGTAAGTGCGTGTAAGTGCGTGTAAGTGTGTGTAAATGCGTGTAAGTTTGTGTAAGTGTGTGTAAGTGTGTGTAAGCGCATGTAAGTTCGTGTAAGTGCGTGTAAGTGTGTGTAAGTGTGTGTAAGTGTGTGTAAGTGCGTGTAAGTGCGTATAAGTGCGTATAAGTAAGTCTAAGAGCGTGTAAGTGCATGTAAGTGTGTGTAAGTACTCGTAAGTACGTGTAAGTGTGTGTAAGTGCGTGTAAGTTTGTGTAAGTGCGTGTAAGTGTGTGTAAGTGCGTGTAAGTGCGTATAAGTGCGTGTAAGTGCATGTAAGTGTGTGTAAGTACTCGTAAGTACGTGTAAGTGTGTGTAAGTGCGTGTAAGTTTGTGTAAGTGCGTGTAAGTGTGTGTAAGTGCGTGTAAGTGCGTGTAAGTGCGTGTAAGTATGTGTAAGTACATGTAAATGTGTGTAAGTGTATTTTTGTGCGTGTAAGTGCATGCAGGTGCGTGTAAGTGTGTGTAAGTGCACGTAAGTTTGTGTAGGTACGGGTAAGTATGTGTAAGTGCGTGTAAGTATGTGTAAGTGTGTGTAAGTGCATGTAAGTGCGTGTAAGTGTGTGTAAGTGCACGTAAGTTTGTGTAGGTACGGGTAAGTATGTGTAAGTGCGTGTAAGTATGTGTAAGTGTGTGTAAGTGCATGTAAGTGCGTATAAATGTATATAAGTTTGTGTAAGAGCGTGTAAGTGCATATAAGTGCATGTAAGTGTGTCTAAGTGCGTGTAAGTGCGTATAAGTATGTGTAAGTGTGTGTAAGTATGGGTAAGTACGTGTAAGTACGTGTAAGTATGTGTAAGTTTGTGTAAGTGTGTGTAAGTGCGTGTAAGTGCATGTAAATACGTGTAAGTGCGTGTAAGTGGGTGTAAGTGCGTGTAAGTGCAAGAAAGTGCGTGTAAATGCATGTAAGTGCGTGTAAGTGCGTGTAAATGCGTGTAAGTACGTGTAAGTCCGTGTAAGTGCGTATAAGTGCGTGTAAGTATGTGTAAGTTTGTGTAAGTGTGTGTAAGTTCATGTAAGTGCGTGTAAGTGTGTGTAAGTGTGTGTAAGTGCGGTTTAAGTTCGTATAACTGCGTGTAAGTGCGTGTAAGTGCTTGTCAGTGCGTTTAAGTGCGGTTTAAGAGCGTATAACTTTGTATACGTTCGTGTAAGTGTGTGTAAGTGCCTGTACGTGTGTGTAAGTGTGTGTAAGTACGTGTAAGTGCACGTAAGTGCGTGTAAGTGCGTATAAGTGCGTGCAAGTGCATGTAAGTGCATGTTAGTGCGTGTAAGTGCGTGTAAGTGTGTGTAAGTACGTGTAGGTGCATGTAATTTTGTGTAAGTGCGTATAAGTGCGTGTTAGTGCGTATAAGTACGTGTAAGTACGTGTACATGCATGTAAGTGTGTGTAAGTGCGTGTACGTGCGTATAAGTGTGTCTAAGTGTGTGTAAGTTTGTGCAAGTACGTGTAAGTGTGTGTAAGTTCGTGTAAGTGCGTGTAAGTGTGTGTAAGTGTGTGTAAGTGCGTGTAAGTGCGTGTAAGTGTGTCTAAGTGTGTGTAAGTTTGTGCAAGTACGTGTAAGTGTGTGTAAGTTCGTGTAAGTGCGTGTAAGTGTGTGTAAGTGTGTGTAAGTGCGTGTAAGTGCGTGTAAGTGCGTTTAAGTACGTGTAAGTGCAGTTTACGTTTGTGTAAGTGCGTGTAAGTGCGTGTAGTGTGTAAGTGCGTATAAGTGCATGTAAGTACGTGTAAGTACGTGTAAGTACGTGTAAGTGCAAGTAAGTGCGTGTAAGTATGTGTAAGTCCATGTAAGCACGAGTAAGTGCGTGTAAGTACGTGTAAGTATGTGTAAGTACGTGTAAGTGCAAGTAAGTACGTGTAAGTACGTGTAAGTGCGTATAAGTGCATGTAAGTACGTATAAGTACGTGTAAGTACGTGTAAGTGCGTATAAGTGCATGTAAGTACGTATAAGTACGTGTAAGTACGTGTAAGTGCGTATAAGTGCATGTAAGTACGTATAAGTACGTGTAAGTACGTGTAAGTGCGTATAAGTGCATGTAAGTACGTATAAGTACGTGTAAGTACGTGTAAGTGCGTATAAGTGCATGTAAGTACGTATAAGTACGTGTAAGTACGTGTAAGTGCGTATAAGTGCATGTAAGTACGTATAAGTACGTGTAAGTACGTGTAAGTGCGTATAAGTGCATGTAAGTACGTATAAGTACGTGTAAGTACGTGTAAGTGCGTATAAGTGCATGTAAGTACGTATAAGTACGTGTAAGTACGTGTAAGTGCGTATAAGTGCATGTAAGTACGTATAAGTACGTGTAAGTACGTGTAAGTGCGTATAAGTGCATGTAAGTACGTATAAGTACGTGTAAGTACGTGTAAGTGCGTATAAGTGCATGTAAGTACGTATAAGTACGTGTAAGTACGTGTAAGTGCGTATAAGTGCATGTAAGTACGTATAAGTACGTGTAAGTACGTGTAAGTGCGTATAAGTGCATGTAAGTACGTATAAGTACGTGTAAGTACGTGTAAGTGCAAGAAAGTGCGTGTAAGAATGTGTAAGTGCATGTAAGCACGAGTAAGTTTGTGTAAGTACGTGTAAGTGCGTGTTAGTGGGTTTAAGTGCGTGTAAGTGCAAGTAAGTACGTGTAAGTACGTATGAGTGCGTGTAAGTGCGTGTAAGTGTGTGTAAGTGTGTGTAAACACATGTAAGTGCGTGTAAGTGCGTGTAAGTGTGTGTAAGTACGTGTACGTTTGTGTAAGAACGTGTAACTATGTGTAAGTGCGTATAAGTGTGTGTAAGTGCGTGCAAGTGCGGTTTAAGTTCGTGTAAGTGCGTATAAGTACATGTAAGTGCGTGTAAGTGTGTGTAAGTGCTTATAAGTGCGTGTAAGTACGTATCAGTGTTTGTAAGTACGTGTAAGTGCGTATAAGTGCGTGTAGGTGCGTGTAATTTCGTGTAAGTGTGTGTAAGTGCGTGTTAGTACGTGTAAGTACATGTACGTACGTGTGGGTGCGTGTAAGTACGTGTAAGTGTGTGTAAGTACGTGTAAGTGCGTATAAGTATGTCTAAGTGCGTGTAAGTTTGTGCAAGTGCGTGTAAGTGCCTATAAGTTCATGTAAGTGTGTGTAAGTGTGTGTAAGTGCGTGTAAGTACGTGTTAGTACATGTATGTGCGTGTAAATACGTGTAAGTTCGTGTAAGTGTGTGTTAGTGCGTGTATGTTTGTGTAAGTATGTGTAAGTACGTGTAAGTGCGTGTAAGTGCGTGTAAGTGCGTGTAAGTTTGCGTAAGTGCGTGTAAGTGCGTGTAAGTGCGTGAAAGTGTATGTAAATGTGTGTAAGTGTGTGTAAATGCGTGTAAGTGCGTGTAAGTGCGTGTAAGTGTATGTAAGTGCTCGTAAGTGCGTGTAAGTTAGTGTGAGTGCGTATAAGTGCGTTTAAGTTTGTGTGAGTGCGTGTAAGTACGTGTAAGTGCGTACAAGTACGTGTAAGTGCATGTAAGTACGTGTAAGTGCGTGTAAGTGTGTGTAAATGCGTGGAAGTGTGTGTAAGTACGTGTAAGTACATGTAGGTATGTGTAAGTGCGTGTAAGTGCACGTAAGTTTGTGTAGGTGCGTATCAGTACGTGTAAGTGCGTGTAAGGATGTATAAGTTCATGTAAGAGCGTGTAAGTGCGTGTAAGTGCATGTAAGTGTGTCTAAGTGCTTATAAATGTGTGTAAGATTGTGTAAGTGCGTGTAAGTGTGTGTAAGTGCTTGTAAGTGTGTGTAAGTGCATATAAGTACCTATAAGTGCGTGTAAGTACATGTAAGTGCGTGTAAGTGTATAAGTGTGTGTAAGTGCGTGTTTGTGCGTGTAAGTACGTGTAAGTGTGGGTAAGTGCCTATACGTTCGTGTAAGTACGTGTAAGCATGTGTAAGTGCGAGTTCGTACGTGTAAGTGCGTGTAAGTGTGTGTAAGTGTGCGTAAGTGCGTGTAAGTGCGTGTATGTGTGTGTAAGTGTGTGTAAGTGTATGTAAGTGCATGTAAGTACGTGTAAGTGCGTGAAAGTGTGTGTAAGTGCGTGTAAGTGCGTGTAAGTGTGTGTAAGTGTGCGTAAGTGCGTGTAAGTGCGTGTATGTGTGTGTAAGTGTGTGTAAGTGTATGTAAGTGCATGTAAGTACGTGTAAGTGCGTGAAAGTGTATGTAAGTGCGTGTAAGTGCGTGTAAGTATGTGTAAATGCGTGTAAGTTTGTGTTTGTGTATGTGCGTAAAAGGGTGTGTAAGTGTGTGTAAGTATGTGTAAGTGCGTACAAGTGTGTGTCAATGCGTGTAAGTGCGTGTAAGTGCGTGTATATATGTATAAGTGCGTATAAGTGTGTGTAAGTGTGTGTAAGTGCGTGTAAGTACGTGTAAGTGTGTATAAGTACGTGTACTTGCGTATAAGTGTGTGTAAGTGTGTGTAAGTGCGTGTACGTTCGCGTAAGTGCATGTAAGTGTGTGTAAGTGTGTGTAAGTGTGTAGGTGCGTGTAAGTGCGTATTAGTGCGTGTAAGTATGTGTAAGTGCGTGCAAGTTTGCATAAGTGCATGTAAGTTCGTGTAAGTGCGTGTAGGCATGTATAAGTGCGACATCGTGCGTGTAAGTACGTGTAAGTACGTGTAAGTGCATGTAAGTGCGTATAAGTTCATGTAAGTACGTGTAAGTGCATATAAGTGCATATAAATGCGTGTAAGTGCGTGTAAGTGCGTGTAAGTACATGTAAGTGTGTGCAAGTATGTGCTAGTGCGTGTAAGTGCATGTAAGTGTGTGTAAGTGCGTGTAAGTATGTGTAAGTGCGTATAAGTGTGTGTCAGTGCGTGATAGTACGTGTAAGTGTGTGTAAGTACGTGTATTTATGTGTAAGTGCGTGTAAGTACGTGTAAGTGTGTGTAAGTACGTGTATTTATGTGTAAGTGCGTGTAAGTACGTGTAAGTACGTGTAAGTGCGTGTAAGTGCGTGTACGTTCGTGTAAGTGTGTGTAAGTGCGTGTAAGTGCGTGTACATTTGTATAAGTGTGTGTAAGTGTGTGTAAGTGTGTTTAAGTATGTGTTAGTGCGTATAAGTACGTGTAAGTGCGTGTAAGTGCGTGTAAGTGTGTGTAAGTACGTGTAAGTGCGTGTAAGTGTGTGTAAGTGTGTTTAAGTATGTGTTAGTGCGTATAAGTACGTGTAAGTGCGTGTAAGTGCGTGTAAGTGTGTGTAAGTACATGTAAGTTTGTTAAAGTGCGTGTAAGTTTGTATAAGTGTGTGTAAGTGCGTGTAAGTACGTATAAGTGTGTGTCAGTGTGTGCAAGAGTGTGTAAGTGTGTGTAAGTGCGTGTAATTACAAGTAAGTCCGTGTAAGTACGTCTAAGTGTGAGTACATGTGTGTAAGTACGTGAAAGTGAGTATAAGTGCGTGGAAGTGCGTGTAAGTGCGTAAAAGTGCGTGTAAGTATGTGTAAGTTCGTGTAAGTGCGTGTAAGTATGTGTAAGTGCGTCTAAGTGTGTGTAAGTGTGTTTAAGTGAGTATAACTGCAGTTTAAGTTCGTGTAAGTGCGTGTAAGTGCGTATACGTACGTGTAAGTGCGTGAAAGTGTGTGCAAGTGCATGCAAGTGTGTGTAAGTACGTGTAGGTGTGTGTAACTTTGTGTAAGTGCGTGTAAGTACGTGTAAGTACATGTAAGTGCGTGTAAGTGCGTGTAAGTGTGTGCAAGTGCATGCAAGTACGTACAATTGCGTGTAAGTACGTGTAAGTGCGTGTAAGTGTGTGTAAGTGCGTGTAAGTGTGTGTAAGTACTCGTAAGCGTGTATAAGTGCATGTAAGTGTGTGTAAGTGCGTGTAAGTTTGTGTAAGTATGTGTGAGTGCGTGTAAGTGCGTGTATGTACATGTAAGTGCATGTAAGTGCGTGTAAGTGCGTGTAAGTACGTCTAAGTGTGTGTAAATGAGTGTATGTGCGTGTAAATGCATTTAAGTGCATGTCGGTGCGTGTAAGTGTGTGTAAGTTTGTGTAGGTGGGTATAAGTACGTGTAAGTGCGTGTAAGTATGTGTAAGTGCGTATAAGTGCGTGTAAGTGTGTGTCAGTGCGTGTAAGTACGTGTAAGATGATGAAAGTTTGTTTAAGAGCGTGTAAATGTTTATAAGTGCGTGTACGTGAGTGTAAGTGCGTGTAAATGCATGTAAGTTTGTGTAAGTGCGTGTAAGTGCGTGCAATTGTGTGTAAGTGCGTGCAAGTGCATGTAAGTGTGTGTAAGTACGTGTAAATGCCTGTAAGTGTGTGTAAGTGCGTATAAGGGTGTGTAAGTGTGTGTAAGTGCGTGTAAGTGCGTGTAAGTTCGTGTAAGTGCGCATAAGTGCATGAAAGTACGTGTAAGTGCGTGTAAGTGCGTGTAAGTGTATGTAAGTGCGTGTAGGTGCTTGTCAGTATATGGAAGTGCGTGTAAGTGTGTGTACATTCGTGTAAGTACGTGTTGGTGTGTGTAAGTACGTGTACGTATGTGTAAGTGCGTATAATTGCGTGTCAGTGCGTATAAGTGCGTGTAAGTGCGTGTATGTACATATAAGTGCGTGTAAGTGCGTGTAAGTACGTGTAAGTACATGTAAGTGCGTGTCAGTGCATGTAAGTGTGTGTAAGTACGTGTAAGTGCGTATAAGTGTGTGTAAGTGCGTGTAAGTTTGTGTAAGTGTGTGTAAGTGGGTGTAAGTGTGTGTAAGTATGTGTAAGTGCGTGTAAGTGCATGTAAGTACGTGTAAGTGCGTGAAGTGTGTGTAGGTGTGTGTAAGTTTGTGTAAGTGTGTGTAAGTTCATGTAAGTGCGTGTAAGTGCGCGTAAGTGTGTGTAAGTGCATGTAAATGCATGTAAGTGCGTGTAAGTGCGTATAAGTATGTGTAGGTGCATGTAAGTATGTGTAAGTGCATATAAGTACATGTAAGTGCATGTAAGTGTGTGTAAGTGTGTGTAAGTGCGTGTAAGTGCGTGTAAGTTCGTGTAACTTTGTGTAATTACGCGTAAGTGCGTGTAAATACGTCTAAATGTGTGTAAGTGCATGTAAGTGCGTGTAAGTACGTGTAAGTGCATGTAAGTACGTGTAAGTGCGCATAAGTGCATGTAAGTATGGTTTATGTGGGTGTAATTTTGCGAAGTTTGTGTAAATGCGTGTAAGTGTGTGTAAGTGCGTGTGAGTGCGTGTAAGTGCGTGTAGGTGTGTGTAAGTGCGTGTAAGTGCGTGTAAGTGTGTGTAAGTATGTGTAAGTACGTGTAGGTATGTGCAAGTGCGTATAAGTGTGTATAAGTGCGTGAAAGTGTGTGTAAGTGCGTCTAAGTACGTGTACGTGTGTGGAAGTGTATGTAAGTATATGTAAGTGCGTGTAAGTGCGAGTAAGTACGTCTAAGTGCGTATAAGTATGGTTTAAGTGCGTGTAAGTTTGTATAAGTTCGTTTAAGTGCGTGTAAGTGTGTATGAGAGCATGTAAGTATGTGTATGTGCGTGTAAGTGCGTGTAGGTATGTGTAAGTGCGTATAGGTGCGTGTTAGTGCGTGTAAGTGTGTGTAAGTGCTTGTAAGTGTGTGCAAGTGCGTGTAAGTATGTGTAAGTGTGTGTACGTGCGTGTAAGTGTATGTGAGTGCGTATAAGTGTGTATAAGTGCGTGTAAGTGCGTGTAAATTTATGTAAGTTTGTGTAAGTATGTGTAAGTGTGTGTATGTGCGTGTAAGTGCATGGAAGTGCATACAAGTGCGTGTAAGTGCGTGTAAGTGCGTGTAGGTGCGTGTAAGTACGTGTCAGTGCGTGTAAGTACGTGTAAGTATATGTAAGTGCTTGTAAGTATGTGTAAGTGCGTGTAAGTATGTGTAAATGCGTATACATGCGTGAAAGTACATGTAAGTGCATGTAAGTTCATATAAGTACGTGTAAGTTTGTGTAAGTGTGTTGAAGTGCGTGTAAGTACGTGTAAGTACGTGTAAGTGTGTGTAAGTGAATGTAAGTACAAGTTAGTGTGTATAAGTACGTGTAAGTGCGTATAAGTGCGTGTAAGTGTGTGTAAGTGCGTGTAAGTGCGGTTTAAGTGGGTCTAATTTTGTATAAGTTCGTGTAAATGTGTGTATGTCAGTTTAAGTGTGTGTAAGTGCGTGTAAGTGCATGTAAGTACGTGTAAGTGTGTATAAGTGTGTGTCAGTACTTGTAAGCGTGTGTAAGTACGTGTAAGTGCGTGGAAGTGTGTGTAAGTTTGTGTAAGTGTGTGTAAATGCATGTAAGTATGTGTAAATGCGTGTAAGTATGTGTAAGTGCATGTAAGTACGTGTAAGTATGTGTTAGTGTGTATAAGTATGTATGAGTGTATGTAAGTGCATGTCAGTGCAAATAAGTGTGTGTAATTGCATGTAAGTGCGTATAAGTGTGTGTAAGTATGTCTAAGTGCTTGTAAGTGCGTGTAAGTGCGTGTAAGTACGTGTACGTTTATGTAAGGGCGTGTAAGTGAGTATAAGTGCGTCTAAGTACGTATAAGTGTGGGTAAATGAGTGTAAGTGCAGTTTAAGTTCATGTTAGTGTGTGTAAGTGTGTGTATGTGTGTGTACGTGCATGAAAGTGCGTGTAAGTGCGTGTAAGTAGGTGTAAGTGCATGTAAGTGTGTGCAAGTGTGTGTAAGTGCATGTAGGTGTGTGTAAAAGTGTGTAAGTACGCGTAAGTTTGTGTAGGTGTGTATAAGTATGTGTAAGTGCGTGTAAGTATGTGTAAGTGTGTGTAAGTGCGTATAAGTCATGTAAGTAAGTGTAAGTGCGTGGAAGTACGTGGAAGTACGTGTAAGTGCTTATAAGTACGTGTAAGTTTGTGTAGGTGTGTATAAGTATGTGTAAGTGCGTGTAAGTATGTGTAAATGCGTGTAAGTATGTGTAAGTGCGAGTTCGTGTGTGTAAGTGTGTGTAAGTGCGTATAAGTCATGTAAGTAAGTGTAAGTGCGTGGAAGTACGTGGAAGTACGTGTAAGTGCTTATAAGTACGTGTAAGTTTGTGTAAATGAATGTCAGTTCGTGTAAGTGCATATCAGTGCGTGTAAGAGCGTGTAAATGCGTGTAAGTGTGTATAAGTGTGTGTAAGTGCGTGTACGTTTGTGTAAGTATGTGTAAGTTTGTATAAGTACGTGTAAGTATGTGTAAGTGCGAGTTCGTGTGTGTAAGTGTGTGTAAGTGCGTATAAGTGCATGTATGTATGTATAAGTATGTGTAGGTTCCTGTATGTACGTGTAAGTGTGTGTAAGTACGTGTAAGTGCGTGTAAGTGCGTGTAAGTACGTGTAAGTGCGTGAAAGTGCATGTAAGTACGTGTAAGTGCGTTTAAGTGTGTGTAAGTGCGTGTAAGTGCGTGTATGTGCATGTTAGTGCGTGTATGTGCATGTAAGTGCGTGTAAGTGCGTGTATGTGCGTGTAATTTTGTGTAAGTACATATAAGTGCGTGTTTGAGCGTGTAAGTGTGTGTAAGTGCGTATACGTGCATGTAGGTACATGTAAGTGTGTGTAAGTGTGTGTACGTGGGTCTAAGTGCGTCAGAGTTTGTCTAAGGTGGCTCAGAGGCAGCCGCGGTGCGATCCCGCAATATTTCATCGAACGTGGCACTGCGGCTCCAAACAATTTGTTGAGCCGTTGGGTCCCAGAGACGGTATGACTGGCTGTTGTCGTCGTAGCCCACGAGGATGCCTTTCTTGGTATGGGAGCCCAGTTTGTCGCGGGCTGACGGTGTGACCCAGGCATAGGCCGTACTGCCAAAGACTTTGAGATGGCTAACCTTGGGCTTATGGCCTGTCCAAGCTTCGTATGGAGTGCTTGTGCCTTTGAGGCATTTGCAGGGAAGTCTGTTGAGGAGATAGCCTGCAGTAATGACCGCTTCGGCCCAAAAACCAGAGGGCAATCCCGCAGCACGAAGCATAGAGCGAGCTTTCTCCAAAAGAGTGCGATTCATACGTTCAGCTTGCCCATTTTGCTGAGGTGTATGAGGTACAGTTCGCTGATGATGGATGCCGTGACTGGCATAAAAATCTGCAAGGGCTTTATTCACAAACTCTCCTCCATTGTCGGATCGCACAGTCTTCACCCGTTTGTCAGTTGCATTCTCAACCAGTTTGATCCAGGTGATGATGTGATCGGCGGCTTCTGATTTATGTNGGAGAAAGCGGAGCCACACATGATGAGTGAAATCATCTAGATGGACAAGAAAGTAGTGCTTCCCTGAGATAGACGCATCCTTGATACAGCATAGGTCCATGTGAACAAGGTGAAGCTTGTCAGATGCGCTGACGTTGGAATGTGTGGGGAAGGGTTCCTGAGCTTGCTTGCCAGCGAGGCAGACTTCACAACAGAAGTTGGTGGGTTTGGTAAGATTTGCGGGGAAGGAATCCACCAATTGTGCACTGACATGGACAGAAGAGTTCCAAAACCAACATGCCCAAAACGTTGATGCCAGAGAATGGAGAGAGAATCGTGTTGGACAGGTGGAGCAGGTGTGGAGCCCACTGCTGCCAGAGCAACTTCTGTAGTTCCTTCATCAGCTTCTGTGTCCAGTGTTGGTAAAATGGTAAGGTTGCCTCCCTCTTGGCCTTCGCCACAATTTTGCCACCCTTGGCATAGATTCTGTAGCTGTGTTCTGCTTAAAAAATAGCTCGACAGCCTTTGTCGTTACGTCTGGTAACAGATAGAAGATTTGCTGCAAGTTCAGTCACGAATAGGACATCAGAACAAATACGGGAGGCCACTTTGCCTTCAAAGGAGATAGAGACTCGTACTGTCCCAGCAACGATGGCAGGGATGATGCGGCCATCACCAAGTCGCACTGGCTTGGGTTTTTTTAACTCTTTAAAGCCCACAAACCAAGTGCGGTTGCAGGTCATGTGGCGGGTGCTGCCAGAATCAAGAATCCAGGCAAGAATGCCTGCGGCAAGGAGAAAGGCACTGTCAATGGAGCACAACGCCAGTTCTTCCATGATGAAGTCAGCAGTGTTGGATGGTGATTGCTGGTTTGAAGTTGACAGGGATGGAGCTGTTGGTGTGTCATTAACAGAGAGGATGAAGTTGATTGCCGTGTTGCTTGTCCCACTGGTTTGATATCCAATAGCCTCCATTTGATGCATGCGTTGTGACCATCCTTGAAACATCTGCGTCGTCATTTGCTGCAAATTTCCAAGAGGACTTGATTCAGCTTGTGCTGATGACGGTTCAGTAGTGAGAAGCGTATGTTGGGGAGCTGGGAAGCGCGGTCGTCGCGGTTTGTCGCAATATCTGTTCAAGTGTCCAAACTGCTGGCAATTCCAGCATTTTACATATTCAAAGCCTTTGCTGCCTGGTGCACCAGGTGGGATAATGCCGCTTTGAGAGTGAAGCCGCTGAGGAGGTTGTGAAGAAAATGGGAATTTGCAATTCCTCCTTGTCCATGGCCTTGAAACCTGGGCCGATGGTTATGATGGTTTGATGTCCCATCCTGGCTGCCAGAGCTGCTTCAATGCCATCTGGAGTTTTGAGATATTTTTCTTCTGCGCGCAATAGGGTCTCACAAGCAAGTTCAAGGATTAGTTCGTATGCTCCAACTGGTGCTGGTGCTTGTGCTGGTACTGCTGGAGCTCCTTGATTTGCATTAGCTCCTGCTTGTCCTCCTGGCGCTGGTAGGAGTCTGGCTGCTTCAGGAGTTTGTAGCCTTGAATCAAAGGTTGCCCCTTGTTCTTGAAATGCCAGGAGTTGTTCAAATGTTGTGTCAAATCTGGTGGGTAGACTGGCAAACAACCGTAGTACGACCAACTTTTCAGATAGCGCCTGTCCCATGGACTTGATTCTTTCAACAAGCTGCTTCAAATGTGTCACGTGGTCCTCCAGTCTGGTGGTGTCACTCATCTTCAGCTCACAGAACTGAATGAACAGGTTATGAAGTTTGGAGTTGCTGACTTCGTGATGACGTTGTCTTGAGGAAATCCATGCGATCCTTGGATTCAAAGTGTCGTTGTTGTCTTTGATCAAAAATGTCAGTCTGTCTG
Source organism: Penium margaritaceum (assembly GCA_023375785.1). NCBI lineage: Eukaryota > Viridiplantae > Streptophyta > Zygnematophyceae > Desmidiales > Peniaceae > Penium > Penium margaritaceum. The sequence continues at coordinate 643,285 of SZWC01000071.1, forward strand.
AAAGTTGCATGGCCAGAATAGCGAAGGCCTGATCGCAGCGTCTCTTCCATTGTAATTTCTCTTCAGCAGTTGCGTTTGCATCAAGAGTTTCTTCAGGGGGATCTGAATCAACTCCCCGTAATCCTTTGGCTAGAAACACCATCTTCATGTTGAATGCAAATTCGTTGTAGTCTGCTCCGTCAAATGGCTGTATCTTGAAGTGATCACCCATGACGCCTCCACTGAAGCTCGCCATGGCTTCTGTTGTTGTCGTTAGATGGTAGGGAACAGCGCAACCAGTCTGCAAATTGTTTTGCGACACACCTGCTCTGATACCACTTGTTGTAAGCTATGATCGTTGAATGTCACAAAACAGATGCGAGACAGTGCAGAACCAAGTGCAGAATCAGTGAAGATCAACACAGGCTCACTCAGCCAGATCTACACACTGCAATGAGAGAGAGGAAGGAAGTCTCTTTCATAAACTCCAAGTACTGGGTACAAAGCACCTTCAATCTAGGTAGACTA
>SZWC01000071.1:651570-690094 GCA_023375785.1 Penium margaritaceum
AAGTCGTGTAAGTGCGTGTAAGTGCGTGTCAGTGTGTGTAAGTGCGTGTAGGTGCGTGTAATTTTGTGTAAGTGCATGTACGTGCGTGTTAGTGCGTGCAAGTGCATGTACATACGTGTAAATGTGTGTAAGTATGTGTAAGTGTGTGTAAGTGTGTGTAAGTGCGTGTAAGTACGTCTAAGTGCGTGTAAATTTGTGCAAGTGCATGTAAGTGCGTGTAAGTTTGTGTAAGGGCGTGTAAGTGCGTGTAAGTGCGTGTTAGTACATGTAAGTGCAGGTAAGTGCGTATACGTTTGTGTAAGTGCGTGTTAGTGCGTGTACGTTCGTGTAAGTGTGTATAAGTGCGTGTAAGTACGTGTAAGTGTGTGTAGGTGCGTGTAAGTTCGTGTAAGTGCGTGTAAGTACGTGTAAGTACGTGTAAGTGCGTGTAAATGCGTGTAAGTGTGTGTAAATACGTGTAAGTGCATGTAAGTGCTCGTAAGTGTGTGTTAGTGCTCGTAAGTACGTGTAAGTGCGTGTAAGTGCGTGTAAGTACGTGTAAGTTTGTGTAAGTATGTGTAAGTACGTGTAAGTACGTGTAAGTGCGTGTAAGTGTATGTAAGTACGTGTAAGTACGTGTAAGTGTGTGTTAGTACGTGTAAGTGTGTGTAAGTGCGTGTAAGTGCATGTAGGTACATGTAAGTGCGTGTAAGTGCACGTAAGTTTGTGTAGGTGCATGTAAGTACGTGTAAGTGCGTGTAAGTATGTGTAAGTGCGTGTAAGTGCGTGTAAGTACGTATAAGTGGATATAAGTTCGTATAAGAGCGTGTAAGTGTGTGTAAGTATGTGTAAGTGCGTGTAAGTGCGTGTAAGTACGTATAAGTGGATATAAGTTCGTATAAGAGCGTGTAAGTGTGTGTAAGTGCATGTAAGTGTGTGTAAGTGCTTGTAAATGCGTGTACATTGGTGTAAGTATGTGTAAGGACGTGTAAGTGCATGCAAGTGTGTGTAAGTGCGTGAGTGCGTGTAAGTGCGTGTTTGTATGTATAAGTGCGTGGAAGTGTGTGTAAGTGCATGTAAGTTTGTGTAAGTGCGTGTAAGCATGTGTAAGTGTGAATTCGTGCATGTAAGTGCGTGTAAGTGCGTGTAAGTGCGTGTAAGTTCGTGTAAGTATGTGTAAGTATGTGTAAGTGTGTGTAAGCGTGTAAAAGTGTGTAAGTGCGTGTAAGTGCGTGTAAGTACGTGTAAGTGCGTGTAAGTGCATGTATGTTTGTGTAAGTGCGTGTAAGTGAGTGTAAGTGTGTGTAAGTATGTGTAAGTGCGTACAAGTGCGTGTCAGTGCGTGTAAGTGCGTGTAAGTGAGCGCATACATGTATAAGTATGTGAAAGTGCGTATAAGTGTTTATAAGTGTGTGTAAGTGCGTGTAAGTGTGTGTAAGTGAGTGTATGTGTGTTTAAGTGCATGTAAGTGTGTGTAAATGTGTGTAAGTTTGTGTAAGTGTGTGTAAGTGCGTGAAAGTGTGTGTATGTCTGTAAGTACGTATAAGTGCGTTTTAGTGTGTGTAAGCATGTGTAAGTGCGTGTTAGTTTGTATAAGTGCATGTAAGTTTGTGTAAGTGCGTGTAGGCATATATAAGTGCGAGTTCGTGTGTTTAAGTGCGTGTAAGTGTGTGTAAGTGCGTTTACATTTGTGTGAATACATGTAAGTGCGTGTAAGTGCGTGTAAGTGCGTGTAAGTGCATGTAAGTGCGTGTAAGTACGGATAAGTGCGTGTAAGTATGTGTAAGTGCGTATACGTGTGTGTCGGTGCATGTCAGTGCGTGTAAGTGCGTGTAAGTGTGTGTAAGTGCGTGTAAGTACGTGTAAGTGCGTGTAAGTGCGTGTAAGTACGTGTAAGTGCGTGTAAGTATGTGTAAGTGTGTGTAAGTACGTGTAAGTTTGTATAATTGCGTATAAGTGTGTATAAGTGTGTTTAAGTATGTGTAAGTATGTATAAGTGCGTGTAAGTGCATCTAAGTGCGTGTAAGTGTGTGTAAGTGCGTGTAAGTTTGTGTAAGTGCGTGTAAGTTCGTGTAAGTGTGTGTAAGTGCGTGTAAGTGCGTTGAAGTGCGTGTAAGTGTGTGCAAGTGCGTGTAAGTGTGTGTAAGTGTGTGTAAGTACAAATAAGTACGTGTAAGTACGTGTAAGTGCGAGTAAGTGCGTGTAAGTGCGTGAAAGTACGTGTAAGTTTATGGAAGTGCGTGTAAGTGCATGTAAGTGCGTGTAAGTACGTGTAAGTTTGTGTAAGTGCGAGTAAGTGCGTGTAAGTACGTCTAAGTGTGTGTAAGTCTGTGTAAGTGAGTATAAGTGCGGTTTAAGTTTGTGTAAGTGCGTGTAAGTGCGTATAAGTGCGTGTAAGTGCGTGTAAGTGCGTTCAAGTGCGTGTAAGTGCGTGCAAGTTTGTGTAAGTACGTATAAGTGTATGTAAGTACAAGTAAGTGCGTGTAAGTACGTGTAAGTGCGAGCAAGTGCGTGTAAGTATGTGAAAGTACCTGTAAGTGCGTGGAAGTGCATGTAATTACGTGTAGGTGCGTGTAAGTACGTGTAGATTTGTATAAGTGCGTGTAAGTGTGTGTAAGTGCGTCTAAGTGTGTGTAAGTCTGTGTAAGTGAATATAAGTGTGGTTTAAGTTTGTGTAAGTGCGTATAAGTGCATGTAAGTGCATGTAAATGCATGTAAGTGCGTGTAAGGGCGTATAGGTACGTGTAACTGTGTCTAAGTCTGTGTAAGTGTGTGTATGTATGTATAAGTACGTGTAAGTGCGTGTAAGTACGTGTAAGTGCGTGTAAGTGCGTGTAAGTGCGTGTACGTGTGTGTAAGTGCGTATAAGTGCGTATAAGTGTGTGTAAGTGCGTGTAAGTTCTTGTAAGTGTGTGTAAGTGTGTGTAAGTGCGTGTAAGTATGTATAAGTGCGTGTAAGTGCGTGTAAGTATGTGTCAGTGCGTGTAAGTGTGTGTAAGTGCGTGTAAGTTTGTGTAAGTGTGTGTAAGTTTGTGTAAGTGTGTCTAAGTATGTGTAAGTGCGTGTAAGTGCGTGTAAGTACGTGTAAATGCGTGAAAGTGCGTGTAAGTGTGTGTAAGTGTGTATAAGTGCGTGTAAGTATGTGTAAGTGCGTGTAAGTGCATGTAAGTACGTGTAAGTGTGTGTAAGTGCGTGTAAGTGCGTGTAAGTATGTGTAAGTGCGTGTAAGTGCATGTAAGTACGTGTAAGTGTGTGTAAGTGCGTGTAAGTGCGTGTAAGTACGTGTAAGTGCGTCTAAGTACGTGTAAGTTTATGTAAATGAGTTTAAGTGCTGTTGAAGTTCGTGTAACGCGTGGAAGTGCATGTAAGTGTGTGTAAGTGCAGGTAAGTACATGTAAGTGCGTATAAGTGCGTGTAAGTGCGTGTAAGTATGGTTTAAGTGGGTGTAATTTTGTATAACTTCGTGTAAATGCATGTAAGTATGTGTAAGTAAGTGTAAGTGTGTGTAAGTGCGTATAAGTGTGTGTAAGTGCGTGTAAGTGCGTGTAAGTGGGTGTAAGTGCATGTAAGTACGTGTAAGTGTGTGTAAGTGCGTGTAAGTACGTATAAGTGCGTGTTATTACGTGTAAGTGTGTATAAGTGCGTGTAAGTGCGTGTAAGTGTGTGTAAGTACGTGTAAGTACGTGTAAGTACGTGTAAGTGCGTGTAAGTACGTGTAAGTGTGTGTAAGTGCGTGTAAGTACGTATAAGTGCGTGTTATTACGTGTAAGTGTGTATAAGTGCGTGTACGTGCGTGTAAGTGTGTGTAAGTATGTGTTAGTGCGTGTAGGTGCGTGTAAGTGTGTGTAAGTGTGTGTAAGTACGTGTAAGTACCTGTAAGTACGTGTAAGTGCGTGGAAGTATGTATAAGTGTGTGTAAGTACGTGAAAGTATGTGTACGTACGTCTAAGTACGTGTACGTGCGTGGAAGTGCATGTAAGTGTGTGTAAGTACTTGTAAGTGTGTGTAAGTGCGTGTAAGTGTGTATAAGTATGGTTTAAGTACGTGAAGTTTGTGTAAGTTCGTGTAAGTGCGTGTAAGTACGTGTAAGTACGTGTAGGTGCGTGTAAAAGCCTATAGGTCCGTGTAAGTGCGTGTAAGTACGTGTAAGTACGTGTAAGTGCGTGTAAGTACGTGTAAGTGCGTGTAAGTGTGTGTAAGTGCGTGTAAGTGCGTGTAAGTGTGTGTAAGTGCGTGTAAGTTTGTATAAGTGTGTGTTAGTGCGTGTAAGTACGTGTAAGTATGTGTAAGTGCGTATAATTGCGTGTCAGTGTGTGTAAGTGCTTGTAAGTGCGTGTATGTATGTATAAGTGTGTGTAAGTGTGTGTAAGTACATGTAAGTACGTGTAAGTGCGTGTAAGTGCATGAAAGTGTGTATAAGTACGTGTAAGTATGTTTAAGTGTGTGTAAGTGCGTTTAAGTTTGTGTAAGTACGTGTAAGTGTGTATAAGTATGTGTAAGTATGTATAAGTGTGTGTAAGTGCGTGTAAGTATGTGTAAGTGCGTGTAAGTGCGTATGAGTTTGTGTAAGTTTGTGTAAGTGTGTGTAAGTTTGTGTAAGTGTGTGTATGTGCGTGTAAGTGCATGTAAATGCGTGTAAGTACATGTAAGTGTGTGTAAGTACGTGTAAGTACGTGTAAGTACGTGTAAGTGCCTATAACTGTGTGTAAGTGCGTATAAGTGTGTGTAAGTACGTGTAAGTGCGTGTAAGTACATGTAAGTTTGTGTAAGTTTGTGTAAGTGCGTATAAGTACGTGTAAGTGCAACTAAGTGCGTGTAAGTTTGTGTAAATGAGTTTAAGTGCTGTTGAAGTTCGTGTAACGCGTGTAAGTGCATGTAGGTGCGTGTAAGTACATGTAAGTGCATGTAAGTGCGTGTAAGTGCGTGTAAGTGCGTGTAAGTATGGTTTAAGTGGGTGTAATTTCGTATAAGTTCGTGTAAATGCGTGTAAGTGTGTGTAAGTACGTGTAAGTATATGTAAGTGTGTGTAAGTGTGTGTAAGTGTGTATAAGTGCGTGTATGTGCATGTAAGTGCATGTAAGTGCGTGTAAGTGCGTGTAAGTGCCTGTACGTATGGATAAGTGCGTGTTTGTACGTGTAAGTGTGTATACGTGCGTATAGGTACGTGTAAGTGTGTGTAAGTGCATGTAAGTGCGTGTAAGTGCGTGTAGGTACGTGTAAGTGCGTGTAAGTGCTTGTAAGTGCTTGTAAGTGCGTGCAAGTACGTATAAGTGTGTGTAAGTACGTGAAAGTGCGTGTAAGTGCGTCTAAGTGCGTGTACGTGCATGGAAGTACATGTAAGTGTGTGTAAGTACTTGTAAGTGCGTGTACGTGTGTAAGTGTGTATAAGTACGGTTTAAGTGCGTGTAAGTTTGTGTAAGTTTGTGTAAGTGCATGTAAGTGCGTGTAAGTGCGTGTAAGTATGTGTAAGTGCGTGTAAGTGCGTGTAGGTGTGTGTAAGTGCGTATAGGTGCATGTAAGTGCGTGTAAGTGCGTGTAAGTACGTGCAAGTGTGTGCAAGTGTATATAAGTGCATGTAAGTGTGTGTAAGTACGTGTAAGTACGTACAAGTGCGTGTGAGTACGTGTAAGTGCATGTAAGTGCGTATAAGTGCGTGTAAGTACGTGTAAGTCCGTATAAGTGCGTGTAAGTGCATGTAGGTGCGTGTAAGTACGTTTAAGTATGTGTGAGTACGTGCAAGTGCATATACGTGCGTGTAAGTGCGCGTAAGTACGTGTAAGTGTGTGTAAGTACATGTAAGTGTGTGTAAGTACTTGTAAGTATGTGTAAGTACGTGTAAGTACGAGTACGTGCATGTCAGTGCATGTAAGTGCATGTAAGTTCATATATGTGCGTGTAAGTGTGTGTAAGTGTGTGTAAGTGAGTGTAAGTGCGTGTAAGTACAAGTAAGTGCATGTACGTACGTGTAAGTGCGTGTAATACGTGTAAGTGCGTGTAAGTACGGTTTAAGTGGGTCTGATTTCGTGTAAGCTCGTGTGAATGTGTGTAAGTACATGTAAGTGTGTGTAAGTATGTGTAAGTACGTGTAAGTGCATGTAAGTGTGTGTAAGTGTGTGTAAGTACGTGTAAGTGCTCGTAAGCACGTGTAAGTGCATGTAAGTACGTGTAAGTGCGTGTAAGTTTGTATAAGTGTGTGTAAGTGTGTATAAGTGCATGTAAGTATATGTAAGTGTGTGTAAATGAGTATAAGTGCAGTTTAAGCTCATTTAAGTACGTGTAAGTGTGTGTAAGTACGTGTGAGTACGTGTAAGTATGTGTAAGTGTATATAAGTGCATGTAAGTGGGGTTTAAGTGGGTGTAATTTTGTGTAAGTTCGTGTAAATGCACATCAGTGCATGTAAGTACGTGTAAGTGCGTGTAAGTGCGTGTAAGTGCGTGTAAGTGCGTGTATGTGCATGTAAATGCATGCAAGTACGTGTAAGTGCATGCAGGTGCTTGTAAACGCATGTAAGTACGCATAAGTTAGTGTAGGTGCGTGTAAGTACATATAAGTGTGTATAAGTATGTGTAAGTGCGTGTAAGTGCGTGTAAGTAAGTGTAAATGCGTGTAAGTACGTGGAGGTGCGTGTAAGTGCTTATACGTACGTGTAAGTTCGTGTAAGTGAATGTCAGTTCGTGTAAGTGCGTATAAGTATGTGTAATTGCGTGTAAGTTTGTGTAAGTACGTGTAAGTTTGAGTAAGTGCGTGTAAGCATTTGTAAGTGCGAGTTCGTGTGTCTAAGTGTGTATAAGTGCGTGTAAATGCGTACATGTATGTATAAGTGCATGTAAGTGCATGTAAGTATGTGTAAGTGTGTGTAAGTACGTGTAAGTGCGTGTAAGTGCATGTAAATGCGTGTATGTATGTGTAAGCACGTGTAAGTGCGTGTAAGTATGTGTAAGTGTGTGTAAGTGTGTGTAAGTACGTATAAGTACGTGTAAGTACGTACAAGTACGTGTAAGTTTATATAAGTACGTGAAAGTGCGTTTAAGTGTGTGTAAGTGCGTGTAAGTGCGTGTAAGTGTGTGTAAGTATGTGTAAGTGCGTGTAAGTGTGTGTAAGTACGTGTAGGTACGTGTAAGTGCGTATAGGTGTGTGTAAGTATGTGTAAGTGCGTGTAAGTGCGTGTAAGTGTGTACAAGTGCATATGAGTGCGTGTAAGTGCGTGTAAGTCATGTAAGTACGTGTAAGTGCGTGTAAGTGCGTGTAAGTGTGTGTAAGTATGTGTAAGTGGGTGTAAGTGCGTGTAAGTACGTGTAAGTGTGTGTAAGTGCGTGTAAGTGCGTGCAGGTACATGTAAGTACGTGTAAGTGCGTGTAAGTGCGTGTAAGTATGTGTAAGTGCATGTAAGTGCGTGTAAGTACGTGTAAGTGCGTGTATGTATGTGTAAGTTTATTTAAGTTTGTGTAAGTGCATGTAAGAGCGTGTAAGTGCGTGTAAGTACGTGTAAGTGTGTGTAAGTGCGTGTAAGTGCGTGCAGGTACATGTAAGTACGTGTAAGTGCGTGTAAGTGCGTGTAAGTATGTGTAAGTGCGTGTAAGTGCGTGTAAGTGTGTACAAGTGCATATGAGTGCGTGTAAGTGCGTGTAAGTCATGTAAGTACGTGTAAGTGCGTGTAAGTGCGTGTAAGTGCGTGTAAGTACGTGTAAGTGCGTGTATGTATGTGTAAGTTTATTTAAGTTTGTGTAAGTGCATGTAAGAGCGTGTAAGTGCGTGTAAGTACGTGTAAGTGTGTGTAAGTGCGTGTAAGTGCGTGCAGGTACATGTAAGTACGTTTAAGTGCGTGTAAGTGCGTGTAAGTATGCGTAAATGCATGTAAGTGCGTGTAAGTACGTGTAAGTGCGTGTAAGTGCGAGTAAGTGTGAGTAAGTGCTAATAAGTATGTGTAAGTGCGTGCAAGTATGTGTAAGTGTGTGTAAGTGCGTGTAAGTGCATGTAAGTGCATGTAAGTTCATGTAAGTGCGTGTAAGTTTGTGTAAGTGTGTTTAAGTGTGTGCAAGTACGTGTAAGTGTGTGTAAGTGTGTGTAAGTGCATGTAAGTGCAAGAAAGTGCGTGTAAGTACGTGTAAGTGTGTGTTAGTGCGTGTAAGTGCGTGTAAGTGCATGTAAGTGCGGTTTAAGTTGGTCTAATTTCGTGTTAGTTCATGTAAATGCGTGTATGTGTGTGTAAGTATGTGTAAGTACGTGTAAGTACGTGTAAGTGTGTGTAAGTGTGTGTAAGTGCGTGTAAGTGCTAATAAGCGCGTGTAAGTGCGTGTAAGTACGTGTAAGTGTGTGTAAGTTTCGGTAAGTGCGTGTAAGTGTGTGTAAGTGTGTTCAAGTGCATGTAAGTACGTGTAAGTGCGTGTAAGTGTGTATAAGTACGTGTAAGTGTGTGTAAGTATGTGTAAGTGTAAATAAGTGTGTGTTAGTACGTGTAAGTACGTGTAAGTGCGTGTAAGTGCGTGTGAGTGCGTCTAAGTGCATGTAAGTGCGTATAAGTACGTGTAAGTGTGTATAAATGAGTGTAAGTGTGGTTTAAGTTCGTATAAGTGGGTGTAAGTGCGTGTAAGTACGTGTAAGTGTGTGTAAGTGCATATACGTACGTGTAAGTACGGTTTAAGTGATTGTAGTTTTGTGTAAGTTTGCATAAATGCGTATAAGTGCATGTAAGTGCATGTAAGTATGTGTAAGTAGGTGTAAGTGCGTGTAAGTGCATGTAAGTGCGTGTAAGTGCGTGTAAGTGTATGTAGGTGCGTGTAAAAGCGTGTAAGTGTGCGTAAGTTTGTGTAGGTGCGTGTAAGAATGTGTAAGTGCGTGTAAGTATGTATAAGTGCTTGTAAGTACGTGTAAGTTCGTATAATTAAGTGTAAGTGTGTGTACGTGCGTGGAAGTGCGTATAAGTGCTTATAAGTACGTGTAAGTTCGTGTAAGTGAATGTCAGTTCCTATAAGTGCGTATAATTGCGTATAAGAGCGTGTAAGTATGTGTGTAAGTATGTATAAGTGCGTGTAAGTGCGTGTAAGTTCGTGTAAGTATGTGTATGTTTAGGTAGGTACGTGTAAGAATGTGTAAGTGTGAGTTCGTTTGTGCAAGTACGTGTAAGTACGTGTAAGTGCGTGTATGTATGTATAAGTGTGTGTAAGTGCGTGTAAGTGCGTGTAAGTTCGTGTAAGTATGTGTATGTTTAGGTAGGTACGTGTAAGAATGTGTAAGTGTGAGTTCGTTTGTGCAAGTACGTGTAAGTACGTGTAAGTGCGTGTATGTATGTATAAGTGTGTGTAAGTGCGTGTAAGTGCGTGTTAGTGTGTGTAAGTGTGTGTAAGTGTGTGTAAGTGCGTGTAAATGCGTGTAAGTGTGTGTAAGCGTGTAAGTTCGTGTAAGAGTGCGTGTAAGTGTGTGTAAGTGCGTGTAAGTGCGTGTTAGTGTGTGTAAGTGTGTGTAAGTGTGTGTAAGTGCGTGTAAATGCGTGTAAGTGTGTGTAAGTGCATGTAAGTGTGTGTAAGTGCGTGTAAGTATGTGTATGTACATGAAAGTGTGTGTAAGTGCGTGTAAGTATGTGTAAGTGCATGTAAGTATGTGTAAGTGTGTGTAGGTGCGTGTAATTGCATGTAAGTGTGTGTAAGTGTGTGTAAGTGCGTGTAAGTATGTGTAAGTGCATGTAAGTATGTGTAAGTGTGTGTAGGTGCGTGTAATTGCATGTAAGTGTGTGTAAGTGTGTGTAAGTGCGTGTACGTTTGTGTATGTGCATGAAAGTGTGTGAAAGTATGTGTAAGTATGTGTAAGTGCGTGTAAGTGCGTATAAGTGCGTGTAAGTGCATATAAGTGCGTATAAGTACGTTTAAGTGCGTCTAAGTGCGTGTAAGTGCGTGTAAGTGCATATAAGTGCGTATAAGTACGTTTAAGTGCGTCTAAGTGCGTGTAAGTGCGTGTGAGTACGTGTAACTGTGTGTAAGTATGTATCAGTGCGTGTAAGTGCGTGTAAGTGCGGTTTACGTGCGTGTAAGTTCGTGTAAGTTCTTTGTGTAAGTGCGTGTAAGTACGTGTAAGTGCGTGTAAGTTCGTGTAAGTGTGTGTAAGTGCGTTTAAGAGCATGTAAGTATGTGTAAGTACGTGTAAGTGCGTTTAAGTGCGAGTAAGTATGTATTAGTATGTGTAAGTGTGTGTAAAAGCGTGAAAGTGTGTAAGTGCGTGTAAGTGCGTGTAAGTGCGTGTAAGTATTTGTAAGTGCGTGCAAGTGCGTATAAGTACGTGTAAGTGTATGTAAGTATGTGTAAGTGCGTGTAGGTGCATGTAAGTGCGTGTAGGTGCATGTAAGTGCGTGTAAGTGCGTATAAGTTCGTGTAAGTGCGTGTAAGTATGTGTAAGTGTGTGTAAGTGTGTGTAAGTGTGTGTAAGTGTGTGTAAGTACGTACAAGTACGTGTAAGTTGATGTGAGTGCGTGAAAGTGCCTTTTAGTGTGACTAAGTGCGTGTAAGTGCGTATAAGTGTGTGTAAGTGCGTATAAGTGCATGTAAGTGTATGTAAGTGCACGTAGGTACGTGTAAGTACGTTTAAGTACGTGTTAGTGTGTGTAAGTACGTGTAAGTGCGTATAAGAGCGTATAAGTGCGTGTAAGTACGTATACGTGTGTGTAAGTGCTTGTAAGTATGTGTAAGTGTGTGTAAGTACGTATAAGTGCATGTGAGTGCATGTAAGTGCGTGAAAGTACATGTAAGTTCATGTAAGTACGTGTAAGTTTGTGTAAGTGCGTTAAAGTGGGTGTAAGTGCATATAACTAGGTGTACATGTGTGTAACTGTGTGTGGGTGCAAGTAAGTGCGTGTAAGTACGTGTAAGTTCGTGTAAGTGCGTGTAAGTACGTGTAAGTGCAGTTTTAGTGGGTGTAATTTTGTGTACGTTCATGTAAATGCGTGTAAGTACGTATAAGTGCATGTAAGTACGTATAAGTATGTATAAGTGCGTGTAAGTGCATGTAAGTGCGTGTAAGTGCGTGTAAGTGCTGGTAAGCACATGTAAGTGTGTGTAAGTGTGTGTAAGTGTGTATAATTTTGTGTAAGTGCGTGTAAGTGCATGTAAGTAGGTGTAAGTGCGTGTAAGTACATGTAAGTGCGTGTAAGTGTGTGTAAGTGCATGTAAGTGCGTGTAAGTATGTGTAAGTGTGTGTAAGTACGTGTAAGTGCATATAAGTGTGTGTAAGTGTGTGTACGTTCGTGTAAGTATGTGTAAGTGTGTGTAAGTGCGTGTAAGTATGTATAAGTGCGTGTAAGTGCGTCTAAGTATGTGTAAGTGCGTGAAAGTGCGTGTAAGTGCGTGTAAGTTTTGTCAGGAAAATGAGGGCACTGGAAAAGGCAGAGGAGCAGGTGGTGAGGAAGTAGCCAGGAAGGAGCGGAAGGCTGACAGAGGATGACGTCACAGTAGCACCAGAAGTATACCGACAGGGGAGAACAGCGCGAGGAGCGAGAGCGACGAAGCGCTGATCATGAGCAATGAACAGAGACACTGATAGTAAGGAAGCGAGGCTGATAGCCGAAGCGCGTTGATGCCGGGTACTGCGGTTCGGGTTCCTTGGAGGATGGATCCTTTAAGGAGTGTGAAATACAGGTGATGATTAGGCAACAGCTTGGAACTGATGGATAACTGAGCGGAGTCAATGATTAGTGTGATGAAGGCAACGGAGCGAGAAACGGCAATTGAGCGGAGGCAATCGATGAAGGATATTGAAGAGGCAATGACTGAGGAATGAATAACATAGGCAATTGGGTACATGGATCCTATTGCTATTAGTGCTAGTCTAAGGAGCTAGGTTACAAGTGTCTATACCCATCAGGGTGGATGGTGTGAGACGTGGAGCCGGAGCCGCCATTGTGCTGTTGCTGCGGCTCCTGTGTCTGTGCGGTGCGAGGAAGCGATGCGGCTCCACTTTGTCTTATGGTTTTGGGAGTTCTCCCATGTTAGGCGGGGAACGTGCTTCTTCTCTTGATCCTTGGATGTTGCCACGGAGAACAGACCGGGGAGCAGGATTCCTGTCGGCAGATCTTGCTGGCCGATACGTGGTGTCGGGGTTCCGTTGGCGTTGGACGTGGTGTGTTTGGACGGCCGGATGATCAGACCAGATGAATCTGATTGGTTATGCCGTCCGAGCCGTTTGGGCAGCAGGACTTGGGAGGTGAACCGGGTTCCGTCTGACTTTTCCTTTTCCCGTTGGGTGAACTCTCCAGAGACGATTGAGTTATACCAGGGCGACCTTGGCAGAGCCGTGTGGTTCTTCATGTAGATTCCGACAAGTTTGTGTAAGTGCGTGTACGTTTGTGTAAGTGTGTGTAAGTGCCTGTAAGTGCGTGTAAGTGCGTGTAAGTGCGTGTAAATACGTGTAAGTGTATGTAAGTGCATGAAAGTGCGTGTAAGTGCGTGTAAGTACGTGTAAGTGCATGTAAGTGCGTGTAAGTGCGTGCAAGTACGTCTACGTGTGTGTAAGTACGTGTAAGTGTGTGTAATTACCTGTAAGTTCATGTACGTTTGTGTAAGTGCATGTATGTACGCGTAAGTGCGTCTAAGTACGTGTAAGTTTGTGTAAATGAGTTTAAGTGCTGTTGAAGTTCATGTAATGCGTCTAAGTGCATTTAAGTGCGTGTAAGTGCATGTAAGTGCATGTAAGTGCGTGTAAGTGCGTATAAGTGTTTGTAAGTATGGTTTAAGTGGGTGTAATTTTGTATAAATTTGTGTAAATGCGTCTAAGTGTGTGTAAGTACGTGTAGGTACATGTAAGTACGTGTAAGTGTGTGTAAGTACGTGTAAGTGCGTGTATGTGCATGTAAGTACATGTAAGTGCGTATAAGTGCGTGTAAGTGCATGTACGTATATATAAGTGCGTGTTAGTACGTGTAATTGTGTATAAGTGCGTATAAGTGCGTGTAAGTGTGTGTAAGTCCATGTAAGTACGTGTAAGTGCATGTAAGTGCGTGTAGGTGTGTGTAAGTGCGTGTAAATGCGTATAAGTGCGTGTAAGTACGTGTAAGTACGTGTAAGCGTGTACAAGTACGTATAAGTGTGTGCAAGTGCGTGAAAGTGCGTGTAAGTGCGTCCAAGTGCGTGTACGTACAAGGAAGTGCATGTAAGTGTGTGTAAGTACTTGTAAGTGCGTGAACGTGCATATAAGTGTGTATAAGTACGGTTTAACTGCGTGTAAGTTTGTGTAAGTTTGTGTAAGTGCGTGTAAGTGCGTGTAAGTACATGTAAGTATGTGTAAGTGCGTGTAAGTGCGTGTAGGTGCGTGTAAGTGCGTATAGGTACGTGTAAGTGCGTGTAAGTACGTGTAAGTACGTGTAAGTGTGTGCAAGTGCGTATAAGTGCATGTAAGTGCGTGTAAGTGTGTGTAAGTACGTGCAAGTGCATGTAAGTACGTGTAACTGCATGTAAGTGCGTGTAAGTACGTGTAAGTACGTGTAAGTGTGTGTAACTTTATGTAAGTTCGTGTAAGTACGTGTAAGTACATGTAAGTGTGTATAAGTGCGTGTAATTGCCTCTAAGTCTGTATAAGTGCGTGTAAGTGCATGTAGGTGCGTGTAAGTATGTTTAAGTGTGTGTAAGTACGTACAAGTGCATATAAGTGCGTGTAAGTGTGTGTAAGTACGTGTAAGTGTGTGTAAGTACGTGTAAGTGTGTGTAAGTACTTGTAAGTATGTGTAAGTACGTGTAAGTACGTGTACGCGTATGTAAGTGCATGTAAGTACATGTAAGTTCATATAAGTACGTGTAAGTTTGTATAAGTGCGTTTAAGTGCGTGTAAGTGCGTGTAAGTGCGTGTAAGTGTGTGTAAGTGCATGTAAGTACAAGTGAGTGCATGTACATACGTGTAAGTGCGTGTAAGTACGTGTTAGTGCGTGTAAGTACGGTTTAAGTGGGTCTAATTTCGTGTAAGTTTGTGTAAATGCGTGTAAGTACGTGTAAGTGTGTATAAGTATGTGTGAGTACGATCAATAGAAGTAAAAGTCACTTGGATACATTTGTGGTCATGATCAGTGGCAAATGCCAACTTTGTCAAGGCATTGCACTCAGTAGCCACACCGAGCCACCAGTATTCTATCGTGTTTATAGCAGCAAGGTCATGCCTAGTCTATCTAAACTCTGATTGGGCACTCTGACTGTGGCTGACTGTTAATGATGTTTCGTTCATCCACCGGAGTATGGGGGGAGGAAGGAGCTGGGCCCGGGTTCAAGAGGGAGAAGGGGAGGTCGACGAATAATCCGACGGCCGCTCAATCGAGGAAAGAAATTGCGAGAAGGGCAGTTTGATTCCGAGAAGCAATGGGGTGCAAAGGAAGATATTTCCGTGGACGCCGTGACCCGACCAGACCTGCCGAGAGGAAGGGAAGGCGGCCCGAGGCTTGCTTGATGGTAGCGAAACCGCGTCCGAACCTCAAAAGGAGGAGCGGTACTCGAGGCGCCTTATCCAAAGGCGTTTTGATGTGCAAGCCGCGAAAGGGGCTAGCCAGTGGGATGGGATCTTGGGAAGCGGTGCGAGGAGAAGATAAGAAGAGGAGGATGAGAAGAGGACCGACTGCTGACGAGAACCGACTGCTAATGCAATACCGTTGATCCTGAGCTGCAAAGACGCTGAAGCTGACGGTGGAACACTGACATTGGATGCTTCCGCTTCCGAATCGCGAGATGGCGTTCACCATTGGCGAGCGACGTTGCTGACCCCTCGCGTGACCCGGGTGTGGGAGGCTGGCCCTGCAGCCGTCGGCCGGACTGAGAGATTGCTGTCCCTCATTCAAACCAGACCGTCGAGCGGGACCCGCGTCCCGTCTCGCGACAAGTTAGAGTAGGGAAGCTAGACCGGATCAGGAGTGTAGGAGAAGTGTGTGTGTATGAGAGGGTGTGCTGCCATCCCCGGATGGGAAGGCCGCTTCGTGAGGAGTACATCACGGAGCCATCATCGCCTGGACCTGAGTTCCCACAGGAGCACCAGCCACCCAGCTCCAGGCGCGGTCCCCGAGACTCTCCAGTGTCCTTCTACGCCATCTGCAGCTGCTGCAATGTGTCCCGTCGGCTTGGCACACGCACGGTTCTGGGAGTGATACAATGGTCCCATCATCCCGCCGATGGAGTCGTGGAGCGGTTCTGGCAACCGTGGCAGCAGAGACTTCCCCGCGATGATGAGCCCCACCGCGTGGAGAGCTAGCAGGAGGTCGCGCGTGACGTCGGGCGGCGTGCTGCAGAGGCGGCTGAAGAGCGGGCTGAGGTGTACCAAGCATACCAGCGCTACCAACAGGAGCTCGCCCGCCTGCAAGAGGAGGACTCGGCACGTGCCCGTTCCCGTGCAGGTCGACGTACTGACGGACCACTGGAGTTACATCAGGCCGTTCCATGTGTGAACAACGAAGGCGGCGCGCACCGCACGGTGCTTGTGCAAAGACCAACGCCGGTCGATGATCCGGTGACTCAGGAAGCTTACGGTTTGCTTGTTCTGCTTGATGATGCCTAGGGTACTGATTGTGTGGTTAGGAGAGAAATGCTGATTGATTATACTCCCGCTTTTGTTTGAAGGTAATTACTTTGATTGTTCAAAGTCATCTCGTTTGGGTCGTTAGGAGGAATTCTCTCAGTGAGTGTCATGTTGTCCGATGCATGATTGACCGTCGGTGATTAATTTAAGTGAGTGAATCTAACAGTTAGAATAACCACACTGATTGTCTTGAGATTAGTCAAAATCCCAGCCAGAGAAGTACGCGTCATTAGGAGAAGGAGTGTGTGTGTGATATATTCCCGGCACTAATTCGGTGGATGATCCATCGAGTGATTAAGAAAAGTTACCCGGTCGATGAAACGTGCTTTGATCAAACTGGAGCAAAAAGAGTGATACAGGACAGGGCAGAGTTGGAAAAGGAAAGTAAGCAGAGCCGCAGGGATAGCACAGACGAACGACTCCCAAGGAGCTGATCCTCGTATGCTGTCAGACCCGATTCCGGCGGAAGGCGACAAAGGGCATAACAGTGTCAATGGTACGGTGAGTGTGGACTCACTTGTTTTCTGTAACGAGTGTGATATTCACCTGCAGATTTGTCTATCATTCGAAGCGCGGTCTCTAAGGAGGGAGCTGCTGAATCTTCCACCGGATGAAGGACACCGCAGGCGACCCATCACCGTAACCCAAACAATTTCCCTGATAACGGTGGTGTCTCCCTGCCAATCTACGAGGCGTGAGGATAGAGCGACCGTGTCGGTAAATCATTTGGCTATACCATTGGCGACGCAAAGATGAGCTCCAACGCACTCTACATCCTTGAAAAAGAAAGGATGAGGCAAACCGCCGCCGCGCATCATTACGAGAGAAGCCCAGAAGATCGTACAGGGCTCGATCCTAGATTTGAGTGGAATCCGGTGGATGATCAGTCCCCGCAGTTGTACAACAAAGGAGACGAGATGGACCCCGACCAAGAAGAAGCATTTCACCTGCGACGGCTTGAGGAACTCCGTGAATGGAAGGCTATCCGACAGGCATGGTTGGCCAATCCCTCCCAGGAGGACACAGAGGAAGACGACATGCGCCACCCAGACGGGCGGCAGGACTCCATGCAGGAGGAAGACTATGTATCAGACAAAGAGCATGAGCTTGAGGCGGATGAAGGGCCCGTCTTGCTCCAAAAAGTCACGACGCCAGATGGAAGGACCGTTTACAAGGCACTGGACATCATGCCAACGCAGGACGCACCGCGGCGCCTTGAGTTCTCTACCCCAAGGACGTCCTCACCTGCACCTTCTGTCACCCATGACGGGGATTGTGCAGACCTGGATGATGCCCAGGAGGACCAAGCAGAGGAAGAAGAAGTATTGTTGGATCACCCTTCGGTGCAGGCTTTACACGTCCTGCATCAACCCGTCACCTTCTGTCCTCAGGCATTCCCCTCTCGTCCAACCGTTCACCCTCGTCGACCGGCCTCGGACAGCGGTGTGTCTCCACCACGAAGAAAGACGAACTTGGAGGCGTGGGAGAATGGCCAAGGGAAACCCGACGGGAAGGCCCATCCATCGTGACTTCACGTCGCCCAGTTGCTGGACAACAACCCCAACACCAGCAGCAAACGAGCAAGGCATCCTCCATTTTGGGAGCGTCGCACTGCCGAGAAGTCCCGGCTCAAGGAGGAATCAATGCTTCATCCACGGTCGGACCCACCAGACAAGTACGAGCCTTGGGGGACACACACATCCCAACAGGGGCTCTGTCAACCAAATATACAATACCACTTGTCCAGTCAAAGATGCAGTCATCTCATTATCAAGCAAGCAAGACATCGGCCACACCTGTGGCAGGAAGACTCTAGCAAAGACCCCGAGTGACGGGTGGTTCAACCGGAACAGGACAAGGATCAGTGGCTCATGGAGGCAAGATTTTATTGTACTAGTACAAGCGAGTTCAGCAAGACAGCACATGGGAAGTTCCAGAGTGAGAGGAACCGATGCAGGACGTGCTCGACCAAGAGGAGCAGTAGTCGCTTCATCTGCTAGTACTAGGGCAGCTGGCCTGGCGTTAGCACATCGATCCCACATGGGGACCCCGTCACGGGCGCAGGTGCTAATGGTGCCTCCGTAGGAACTGCCTTCGAACCCAGCGGCGAAGGCTTCTTACACTCTCCCAAAGCTCAACGTCTTCAAGGGTGAACCAAAGGAGGACCCGGCCATGTGGCTGTTCAAGTTGGGTACTTGTCTTGATTATGGGTTGTTATCTCCTGACTACATTGTCCCAGTGCTGCACCTAGCGCTACAAGGGAAAGCTCTGGAGTGGGTCACTACACAGCATAAGGAACGTCCTTTTGCTGACTTTGATGATTTGGCAAATAGGATGACCAAGCGTTTTGACCTCATGAGCCTGGAAGAAGCAGAGCTCCAGATTTGTACCATCCGCATGAAGGCTGGAGAAAACATCAAGTTACACAATGACAAGTTTACCAAGATCTCGGTGCGATGTGTCGACATACCCTTGCGCATGATTACGGAATGTTACCGGGATTCTCTTGTCCCAGCAATCGCTAAAACATTGGATTTACGACAGTTCAGCACACTGAAGGAGGAAGCTGAACATTAGCAAAGGGAAATCAAACGACGAGCGGCTCGCGAACAGCCCGCTCCAAAGAAACATGTGGCCCTACTATTCGCATGCCTGCAGGAGCTTCAACACCCAACCCGATGAATCCCCATAGCTACACACTTGAGAGTTGCTATGGATGGAGAGAAATCACCAATCGGCTCCGAGAATGTCCCAATTCCACCCTAATGCCAGGCGTGCCACCCAGAGGAGGACAATACCAAGGGCGCGGACCGGTTGGACCAGGACCTGCCGCTGCACGGCAAGCTGTTGGTCCCAACATCACCGCCCGTCCCTCTGGTCCGGTGGGCAATGGGCCGGCACAATGGAAGGCGTATGCGCAGCAAAGGGAGACGGGAGAGACACCAGCTGCTGCTCAGCCATCTACCTCAGACACGCCGGCACGGAATGTGAAGCTCAGTCTTCCCCGCTCCGAAGAACAGNCAATCGGCTCCGAGAATGTCCCAATTCCACCCTAATGCCAGGCGTGCCACCCAGAGGAGGACAATACCAAGGGCGCGGACCGGTTGGACCAGGACCTGCCGCTGCACGGCAAGCTGTTGGTCCCAACATCACCGCCCGTCCCTCTGGTCCGGTGGGCAATGGGCCGGCACAATGGAAGGCGTATGCGCAGCAAAGGGAGACGGGAGAGACACCAGCTGCTGCTCAGCCATCTACCTCGGACACGCCGGCACGCAATGTGAAGCTCAGTCTTCCCCGCTCCGAAGAACAGACCTTGGAGACTCCCCCGACGGCTGCAAAACGGGAACTGGTCACGGTGGCTCAAGTACAAGGCGTGGAAGGATAGTCGATTGCGCAAATGAATGAGCGCATGCGCATACACAAAGAGCAACAGGAACGGGCTGAAGCAGACCTTCAAACATGTGTCGAAGCGCGCTCGACTCGGTTACCAAGTCAGATTTTGGCGATGCCCCCGAAGTTCCACCCAAACCGCGCACGCACACTTCAAGGGGTCCCACGCCTCCACATCGCCAGAGGGTGACCTTTGCGCCTTGAGCATGCAACGAGCCCACGGCAAGTGCCTTGACCCCATTCCACCACCCCTTTCAGGAGATATCCCTGGGTGAGTATCTACAACAAAATTTCACTTGTCTCCTGGACTTCGCAGCGGTTCTGCAGGAATTCGCCAAAAAGCTTCGACCAGCCGGCATTCGCCTTAGCTGCACTCAGGACCCACATGACCGACTCAGCCGGGTAGCCATTAGAGCTGAACCCGATACATGGGGGTGGCGGCCCATGCCCCTTGCACCACCACGAACACAAGCTCCCCACCATGAAGTGGCTAGCTGCTATGTGTGGATATGTGGCAAGAAGTTCCTAGCAATCTTCGCCCTTTGCGCCATCCATACCAAGGTGACACTTCAAGTCCTGCAAGTAGTCGACTGGCAGCACAAGATTCAACCAACAACCAACGTGTTCGTGAATGTTTCCGGCGACATGGACGCAGGACACGGTGTCGTGCGTGGATGACCTTCCCCGGCAGGTGGGCCTCATGCACGAAGTTGTGCGGGTGCAGGTCACGGTGGCCCGCACCTACGATGTCTTGCTAGGAACACATTATCTCATCCCCCGACAAGCGGGCCTCTTCTTGTCCAAATCTTGATCAAGACTCACACGGCTCAACCGGGTTCTCCCCTATCTTCCTTGAGCCCTCCAACTCTCCCTGGGATATCCACTCAGCAGAAAACGGAAAAGGCCGTCCAGACCAAGTTCACCTACCGCGTTCTGCCGCCTGAACAACTCAAATGGTATGCCCAATCAGACTGTTCCGATCTGACCAGCCAGCTGTCCAAACACACCACGTCCAACGCCAACGGACCTCTAACATCACGTATGGACCAGCAAGATCTGCCGACGGCAGCCCTGCTCCCTGGTCCGTTCTCAGTGGCAACATCCAAGGCTCGGCAAATGAAGCACGTCCTCAACTCAACCTGGGAAGGTTTCCAAGAACACAAGATCATGCGGAGTCGCACCGCGCCCACGCACCGTAAAGACACAGAAGCAGCAGCAGCAGCACACTGTCGGTTGCGGCTGCACATCTCGCACCGCCTGCCCTAATGGGTGTAGGCTACTGTACTTTGTACTCTAGACTTAGACCTGTCTAGTAATAACAGCAGTATAACTCATGTATTCAATTGCCTCAGTCAATTCCACCTCAATTTCCTTCATCATCATTCCCTCCGTTTAATTGCCGTTCCTCTCCTCATCGCTCTCATCACTTTGATCGTCGCCTTCGCTCAATCATCTATCAGTTAAGCAAAGTGCATCGGGTCCAAAGTTGCCGTCTGATCTTCGCTCGCCTTTCTCACATCTCGTAGTGTTCATCCACTGTAGAGCTCGAACCGCGGTGGCTTTCAGTCCGCGCTTCGGTTCCCAACCTCTCTTGACTACTAAGGGCGTTGCTCTTGATAACTCATCCTTAGCGCTTCGTCGCTTCCGCTCCTTGCACTGTCTTCTCCTGTTTGAGTACTTCTGTTCCGCTGTGACGTCATCTTTTGTCAGCCTTCCGCATCTTCGTGGTAGCTTCTGCGCCACTCGCTCCTTTGCATGCTTTGCTGCTCTCATTTTCCTGACCTGGTATCAGAGCCGAGAGAAATATCCGGACATCGTCATCGTTGTCTCCTCCTTTGCTGACGCCTGAGCCGCTGAGCCAAGCCGCACCATCACTGATTGAATTACGCCATCACTTCAAACCAGCTACACTACTGTCGCCTTGTTCTTCTGCTTCTTGCAAAAGGCTAAGGAAACTATGTATGGGCACAGTCTCCAAAAGCTTTGCAACTTACAATCTCCATCATAACAGCAGCCGTCGGTTTCTCAGCAATAGCAGCATCTCCCTCCACAGCAGTGATGACATCCGTGTCATTCTAAACTCCTGCCATTCTTCATCATGAGATTCTCTCAAGACAAAGAGGAGGCTCTTGGATGTGTTCTCTTCGGACTCGCAGCCTTCGTCGACTACATCCCTCGTCTCAACTATAGCCTCACCCTCGATCACATCTGCTCTGGCATCATTGGCATTCTCCTTGTTGTCGGATTTGTTCTGGTGCCGCTGCCCAAACAAGCGACCGCTAAGAAATGTCGATCATTTACGTCATGCAGTCAAGTACCTCCTATACCTGTGACATCACCTTCCTCCCTGGAAACCACCGCCTCAGCAGCAGCGGCACCTTCCCCTGCAGCTTATGCCACTGACATCATGTTGACTTTTGAATGTACTCCACCTCCTTCAGAAGTCATTCCTCCCTTCCAGGACGATTACCTGGAGTACTACTACGACGACTACCTCTATCCTGATGAGCCATTCTTCTCGCCTCAAGTCGCCCCCTCAACTTAGGACTGCGACCCTACCGCCGCTATGGGCCTTCTCCTCTTTTCCGACACTCCAATCTTCTCCCGCGAGGAACTAAACGAGTTCATGCTCCACAACTACGGGATCGCCATTGGCGGCACCACCTTGCAGCAGACAAACACTTCCTCTGCCACCATGCCTCCGACACCACAACCCAAGTTTTTCTCCGCCAATGAACCCGCATCACGCTCGCCTCCTGTCACCAAGACAATAGATCGCTATATCCCGTCTAAAAAATGATCACAACTGTCAAGTAACATCTCAACCTTGTCATTACTAACTCCCTCCAACTCCAAGGTTTCCTGTGAGAGTACAGTACTCTCCAATACACTTGTTTCACTGCCTGCTGACAAACTCCTCCCAACACCGACATCCACCCTACCAAGTCCTCTTACTTTCACAGCAGATATAACAGCACTACCGCCTGCCTCTGCTGTTCCTCCTGATTTTTCTCAGCCAGCATCCCCTTCTCCAACATCACAGGTAGACACATTATACTCAATCACTTCCATTGCTTGTCCCCTCTCAGCACACTTGTTCCGCAGCTGTCAGGCAACTTCTCATATGGCTTCGAAGCCATCTAAAGCTCCTGAAGATCTAGTAGCATAAATCCTTGTAACCCCACCAGGGCCACCATCAGGCCATCTACCGTCTGTAGGACTCCCAAGTGCAACCTCTCCCGTGCCTCAGCTCACTTCTGTCTAGCCATCCACTATTCAACGCATTGCATTGACGGCATGCCTACTACCAGTACCAACTTCTCCGCCAAACTCACTTGAATCCTTTCTCCTCCCCCCAGCTCTCTGAAGCATCACGCCTTCACCACACACTTCACTCCTCTTGAACTCGATCACCACTATCCAGCTGCTGTCACTAGCATTTCATCCTTCCCCTGATTTCAGCGCTGATTCAACTATCTCTTCACACCTGCAGCCACCGACAGGATGGATGCACAGCCTCACCTCTCCAGCTACTCCTCTCGCTCTCCTCCAGCTTCTCTGGATCATGCAAAAGGACTCTAACCTCCTCTCCTCTGGAGTTCCGCCGAGAAGTAACCCTTCCTTCTGGGCAAATGAAAAGCAACTGGCCTCCCTCCTTGGCTTCTTTCTTGCAAGCCATGTGATCTTGAAGGGGGCTGTCAGAATCTTGATCAAGACTCACACGGCTCAACCGGGTTCTCCCCTATCTTCCTTGAGCCCTCCAACTCTCCCTGGGATATCCACTCAGCGGAAAACGGAAAAGGCTGTCCAGACCAGGTTCACCTACCGCGTTCTGCCGCCTGAACGGCTCAGATGGTATGCCCAATCAGACTGTTCCGGTCTGACTAACCAGCCGTCCAAACACACCACGTCCAATGCCAACGGACCTCCAACATCACGTATGGACCAGCAAGATCTGCCGACGGCAGCCCTGCTCCCTGGTCCGTTCTCTGTGGCAACATCCAAGGCTCGGCAGAAGAAGCACGTCCTTAACTCAACCTGGGAAGGTTCCCAAGATCACAAGTTCATGCGTAGTCGCACCGCGCCCACGCACCGCGAAGACACAGAAGCAGCAGCAGTAGCACACTGTCAGTTGCGGCTGCTCATCTCGCACCGCCCG
The DNA here is from genome assembly GCA_023375785.1 of Penium margaritaceum. Classification (NCBI taxonomy): domain Eukaryota; kingdom Viridiplantae; phylum Streptophyta; class Zygnematophyceae; order Desmidiales; family Peniaceae; genus Penium; species Penium margaritaceum. The sequence continues at coordinate 674,628 of SZWC01000071.1, forward strand.
CCCTAATGGATGTAGGCGACTGTACTCTGTACTCTAGACTTAGACCTATCTAGTACTAATAGCAGTAGAACTCATGTACTCAATTGCCTCAGTCAATTCCTTCTCAATTACCTTCATCATCATTGCCTCCATTCAATTGCCGTTCCTTGCCTCATCGCTCTCATCACTTTGATCGTCGCCTTCACTCAATCATCTATCAGATCAGCAAAGTGCATCGGGTCCAAAGTTGCCGTCTGATCCTCGCTCGCCTTTCTCACATCTCAGAGTGTTCATCCACAATGGAGCCCAAACCGCGGTGGCCTTCAGTCCGCGTTTCGGTTCCCAAGCTCTCTTGATAACTCATCCTTAGCGCTTCATCACTTCCGCTCCTCGCGATGTCTTCTCCTGTTCGAGTACTTCTGTTCTGCTGTGACGTCATCTTTCGTCAGCCTTCCGCATCTTCGTGGTAGCTTCTGTGCCACTCGCTCCTCTGCATGCTTTGCTGCTCTCATTTTCTTGACAACTCTATGCGGACGGATTCATGCAGTTGACGTCATCAGGGTATACCACCTGTACAGCTCTGATTGTGGGCCCAAGGACGTCAATGCCTACGACGTTCGGTCACCCCTTCTCCATGGAAGAAGCCCGTGCTGAAGACCATGCAGCCAGGAATTCTATCCTGGCATTCTCCAAGCATGATGCTCCTTCCCTGATTGCGCCACAAGTCGAGGAAGAAGAGATGATGGATTGCACACCCACACCCCAGCAGTCATGCCCTGAAGGAGCACAAGCTATTCCAACGGATGATCGACCGCAGCTCCCCATTGGACCGATACCCAAACCGTCAGCAGAATCCCCACATGGCTGTTCCTTCCCACGACAGAACGCCACCCTGCTGACCTCAGTCAGGCCCCGATCACCTCACCTCATCAAGGGCCTCTTTAGGTGTCGAGCCGCCCACTCGTACCGGTAACCGCGCAGCCAACAATACCAAACGATCTTGTCAAGGAGGCGAAGTGTAAAGGGAAAATGTTGGTGTGTGACAACGACACTGCCATCTATGAAGATGTCAGTTCAAAAGACTCAGACGAAGAACCCATGAGTGATGTTGGCTTGCTAGGCCTCGATGATGAGCCACCTCCACGTCAACCAAAGACCCTCACTATCTCCCCATGTGGCTCCCGCAATTTCAGCTTGCAGGTATATGATTATTTGGATCCAGATCCTGATCTCGAAGCCGGTCTGGTGGGGGATGAAGAACTGCCACCACCCACAGTCCCACAATCCCAACGATGGGACCACATGCTCCATGAGCGCCTGACAGAGGAGCAGAGGCAGGAATCAATGAGCTTCTCATCTACCCTGAAGAAGTATTTGCAGGCAAGTCAACGGAGATCAGAGCAGTCGACACGGTCCATGTCATTAACACAGGAGACGCATCTGCACATAAGCAGAAGGCTCGACGCCTGCTCTAGGACCAGAAGGACATCATCAATGAGGGCCTGTGTGAGCTCAAGGAACAGGGTGTGATTGTCAAAGTGAAAAGCCCATGGCGCTCCAATCTAGTGGTTGTGGGGAAACCAGACGGCACAAAACGGTTCTATGTTAACTTCCGTGACCTCAACAAGATCACCATTGAAGATGCTTATCCCATGCCACTCATCGTCGACATCCAAGAACGACAGCGGAGAAAGAGTTGGTTTGCCAAGCGTGACGTCAAATATGCCTTTCACACTTTTCCTATGGATCGAAACTCTATGCTGAAGACGGCCTTCATCACCCCGGATGGGCTATATGCCTTCACCCATATGCCCTTCGGATTGCACAATGCCAGTGCTAAGTTCAACGCGTAAAGGACCAAGTGCTATGCAATGTTCCCAACGCATGTTGTTACGTGGATGACTTCATGGTCGCTGCGTTTAGCTTCCAAGAGCTGATGGCTTCTCTTGATGCCGTGTTTTCGGTCCCACGTTCCACAAACCTTCGTTTGAAAGCCGCCAAGTGTGTCATCGGGGTAGTTAGCATGGAGTTCCTGGGATTTATTATCAGTGCACAAGGAATATCTACAGACCTAGCCAAGATTGCAGCCGTCTGTGAGTGGAAGCACCAAATTACATCATCCCAGGTCAAGATCTTCCCGGGGTTCATCAGCTTCTACCGCAAGTTCGTCCGTGATCATGCTACGATTGTTCGTCCTTTGCAGTGCCTCACTCACCAAGATGAACCCTTAGAGTGGACGGAGGCCTACCAGCTCGCATGGATCAAGATTAAGCATCACCTTATCACCGCGCCGATGCTGGAACTCCCAAACTTCAATCTGCCGTTATTCATCACAACAGATTTCTCACAGGAAGGTATTAGGGCTATCCTGTTTCAACGCAGAGACAACGGCATGATGAGGGTGGTCTGCTACGGCAGCCGCGCGCTCAACGACGCAGAAGCTAAGCATCCGTTTGTGAAAGGAGAATGTCTGGCGGTCTTATGGGCTATCCAGTTCTACAGAGATTACGTCAAGAATGGAAAACCCTTCACCATCCTCATATATCATCAGGCCCTCTAATGGCTGCTTACGACACAAAACCACAAGGGAATTCTTGGCAATGGGCCCTACTTCTACAAGGACACAATCTCACGATCAAACATCAACCAGCATTTGCACACCGCAATGAAGATGCTCTTAGCCGATTACTACGCGAAGGGTGGAAGGACCGCAGCTCCCACAAAACACCATCATATGGAGGTGGACCACCCCCGCACGAGCCTCCTCCTGGTGGAAATGTTCTTATTCAAGGCCAGGCGCACGACCTCACCGCTGAGGAGTACCGCTGGGTATACCCTCTTGACTTCCCTCAATACGACGTGAACGTAGACCACATCAATGTGCGATGAAGAACCGACCTCTTCAAGAATGTGCCAGGATGGACGCACAAGGAATACAGGGATTGGCTTCACCGTATGCAACACAATCCTGACCCAGCATCCACGGCGCACACTTCGCCAGTTGTGACACCGACGCCACCAAGTGCGGTCTATTCATCAGTGGCAGACGCCATCCGGCAATTTTTTGACCGAACCCACCTCGTGCTGCCTTAGATGGAAGTCCTTACTCATTTGCCGGGGAAAATTATACAACTTCAGACTTTCTTTGGGGAGATTAACGCTGCGCTGGCACCGTGCGGGTGGAGAGTGAACTGTAGGCTCGAATTGCCGGGTCACCGCATGATGAGGGATCATGTCGATGAAACTCGGCGGGCCGTTCACGACATTCTCCATGCGGGGGCCCTTGCATGGCGACCCATGACCCTGTGCCGCCAATCGTTGCCGGCGTACATATGTACAGTCATTTCATGCACTGTCTGGATCGCCGGGGTGAAATTCGTCGCTATTGTGGATACGGGGGCGACGCATACCACAGTCGCCATGCCCGTCATTCGGCGGCATAATTGGTCAAACCTCATCCGAGCCGTCGACCTCTGTTTTGGCAACGCGGGAGGGGAGATCACCCAATCCGAGGGCCAGATTGATTTTTTTCCCCTTTAGGTCGGAAATATTAATCGGAGCTTGCCGGTCCAAGTGTGTGAAACGTCCACGTACGATGTCCTCCTCGTGAACGACTGGTTGACGGCATGCGACGTGATAATTTTGCTCAGGGGAAAACGCATGACATTGCACGACGATGACGGGGCGCCATCATACATCCTGCTTCAATTTGAAGGAATGGAAGTTCCACATCAGCGAGACGCTCGATTGCTGACGGGGCAGGCCTCCCCCACCACCCGCTCAGCGCATGCGGACGATCGATCCACCGGAGCACGCTTCATGAGAATCGTCGTTGATGCACCGGCATCGTCCACGGACAACAGCGACTCTCCGGAGGATCATGCACCGTATCCAACGGAGGTGCATGCCCGCATCACACGACGCAGACAAACGACAACATGAGCTTCAGACGATATCGTCTTCTTAGGAGAATGCATCTCCATGCGATCACGGGGGATTAAAGGTGAGAGTCCAACACATCAACGTGACCTGGAACCTGGCATGCCCCTTGCCCTCCGACAACCACGGCGGCACGCCCATCCCGCCCGGCCGCCCCAGATCGCTCGAGCGCCCTCTCGCGGATCGAGACGGTGGCCGTCAAATTCTTGTTCACAAAGTTCACACCGTTTACGCAACCGCCAGTCAACGACAGAGACAACCACAGTTTTGGACACTCTGGAACACACTTACCACGCAACCACTACTGGAGAACAGCGACAGACCGACACCACCAGCCCCACGCCAGAGATGGCCCACACCGACTGGGCCCAGTACGAGTACGTACTCGCTGAACGCACGGTGAACACGGCTGTTGCTTTTGAGTTCGAGGCCCGCGCGCTCGCAGCGTTTCTCACTATGGCAGAAGCAGAAGATCTTCTCCACACCTTGTGTATGGATGACCCCTGCCCGGTACCCCCACCCTCACCGGAAGTACCTGACCCTCATAGCAACGAGGCACTGTGGCAAGCATTCGCGCTTCACATCACCCAAAATTGAGCATGGACAGTGAGAGTGGAGAGACTCTGGGAGCAGCACAGGACGTGGATGAGGACGTACGCGGACCATGTACGCAACTCTGCTGCCAACCTGGTTCAAGTGAGGAACGCCCTCGCTGCGTGCGAGTCCGCCCGCGCTGACAGACAGCAGCAAGTTGAAGTCCAAGAAACTCGAGCAACGGCAATCCAAGCGAGACTCCAAGAGGTGCGACACCTGCAAGATGAATGGAACGAGGCTGCGGACAGAGGTGACGAGCCACCCGCAGTGGAAGGGCAGCGTCTTATTGACCAAAGAGCAGAGTTTGGCCAAACCCTCCGGATAACACGCGCAAAGATGGCTCGTTTGATTCCAGGACTTCAGCAGCTCGAGGTGCAGTTGCTAGATATGTAGCAGCTACAAACCGAGTGTGAGGAGGAGTGCGCAGCCGATCCTGCGCGACTGCAGGATATGTCGCAGCAACGGGCGAGGGTCCTGGCCCTCCGTGAGGATGTCTCCCAGCAATACCGTACCATCTGCACGCTCGTTGATCAGGCCAAACAACTCATTGATGAGCGCACGCAGTACCTACAACAGCAATTGATCCGTGATGTGGTCCGCGTGTTCATCACCAGTGCCGTGCACAGGCTGGAGGACGAGTGGGACAAGTACCTCGAAGAATTGCGGCACCTCTATCCGCTGGACTGTTCCACTGCTGCCGGACCGGCAGCCTTCTGCTGTTTCCTACACTAGACCATGACCCCCACCCACCCAGAACGAACCCAGCCCAACCTCCTTCGCACCACTCCACAACCAGTTCGTACCACTACGCAACCAGTTGGCACCACTCCGCAACCAGTTCGCACCACTCCGCACGCAGTGTGCACCACTCCGCAACAAGTGCGCACCAATCCACAACCAGTTCGAACTTCTCCGCAACCAGTTCGCACCACTCCGCAACCAGTTCGCACCACTCTGCTTCCAGTTCGTACCTCTCCGCAACTAGTTTACACCACTCCGAACCAGTTCGTACCACTCCGCAACCAGTTCGCACCACTCCGCAACCCGTTTGCACCACTCCGCAACCAGTTAGGACCACTCCGCAACCATTTCGCACCACTCCGCAACCAGTTCGTACCACTCCGCAACCAGTTGGCACCACTCCGCAACCAGTTCGCACCACTCCACAACCAGTTTGCACCACTCCGCAACCAGTTTGCACCACTCCACAAGCAGTTCGCACCACTCCGCACCCAGTTCGCACCACTCCCCAACCAGCTCGCACCATTACGCAACCAGTTCGAACCACTCCGCAACCAGTTCCGAGCTCTCCGCAACCAGTTCGCACCACTCCACAACCAGTTTGCACCACTCCGCAACCAGTTTGCACCACTCCACAAGCAGTTCGCACCACTCCGCACCCAGTTCGCACCACTCCCCAACCAGCTCGCACCATTACGCAACCAGTTCGAACCACTCCGCAACCAGTTCCGAGCTCTCCGCAACCAGTTCGCACCACTCCACAACCAGTTTGCACCACTCCGCAACCAGTTTGCACCACTCCACAAGCAGTTCGCACCACTCCGCACCCAGTTCGCACCACTCCCCAACCAGCTCGCACCATTACGCAACCAGTTCGAACCACTCCGCAACCAGTTCCGAGCTCTCCGCAACCAGTTCGCACCACTCCACAACCAGTTTGCACCACTCCGCAACCAGTTTGCACCACTCCACAAGCAGTTCGCACCACTCCGCACCCAGTTCGCACCACTCCCCAACCAGCTCGCACCATTACGCAACCAGTTCGAACCACTCCGCAACCAGTTCCGAGCTCTCCGCAACCAGTTCGCACCACTCCACAACCAGTTTGCACCACTCCGCAACCAGTTTGCACCACTCCACAAGCAGTTCGCACCACTCCGCACCCAGTTCGCACCACTCCCCAACCAGCTCGCACCATTACGCAACCAGTTCGAACCACTCCGCAACCAGTTCCGAGCTCTCCGCAACCAGTTCGCACCACTCCACAACCAGTTTGCACCACTCCGCAACCAGTTTGCACCACTCCACAAGCAGTTCGCACCACTCCGCACCCAGTTCGCACCACTCCCCAACCAGCTCGCACCATTACGCAACCAGTTCGAACCACTCCGCAACCAGTTCCGAGCTCTCCGCAACCAGTTCGCACCACTCCACAACCAGTTTGCACCACTCCGCAACCAGTTTGCACCACTCCACAAGCAGTTCGCACCACTCCGCACCCAGTTCGCACCACTCCCCAACCAGCTCGCACCATTACGCAACCAGTTCGAACCACTCCGCAACCAGTTCCGAGCTCTCCGCAACCAGTTCGCACCACTCCACAACCAGTTTGCACCACTCCGCAACCAGTTTGCACCACTCCACAAGCAGTTCGCACCACTCCGCACCCAGTTCGCACCACTCCCCAACCAGCTCGCACCATTACGCAACCAGTTCGAACCACTCCGCAACCAGTTCCGAGCTCTCCGCAACCAGTTCGCACCACTCCACAACCAGTTTGCACCACTCCGCAACCAGTTTGCACCACTCCACAAGCAGTTCGCACCACTCCGCACCCAGTTCGCACCACTCCCCAACCAGCTCGCACCATTACGCAACCAGTTCGAACCACTCCGCAACCAGTTCCGAGCTCTCCGCAACCAGTTCGCACCACTCCACAACCAGTTTGCACCACTCCGCAACCAGTTTGCACCACTCCACAAGCAGTTCGCACCACTCCGCACCCAGTTCGCACCACTCCCCAACCAGCTCGCACCATTACGCAACCAGTTCGAACCACTCCGCAACCAGTTCCGAGCTCTCCGCAACCAGTTCGCACCACTCCACAACCAGTTTGCACCACTCCGCAACCAGTTTGCACCACTCCACAAGCAGTTCGCACCACTCCGCACCCAGTTCGCACCACTCCCCAACCAGCTCGCACCATTACGCAACCAGTTCGAACCACTCCGCAACCAGTTCCGAGCTCTCCGCAACCAGTTCGCACCACTCCACAACCAGTTTGCACCACTCCGCAACCAGTTTGCACCACTCCACAAGCAGTTCGCACCACTCCGCACCCAGTTCGCACCACTCCCCAACCAGCTCGCACCATTACGCAACCAGTTCGAACCACTCCGCAACCAGTTCCGAGCTCTCCGCAACCAGTTCGCACCACTCCACAACCAGTTTGCACCACTCCGCAACCAGTTTGCACCACTCCACAAGCAGTTCGCACCACTCCGCACCCAGTTCGCACCACTCCCCAACCAGCTCGCACCATTACGCAACCAGTTCGAACCACTCCGCAACCAGTTCCGAGCTCTCCGCAACCAGTTCGCACCACTCCACAACCAGTTTGCACCACTCCGCAACCAGTTTGCACCACTCCACAAGCAGTTCGCACCACTCCGCACCCAGTTCGCACCACTCCCCAACCAGCTCGCACCATTACGCAACCAGTTCGAACCACTCCGCAACCAGTTCCGAGCTCTCCGCAACCAGTTCGCACCACTCCACAACCAGTTTGCACCACTCCGCAACCAGTTTGCACCACTCCACAAGCAGTTCGCACCACTCCGCACCCAGTTCGCACCACTCCCCAACCAGCTCGCACCATTACGCAACCAGTTCGAACCACTCCGCAACCAGTTCCGAGCTCTCCGCAACCAGTTCGCACCACTCCACAACCAGTTTGCACCACTCCGCAACCAGTTTGCACCACTCCACAAGCAGTTCGCACCACTCCGCACCCAGTTCGCACCACTCCCCAACCAGCTCGCACCATTACGCAACCAGTTCGAACCACTCCGCAACCAGTTCCGAGCTCTCCGCAACCAGTTCGCACCACTCCACAACCAGTTTGCACCACTCCGCAACCAGTTTGCACCACTCCACAAGCAGTTCGCACCACTCCGCACCCAGTTCGCACCACTCCCCAACCAGCTCGCACCATTACGCAACCAGTTCGAACCACTCCGCAACCAGTTCCGAGCTCTCCGCAACCAGTTCGCACCACTCCACAACCAGTTTGCACCACTCCGCAACCAGTTTGCACCACTCCACAAGCAGTTCGCACCACTCCGCACCCAGTTCGCACCACTCCCCAACCAGCTCGCACCATTACGCAACCAGTTCGAACCACTCCGCAACCAGTTCCGAGCTCTCCGCAACCAGTTCGCACCACTCCACAACCAGTTTGCACCACTCCGCAACCAGTTTGCACCACTCCACAAGCAGTTCGCACCACTCCGCACCCAGTTCGCACCACTCCCCAACCAGCTCGCACCATTACGCAACCAGTTCGAACCACTCCGCAACCAGTTCCGAGCTCTCCGCAACCAGTTCGCACCACTCCACAACCAGTTTGCACCACTCCGCAACCAGTTTGCACCACTCCACAAGCAGTTCGCACCACTCCGCACCCAGTTCGCACCACTCCCCAACCAGCTCGCACCATTACGCAACCAGTTCGAACCACTCCGCAACCAGTTCCGAGCTCTCCGCAACCAGTTCGCACCACTCCACAACCAGTTTGCACCACTCCGCAACCAGTTTGCACCACTCCACAAGCAGTTCGCACCACTCCGCACCCAGTTCGCACCACTCCCCAACCAGCTCGCACCATTACGCAACCAGTTCGAACCACTCCGCAACCAGTTCCGAGCTCTCCGCAACCAGTTCGCACCACTCCACAACCAGTTTGCACCACTCCGCAACCAGTTTGCACCACTCCACAAGCAGTTCGCACCACTCCGCACCCAGTTCGCACCACTCCCCAACCAGCTCGCACCATTACGCAACCAGTTCGAACCACTCCGCAACCAGTTCCGAGCTCTCCGCAACCAGTTCGCACCACTCCACAACCAGTTTGCACCACTCCGCAACCAGTTTGCACCACTCCGCAACCAGTTCGCACCACTCCGCAACCAGTTCGCACCACTCCGCAACCAGTGCGCACCACTCCGCAACCAGTTCGCACCTTTCGGCAACCAGTTCACACCACTCTGCAACCAGATCGCACCACTCCACAATGAGTTCGTACCACTCTCCAACCAGTTCCCACCAGTCTGCATCACTCCGCACTCAGTGCCCACCACTTTGCAACCAGTACGCACCACTCCACAACCAGTTCGCACCACTCCGCAACCAGTTCGCACCACTCCGCAAGAAGTTTGCACCAATCCGCAACCAGTTTTCACCACTCCACAACCAGTTTGCACCACTCCGCAACAAGTTTGTACCACTCCGCAACCAGTTCACACCACTCCGCAACCAGTTTGCACCACTCCACAAGCAGTTCGCACCACTCCGCACCCAGTTCGCACCAGTCCGCAACCAGTGCGCACCACTCCACAACCAGTTCGCACCACTCCGCAACCAGTTTGCACCACTCCACAAGCAGTTCGCACCACTCCGCACCCAGTTCGCACCAGTCCGCAACCAGTGCGCACCACTCCACAACCAGTTCGCACCACTCCGCAACCAGTTTGCACCACTCCACAAGCAGTTCGCACCACTCCGCACCCAGTTCGCACCAGTCCGCAACCAGTGCGCACCACTCCACAACCAGTTCGCACCACTCCGCAACCAGTTTGCACCACTCCACAAGCAGTTCGCACCACTCCGCACCCAGTTCGCACCAGTCCGCAACCAGTGCGCACCACTCCACAACCAGTTCGCACCACTCCGCAACCAGTTTGCACCACTCCACAAGCAGTTCGCACCACTCCGCACCCAGTTCGCACCAGTCCGCAACCAGTGCGCACCACTCCACAACCAGTTCGCACCACTCCGCAACCAGTTTGCACCACTCCACAAGCAGTTCGCACCACTCCGCACCCAGTTCGCACCAGTCCGCAACCAGTGCGCACCACTCCACAACCAGTTCGCACCACTCCGCAACCAGTTTGCACCACTCCACAAGCAGTTCGCACCACTCCGCACCCAGTTCGCACCAGTCCGCAACCAGTGCGCACCACTCCACAACCAGTTCGCACCACTCCGCAACCAGTTTGCACCACTCCACAAGCAGTTCGCACCACTCCGCACCCAGTTCGCACCAGTCCGCAACCAGTGCGCACCACTCCACAACCAGTTCGCACCACTCCGCAACCAGTTTGCACCACTCCACAAGCAGTTCGCACCACTCCGCACCCAGTTCGCACCAGTCCGCAACCAGTGCGCACCACTCCACAACCAGTTCGCACCACTCCGCAACCAGTTTGCACCACTCCACAAGCAGTTCGCACCACTCCGCACCCAGTTCGCACCAGTCCGCAACCAGTGCGCACCACTCCACAACCAGTTCGCACCACTCCGCAACCAGTTTGCACCACTCCACAAGCAGTTCGCACCACTCCGCACCCAGTTCGCACCAGTCCGCAACCAGTGCGCACCACTCCACAACCAGTTCGCACCACTCCGCAACCAGTTTGCACCACTCCACAAGCAGTTCGCACCACTCCGCACCCAGTTCGCACCAGTCCGCAACCAGTGCGCACCACTCCACAACCAGTTCGCACCACTCCGCAACCAGTTTGCACCACTCCACAAGCAGTTCGCACCACTCCGCACCCAGTTCGCACCAGTCCGCAACCAGTGCGCACCACTCCACAACCAGTTCGCACCACTCCGCAACCAGTTTGCACCACTCCACAAGCAGTTCGCACCACTCCGCACCCAGTTCGCACCAGTCCGCAACCAGTGCGCACCACTCCACAACCAGTTCGCACCACTCCGCAACCAGTTTGCACCACTCCACAAGCAGTTCGCACCACTCCGCACCCAGTTCGCACCAGTCCGCAACCAGTGCGCACCACTCCACAACCAGTTCGCACCACTCCGCAACCAGTTTGCACCACTCCACAAGCAGTTCGCACCACTCCGCACCCAGTTCGCACCAGTCCGCAACCAGTGCGCACCACTCCACAACCAGTTCGCACCACTCCGCAACCAGTTTTCACCACTCCACAACCAGTTTGCACCACTCCGCAACCAGTTTGCACCACCCCGCAACCAGTTCGCACCACTCCGCAGCCAGTTCGTACCACTCATCAACAAGTTCTCACCGCTCAGCAACCAGTTCGCACCACTCCGCAACCAGTTTGTACCACTCCGCAACCAGTTCGCACCACCCCACAACCAGTTCGCACCACTCCGCACCGAGTTTGCACCACTCTGCAACCAGTACGCACCAATCCACAACCAGTTCGCTCCACTCTGCAACCAATTCACACCACTCCGCAACCCGTTCGCACCACTCCGCAACCAGTTCGCACCACTCCACAACCAGTTCGCACCACTCCGCAGCCAGTTCGCATCACCTCGTAACCAGTTCGCAGCACACCGCAACCGGTTCGCACCACTCCGCAACCAGTTCGTAACACTCCGAACCCAGTTTGCACCACTCCGCAACCAGTTCGCACCACTCTGCAAACAATTCGCACCACTCCGCAACCAGTTCGCACCACTCCGGAACCAGTTCACACCACTCCGCAACCAGTTCGCACCACTCCGCTGTTGTAGATTTGCCCCTCTGCATGCCCAAGTGCGGCGCCGGAAGGCGCCAACGAGCCGCCAGAGAGAGGAAATTCCTCGTCGACGGATCTGGAGACTCGATGAATGCTTGGATCCTAAAATGGAGGATTGTCCCTCAAAGTTGACGAGTTGCCGAATCCGAGTTGTTTCACCGAAATCGGACTAGTAACAAGGGAGATATGGACTTCGGAAGTTGGGGTGTGCGTGGCGGTTCTGGGAGCCGGCCGCGGTTCGACTTCCGGTGAATTATCGACCGGAACGAGTAACAAAATGCCATCTGGGGATTTTACTCCGGAAGGTCTGCCGAGGCGTCCGGTGGATGATCCGCCGGATTTCGGGAGTGCAGTTTGTTACTGATGGACTTGGCCAAAATCCTGGCTCGGAGTCCAAAACTCAGTAGTACGGTTGATTACTCGGGGACTTAGTCAAAATTCCAACTGGAGGTCCGCAAACATGTTTCGACCCACATCAATCCCCATCACCAAACTCGATAATTAACTCATTGAAACAGACCCCAAAGGCGCGAGGGGCGCCTCACCTCCGGAATGGCGTTTTGATGGGTCCTTGATGTCTGAAGGCGTCTCGACGGGCGACGTGGTGCGCGCCGCCGAGTGAGCGGCTGGTTTGGGGTGCTGCGCTTTGACTGACGTAGCGGGAGCTACGGTTATCCGAATCACGCACCGTTTGGTGCGTTGGAGTGCTCATGACTAGCCCTACAAATGTTCTGATCATGTCCAAGTTCACAAACTAATGCAAAAACGTGTTATTCCCTTCCCAAAAGAGACTGTCTCAATTGTCTTCCACTTCCAGAAACATAGCGTGAGGCGACCAGAAAGCTCACGCTCAGACTCAGAAGCTGCACAAAAGATAGCCGTGAATGCAGAAGATCCGTCAGGCCACGTTGGAACTGCCTCCATCCGGGGGCCAGTTTCTGACAAAGGGTTATGGGCCCACGGCCCTGACCGGACTCCACATAGTTCACGGCTTCCACGGTGGACGGGATTGTCGTCGAGGACGACATCGCCGTCAAACTCTGAAGTCCCGGAGTTGAAGACTGCGCAATGGTGCAGAAGGAGACGCAGGCCATCCAGAAGCGTGCAGGCGGCCCTCGCTTTGGGCTATGGAGGTGGCACTTCGAGATCCACCTCGCGCATAAGGGTGTCCTGCAGGTCACGTTGGGAACCGAAGTCCTTGACTAAGCGACAGCGACGGAAGCGCAGAAGGAGGCCTTTGAAAAGAAGAACACGGAGGAACTCATGCTGCTGGTGTCCGAGACGGCTGAGTTGCGATGGGGCTACTTCCAAGGCTGCAAGCTGGCAGCCGAGGCTTGGCAAAAACTTTGTACCATCCATCAATCCAAGTCGCTGGCGAACAAAATCTTTGCCATGAAGCGACTCCTGACGGTGAGAATCGAGGAGGGAGATGATGTCATTACCGCCATGCAGCAGATCGAGTCGCTCGCCTCACAGTGCAATGACGTGGGGTGGAAGATCGACACGCAGCTAAAGGCGATGGCCCTCCTCATGGCCCTTCCTGACAGTTGGAGCCCTCTCATCACAGTCTTGGGAGGATGGGCAGAGGACGAGCTCACCTATGGCGCAGTCGCAGAGAACATCCGCAATGAGGCGTAGCGACGGAGCTGCGGGAAGTCCTCGTCTTCCTCATCGGCCCTCGTCACCAAAACACGTGGTGGCAGAAGTGGGGGCAAGGGAGGTGGCGGACATGGCGGCGGCAAGAAGGGCGCCACGAAGGGTGCGTGCCGCAACTGCGGCAAGGAGGGCCACTGGGCCCGTGAGTGCACCGAGGAGGTAAAGGCCGGCAGCAAGGACNGCAAGGACGCCAAAGGCAAGAAGTCGTTCCTCAACGGCACTCAGAATCACTACCTCAAGAAGGCTAACCGGCGATGCCTTGACTCCGGAGCCGAGGAGCACACCCAAGTCGAGAAGGTTGGGTTCATCAACTACACCAAGTCCAGCAAGTCCATGGTGGTCGCGAACGACAAGGTCGAGCCGACGGCTGGCCAAGGAGACGTGGACGTGGAGGTGGTGGTTGGTGGGAAACGGGTGCAGCGCGTGATCAAGAACGTGCAGCACATACCTGGCTTGGCTGACATCCTAAGTGTCAGCCGCATGACAGACAAGGGATACGAGGTGCTCTTCAGGAGAAAGGGGACAGTCGTGCGGAAGGATGGTGGCGGCGAGCCCGTGCTGGAAGCTAAGCACGAGGGAGGGCTCTACATTGTGGAGACCAAGGTGATCCCCGCGGCAACAGATTCAGCAGATTCGTAGGAACGCACCGTCAACCTGGCCAAAGGAGGGGGAGCTGATCAAGAGCTCTAGCACCGATGACTGGGTATTCCTCACCCGCAGTCGTGAAGGAGATGGCGAAGCGCAAGCTGGTACGCGGCCTCATCATCGACTGTGCGGAAGAGGCGACAGATGCAGTAATGCTCAAAAAGTGCGAGCCTTGCATTTTAGGCAAGGCGCGACGCAAACCGTTCAAGGAGAACAAGAATCGCGCCTCGGACCTACAAGAGGTTGTGCACAGTGACGTGTGCGGACCATTCAAGACGGCGTCAAATGGCGGCGCACGTTACTTTGTCACCTTCATTGATGACCACAGCAGAAAACTCCATGTGTACTTCATGAAGCGGAAAGGCGAGGTCCTGGACCGGCTGAAGGAGTACGTCGCCGCGGTGGAGAGGCAGACTGGCCGGAAGGTCAGAGCGCTACGCAGTGACAACAGTGGAGAGTACATGGGCTGTAGTGGGTGGATGAAGCAGCAGGACATAAAATGGCAACAAACGACGCCGTATTTTCCTCATTCAAATGGCGTGGTGGAGCGGGCAAACCAGACGCTGCTGAAAATGGTACGGACCGGGTTGGTGGATGCGGAATTGGCGCGAAGTTTCTGGACGGAAGCTGTGCGTACGGTGAGCTACACCATCAACCTCACTCCTACAACGGTGCTGAAGGGGAAGAGCGGCTGGAAGACGCCACAGGAGGTTTGGAGCGGGCGCAAGCCAAGGGTGGTGCACCTGAAAGTGTTCGGATGCAAGGCGCACGCGATGGTGCAGGCTGCGCAGCGGTGCAACAACAAGCTAGAGCCGCGGGCAAAGTCGTATCTCTTCCTTGGCTATGAGAGCGCGCAGAAGGCATACCAGCTCTACGACATGCGCAAGGAGGAGATAATCAGCAGCCGAGACGTGGAGCTCGACGAGCAGCAGAGTTACGTCAGCAGCAACGAAGTGGGCGTGGTGGACTCCCCAAAGACCGGGGAGTGGTTCCAACTCCTTGACTACGAGAAGGAGCCGGCGGACGCCGAAGTTGAGGATGCGGCATCAGAGCGCGACGGTGCACCAGTGGTGGCAACCGACGCGGAGGGCTCCGATGACGATCAAGCTGATGAGGAGATCC